>CAJNOI010000022.1:394933-512275 GCA_905250115.1 Adineta steineri | reverse complement strand
TTCATTGATTCATGAACAGTTTCATTTAATCCTTCCCAACGACGATTAAGTTCTTTAATTCGAAGAAGTTTTTCTCCATTTTTATCAGCTTTTGGATGTGCATGAAGAATATCAGAATAATCTTTTGTTATTTGTTGAATTTCTTTCTCATCATTATCTAATTTCTTTTTTAAATTCTAAAAAAACACGAAAACTTCGAATGAATAAAAGAATAAAAAAACATACTTCTAGATTTTTATATTCATCACGAACACCTTGTAAACCATCACCACTTGTTCGTTTAATTTCAGTTAGAAAATGTTCATGATCAGTAATCATATTTCCAGCACGTTTTATCGCTTCATCAATACTTCGCCATGGATCTTGAACGATATCTAATCTAAAAATGAATCGAATAAATTTTATAATTATAAAAACAAACAAAAAAAACCTACTCAAGTTTTCGTTTTGTTAATAATTGTTTCAATGCATTCCAACGTTGTTCTAAATTTTGAACTGTACGTGATATTGTATCTCTATTTTGTTGATAAAGATCGTTTTCTTTTAATAAACTATGACCAAGTGTAAGAAGATTATTAATAATTGGACTATGATTATCTACATCGACTTCGATTGCCTAAAATTTGAAAAAATAATTATTTATCCTATTAAAATATAATTAATTATACAATAAATGATTGATGAGTAGCATGGGCATCATTTGTACCATGTTGTTTTTGTAAATCTTCTTCAACTGTATTCATCCATAAACGAATATTTTCAGAACCTTGTTCAAAATCATTGAGCATTTTTACTATAGCTTCTGTTTTTTTAATTCTAATTAATAAAACGTTTATTCATTTTTATGAAAGATTAGTTGTAAAAATTCAAACCTTTTATTAATATATTGATCTGTTGTATTCATAATTTGTTCTAATTGATCAATTTTATGTTTAAATAATTGATCAGTTGATTGTGATTGTAATAGACGTGCTTGAACTAATAAATCATTACCATTTCGTCGTTTATCAGCAAGAATATTTCGAATATCATTTTTTAAAACTTCAAGACTAACTTGAAGTGTTAAACCATTTAATCGATCATTGATTTCATTCGAACGAAAATGTTCAAACCATTGAATTGATCGAATAAATTTATGTTCAAAATCTTCATATTCTGAACGTCGTTTTGTAAGACTATCAATAAGTGTTGTTAGAGTACGTTCAGCATCATTCCATTGAATTTCAAGTAAACTAAAATTATAAATGAAATTAGTTGTTTTTTTCTTTTTTTGTTAAAATTTACTTTAATTTTTGTATTAATTGACGTGTATCATCTGAATGTAATTCTGGAGAGATCTTAAAAAAACTCAATTATTAGATAAAAATGTATATATTTTAAGAATATTGATTACTTCGGAGATTGCTTGGCGTACATTTTGTAATTCAGTTCGACGATGTGTAAGTTCACGATTTTTATTCTAAATAAAATTTATTTTCTTTTATTTTATTTTAAAGAAAACTTACATGGCAATGTTGAAGAAATTGATTTAGGTCTTCTGTTGGTTGTTGTTGAAGTGAACGAACAGATTTTACTAGTGTATTTAATTCATCTAATGTTCGATCAAGTTCATTATATCGAACGAGTGACTATAGAAGAAAAACAAAGAGGAAATATTGTATGAAAATGAAACAGAGAGATAAGAATCCCTTAATCTATAGAAGAATAAAATAAGCAAAAGCATAAGAAAGAAATCATGCATTTTATTAAGAGAGGAGTAAAATCAATGAATATGCATAAATATTGATGTTTATCTAAATATATATTGAATATACACTAAAATAATAAATTGAGAAAATACAGTTTATATTGCTAATATATATATTTTTTTATTCTATCCATGCGAGAATTTATAATATTACAGGTTACCTTCTCTTTTTGTAAAACTATTCGAGGCTATAATAAGATAATTATTTAATTAATAAAAGTAACTACAGATATTTCACAATATCAATCATACTAAAACGAGGGAGAAACAGCAGAGACTTCATGCATGAAGTCTTGAAGACTGCTATTTCCCCCTAGTACTAAAAAGATCATTCACTACTGCCCATTTCAAAATGAAAGATACGGGTGAGTATGTTTTGAATAACTTTCGATAATCGAAACTAATCCGGAAAGATTCCTTTAACTACTTTCCTAAGAGTTGCAGCCAGTCATTGTATCCCTTTCTCGATCGGATCAAAAACGCTCCGGACGATCAGTAAATTCATATCCTGCCGATATAATAGAGATCTAAACTGGCCACATCTTCGAGACCAGCAGGCCTACCAGCTTTTTTCAAGCTAATGCAATATAATGATAGACCAAAAACCAGAGCTACAAACACAACAATAAATCTATTTTTCTACTCAGGAGTGATCTGCCTGTCATAGGCACAGATCACGATTTTTAGATTAGTGTACGTCAGAGGCTCAGGCAAGTTTTGACCTGTCACTTCCACTAATTTCATAATCGTGATCTGTGTTTGTAGCTCTGGTTTTTAGTCTGTCATTGTATTGGATTAGCTTGAAAAAGCTGACAGGCCTACAGGTCTCGAGGATGTGGCCTGTTTAGATCTCTGTGATATAACTATCTTAGAGAAATTTGTTCATCAGTAAAAACGACAGTTAATCAGAAAATACCCACCCTCTTATAAACAAAATCTCTCTGATATATTCAACTGTATATATGCGAATGAAATAAATAAAAATTCTATCTTACTTTAACAAGTATATCACTTTTTTGTTTAATATTAATTTCAAGATCTTGAATTGTTTTTTTTAAATCATTCCATTCTTTTTCTAAAATAATTTGTGTTTTAACATCAGAATGTTTAATTAAACGTCTATTTGCTTCATAAATTTGTTCTAATAATTTTTTTAATTCATTATTATCAATTGATATTATATATGAACCCTGTTTAATTTGATTTATTTTATTGATATTAGCTGTACGTAATTCTTGTTCTTGTATTTCACATTTACTTTTTAATAAACGATGATAATCTAATTAAAGAAAAAAGAATAATAATACAACAACAAAAACAAACAAGTTTCTATATATACTTTCTAAATAATTTTGATATGCTAACCAAAGTTTAATTAATTCTTTAACTTCTTCATGTTGTTTTAAAACTTTTTTCATTATATTTTGCCAACGTTGTTCAAGTTTAATAAAATTTATTGGATTTTCTACTAATTCTTTACCTTGATTAATTAATTCAATTAATTCTTTTTGTCGTTGATTAAAATCAGTCGTTATATTTGTTAAATTTTTATCAATTTCAATTAAACCATGATAATTTGTTGGAAGATTTTCTTGTATAACAATGAATTTTTTTTCAATAGCTTGAATATATTCTGTCCATTTTGAACAACGTTTATCAAAATCTAATTTACCATATTGATTTGCTTCAATTTGTTTAATACGAGATTTTATTGTATCAACACAACTTGAATATTCAAGCATTAAATCATGTAAATTTCTTGCTCGTTTAATATATAAAGCGAATTCATTGGAATTTAAACGTTCAGTAAGATGATGTTTTGATTGAAGAAGATTATCAAGTTCATGTAATTGTTTTAAATATTGATTATCATTTTCACCATTTAATTGTTGAGATTTAAGTGTTGTTTGTGTTTGATTAACTGTTTGAGATAGATCATTAAAATAATCTAAATAGATTTTTTCACGCTGTTTTAATTCATTACAATCTGTTAAAAGTTTAATTTGAAAATTTTGTAATTCTTTATATTGATTATTGATTACAGAATATTGTGTATCGATTTTTTTAGCAGCAATAGGTGATAAATGAGTGTTTAATTTTTTCGAACGTTCATATAATTTAATAACTTCAGTATCAAGTTGTTGAAGACGTTGTTGAAAATCCTAAATAGAAAATTTGATATTATTATTTAAAGAAATAAAGAATTTTAAATAATGTATATGAACTTTAGCTTTTTCAAGAAGTGAATCAATATCTGAAGTAAATTTTTCTCGTTGAATTGTATATCCTCTTGCTTCAAGTTCACTAAGTCGATCAAGTAAATGAAGATATGAACTATTAAATTGTCTCCAGTTTTCAACAACTTCTCGTGATGGTTTTATTATATCTTGAAGACGTTGTTTAACACTTGTCCATTGTTGTTGAATACGATTTGTTAAATCATTTATATTTGAAGATGTTTGTTTATCACATAGATCAGATAATTGATGAGCATGAGTTTTTATTTGATCAAAATCATGTCGACGAGATTCCATTGCTTGTAAATGTTCCTAGAAAATAATTAAATATTCCACAGTATTCAAAACACTAAATGAATATGTTCTCTTTCTCGTAGAGAAGAGTCCAGTAAACATAAATTGTTTGCTTGATTGTGTGTTCGCAGGGTCAAAAGAACATCGAAGACCAATTTTTTGGAAAAGACATTTCTAGAGGTATTTCGATGCAGGGAGTTCGAATATGAGGTCTGTTGAGTGCTAATGATGAAGGGGGAGGGTAAAGAGGGTGCATAGGTCAAAAAAACATCGATAACTTATTTTTCACGTTTTTTTCAGTAAATGCGAAGAGGAGGCATTTCTACGAGAAAGAGCTAAGCGAGTTCTCGGACGAGTGTTACTTGTCTATATTATGTGGATTTTTCATAAACAATACGAACAGAGATTTTATAGACTATGGCAAGCACGATGAATGTATCAGAAAAGGAGATAAGCAGTTCCTTGAATTCTTTATAAGACTCGCGTATATTTCTCTCTTATACTCTTTCGAATATAATAACGCTATTCACTTTAAGTAATGAATCTCTTTTTTTATGAAATCTTCGCGATTCTTCCGAATGGTATAAAGTTCAATCGACAATTTGTTAGTCTTATTATATATGATAAATTAACTTACTTGTGCTTTTCTAGTACTCATTTCATATATTTCAACATTCATTGCATTAGTTTCAACTCGATCAATTTCAGCTTGAGCTTCATGAAGAATTTTTTCCATTTGAAGTAGAACACGATTATATTCTTGCCAATCATTTAATATTGATTTTGATTTTACTTTTAATTGTTCAATTGATGGTGATAAATTATCAAGCATATATCGTACATTTTGAATTGCACCATCTTGATCAATAATACGAAATGTTGATGATGATGATATCATTTTACCACTAGTAGATTTTAATGATGCAAGAATTTGTTGTTTTGTATTTATTTGATTTTCCATTTCCTACAAGAAAAAAAATAAATGCAAATGATCTATAAATATTATTCTAATTAATTAAAGAAATATTTACATTGCATTTTTTAATATTATGTTTAACACCAGCTTCTAAATTTCTTGAACGCATAAATTCAAGATCAGATGTTTGTTCTTGTACCCAATCCGATAATGTTCGAACAGTATGATCAAAATCATTAAACTGATCATTGAGTTGTTCTAATGTCTATTTAAAAATATAAATATATATATATTGCAATAATTTATTTACAAGTAACGCTTAGCTTTTTGTTTACAAAATGATTCTCAAAAAAACTAACATCAGATTCATGTTTCTCGACCTCGATTAAAGCTTATGGAAACCAATCAGTGAAGTGCGGACACACAATTTATGCTTACATCAATTCGAGCAGAAATTAATGATTTTATTTTAGTCCAATCAATATTAATTTGTTTGATATTTTCCATATAATCAACAGTCGATATATCAGCATTAGCTTCTTGTTGAAATGATTCATTTAAATAATCAATAATTCTTTGATGATTAAGTACATCTACACGCATATCCTAAAAACAAATAAGGTACAAGAGTTCATAATTCGAGACGTATTATAGAAAAATAATTTACTCGATATCGTTTAAGTAATTTTTGTAGAGTTTCTTTATTATTAATTGGTGCTCCATGATCATCATCTAATAAACGTTTAATTGTATCAATAAATATAGTCATTTCTTTTCGAGCTTGTCTTGTTGGTAAACTATTAATTATATTTTGATGTAGATTATTTTCATGTCGTAAAATTTCTGTCTGAAAAATAAAATATTTTTTTATGGAATTATGAATAATCTTCAATTTTTACTTTAATTGTTGTCCATTTTTGATGAAGACTTTCTAAATTACTTTCAGTTGCTTGTAAATCATAAAGATTATATGTTGATAAACGTTTTACTAATGATAATGTTTGCGAATAAACATCAGCAATATTATCAAGACGTTTTTCTACATCCTAAAAAAAGATTCTTTCAACGATAAAAAAACAGAACAATAGTGAATAAATATTACCATCAGTCGTTCTAATCGAATTCTAAGTTCACTAAGATCACCTTCATAATGTGTTGTAGATTCATTTGAACATTGTTCTAATGTATCTTCAAGAATAGATAAATTACGTTTTATATCATTAGCAAGAACTGTTCCAGCTTTATGACTACAATATTAAATATAATAATTGAATTCTAAACAATATTTCATTTTACATACCTATGAAATTTTTCTCGAATATCATTTGCTATTCGATTAAAATTTTCTGTAAGATTTTCTGTTTCATTTTTTAATGGAATTATATGTAATTCATCACAAAGAACTTGTATTTCATCATTTAAATGTAATACTTCTGGTTCAAGTAATATAATACGTTGATTTAATTCCTATTGAAAAAATAAGAATTATCTTTAAAAAGAATTAGAATATTTTTTTTTCTCCTAACTTTATAAAGAACAAAAGCTGATTGTATTTGTTGAAATTGAACTAAACGTTTATTTACTGGTAATTGTTTTTCAATATCATCTAATTGATAACATATATCATTTAATCTTATTTGATATTCTTTCCATATACGTAATAAATATTCGGAATGAATATTTTGTTGAAGAATTTTATCTTGTAAATCATTTGAACGTTTTTCTAAATCATAATGTTGTTTTGAATAACGTGCACGAAGATCACGATCAAGTTTATCATATAGAAGATTTAATTGACGACGTTTTTCATCCATTTGTTCACTATGTAATTTTTGTTCTTTTATTTGGCGTGCATAATCATCACTTGTTGATGTTAATGATATTGGATGACTTAAACGTTCCATAGTTGAACTATATGCACCTTCATATAATTTACATTCATTAAGATATACATCTCGACAACGTTCGGCATCTATTAAAACTTCAAGACGTTGATCAAACTAGAAATTATATCAAATGAAATCAATATTTTTTTTGAAAAGTAAAATATACAGACTTGTTGTTTTAATGAAGTTATCATTGATTGTATGATTTGAATTTCAGATGGTAATGGTATTGCATTACCATCTTCAAAACATATATTTTGTCCTTGTTTTTTTAAATCTATTAATGTTTGTTGATATTGATCTAATTCTTGATTTTGATTCTATAAAAGAATATATGAATTTTTTGAAAAAAAGTATATAAATTGTATTTACTCGTATAAAATGAAGTTGTTCTTCAATAGAATCTTGTGGATTAATTTTTCGTTGTTTTAATGTATTTAATTTATCTTCTAATAAACCTAATTCATCTAGAAATAATTGCCATTCTTGTTTATGTTGACGTTTACGTCGTTCTCGTTCTTCATTTTGACTTTCAAATTTAATCATTTGTTCATCAAGATTTGTTAATGCATCTTCAACAGACTAAAAATTTCAAAATAATCGAAATTTTTATATTTATAACTGAGATATATGCACTTACTCTGCCAGATGGTGGTATATCATGCTCTATTAGTGATGAAAGTTTATTTAGTGAATCTTGATACATACGTTGCTTTCGTTGATGTTCTTCTACATCCTATTAAATGAAGTGATTTTCATGCATTTATATATATGAAAAGAATAAGCGTGAAAACATGCGTTATAGAATTTTTTATAGGTATTCAAAATCATGTTACACTGATAGAAAATTACAACCTGCTTATGAGATTAATCAAGTCAACTAATTTGCAATTTTAACTTCTCAAAAGTTTCTTAGTCTTTTGTATTCTTTCGAGATTGTTTATGTTATGAACCAAAATATTTGTTTTTTTGTCAGATACAGATAAGGCATTCACATTCTCTCACGAATATATCAGAAAATCTCTATTGGATATACAAATGAAAACTCATTCAATACATAAGGCTGTTATACTATTGAGGTTACGTTAGGGTTGATATAATCTTAAAAAGCGTGATAAGAGGATACGTTGAAGAAAGCTGAAGCATGAGAATAACAATTTTTCTTACTCTCATTTTTTTCTTAATAAGTGTAGATCTTGTTTCAAGTTCTTTTGTTAATTCATTAAGACGTTCTCTTAAATGATCAGCTTCTTGACGTAATTTTTGTAAAGATTCGCCTGGTAATTTAGAGCTAAAAAATATATATATATAGATAAAAACATGCAATATGAATCTTCTATTAATCTAACTTATTAATATTTCGTATAAGTAAATCAGTATCTTTTAATTTATCATTTATTTGTTGTTGTTTTTCATTTAATTGTGCTTGTTCTCGTTGAAGACTATCTAAGTCTTGTTTATTACTTAAAGAATCATAACGTTGAGTTTGTTTAATCCATTCAAACATTGATTCAATACGTTCACGAAAATCTTTTTGTTGTCGATTTTGTTGTTCATATTCCTTTAATAAGAAAATAAGAAAATTAATTTGTAATTCAAAAATTTATTCTTTTCTTTTTTTATTTACTTCTTGTTTTCGTATAACATTTGTTTTCATTTGTTCAATTGTTTCAATTAATTTTTGTATTGCTATTGTTACTATTTGGGTTATTTGTGGATACTCATGTGTAAGATTCATAAGAATTTGTTTTCGTTTATCTAATTCAATTTGTACATCATGAAAACGTTGTAATTTTTCTTCAATAGCTAATGATGGTTCAGAAAGTGATTCAATTGTTCGATGTGTATTATTAATCCATTGTTCATAAAAAATATATTGTTTATTAAATTCATTTAATTGAAAATGAACTTTTTGACTTGTATCAAGACGTTGTTCAAGATTGTCACGTTGTACTGTTAAATCTTTTATAAGTCGATCAATATCATTGAGCTAAAATTAGAATTAAACAATTTTAAATATATAACTTTTATTTTCAGCATATAACGGAGCGGACAATAGATAAATGAATTCAGTTTAATACAACAAAGTCGTCAAAAGTTGTCTCAGTATAGAGAGATAGTATACAGTAAGATGCAAAACTCAACTTTCTAGAAGATACGATGCGATCTATATTGACGATTGTAGCAAGACAATAATTTCGAGCACTAAAGTTGAGTGACGAACGAGGGGGAAACAACAGAGACTTCTTGCATGAAGTCTCACGAAGTCTTTTGAAGCCTTTGAAATCTGTGAAGTTCATTGAAGTCTATCGAAGTCGTCTGAGATCGGTTGAAGTCTTTCAAAGGCTTTAAAATCTTGAGGTCTACTGTTTCCCCTAGGTGATGAAGCAGTATCTGCAGAGAAGTCCTCCAAAACAATTGACTGATCGTCGAATAGTATCGACGTCAATCGATCTTCGGTTGATCTAGACAGAATTTTGCCCGAGGAATAGACAGAATCGATTTGACCGTTCTAAATACTTTGGTGAAGTCAATGAAAGCACGAGGATTATCTTTGATTGGCGCAAAGGGCGAGAAGATGAACTATCAGTTGTGATACTTCTGTACCTTGTGACATGTCTTATCTAATTTTTTTTGGTCAAGCTCAAGTTCTTTCTGACTAATATTATTATGAAGTTTATAGTCCTCTAGAAAATAACAAATGATCTGTTCATTTTATCATATAGTTTATAAAAGATTGCAATAAGCATAGTCACAATGTAATAATAGACAAAGATATTACTACGACTTTATTAAATAATAATACCTTTTGTGTTGCTTCTGATATTTTACTAGTTTGAGCAAGTCGATTAAGTCTATTTCTTAATCGTTGTAACTGCTCAAAATTTGTTTGATAATCCATTAATATTGTTTTAGCTTTTGGAATAAGTTGATTATATATTTCAACATTTTTTCCATTTGCTAATTCATGTGTTATATCTTTCGTTTGTCTTAACCAACGTTCACATGTAGAATTAATTTCTATATATTGTTGATTAATACTATTCATTTCATTCGTTTCTTCTTGTTTAGTTGTTAAATCTTGTTCAAGTTCAGTCCATCTACGTGTTAATTCACTAACATGACGTCGTACACGTTCACGTTCATTTGGATCTGTTAATTGTGGTATTAATGATGATGAAATTGTTTGTAATCGATCAATTTTTGCATGATGAGTTTGCATTTCAATTGTTAAATCCTAAAAAAAATTAAATTTTTTATTTTAGTTATTTCATCTAGCTATTTACTTGAGTATGTGATTGACGAATTTTTGTTTCGACAATTTGAATATTTTTCGATATATTATCTATACAAGTTTCATAATCATTTCGTAAGATATTAAAATCATTTAATTCAGATAATTTTTCATTTAAACGAACTTTCATATCTTCCATATCTTCATAAACACGAGAAATCATTTTATCTAAATCATCTGATAAATTTCGAAAAGCATGTTTATAATCATTAACCGATTGTTCAAATGAATCAAAATTATGTATTAAATCTTCATTAAGTTTCTAGAATAAAAATAAAAGAATTTTAATAAGAGAAAAAACAATACTATTTAACGAACTTTTCGTTTTTGATCAGCTTCACCATTTAATGTCGGATGAATTTCAATGAGTTGTAATTTTGTACGTTGGAGAACTGCGGATATTGTTCGAGTATTTTGTCGTAATTTTTCTTGTTCTTGAACTTGATGATCAAGATTTTCAATTGTTCTTGTTGTTTCATTTTTTAAACTATAAAAATAAAATTTAAGGTCAAAAGAACAAAATTTTTCTAATTTACCTTTGAAAATCATGTAAAGCATCTTCATGTTTTTTTTCTAATATACGAATCGTATGTTGATCATATCTTCTTTCAAATAATGCTGTAATAAGATCATCAACTTCAGATAATAATGAACTTTCTAAATCAACATCTTTCAAAAAAGTTTTGATTTCAACCGATCGTGTTGCTAAATCAACACTTCCATATCCACTATCACTACTTTGATGTAATTCTTGTCGTTTTCTACTTGTAAACGTTTTTAATTTATTTAATGTTCGTTCAATACGTTCACGAAGTGATTCATTTTCCTAATCAAAGAAAAAGAGAGAGAAATTTCTCTTTGTTTTTGTTTAAAATAAAATCTTACTTCTTGAACACGTTTTCCTCGATCAAGATTTTCACGAACAATATCGAGTGCATTCGCTAATTCTTTTAATTCACGATCAATATCCGTTGAACTTGATACATCTAACGATTTCTTTAAATCACGTCCAAGATATTGTAAAGCAGAAAATGTTGAATCCATTTCTAATACAAGATTTTCGGCAGTCTAGAAACAAAATGGAAAATAAAATCATTATTCAATAGAAATTTTAATTTTTACGTCAGGTGATTTTTCAATCATTTGTAAAAGACGATCTGTATCAGATTGTAAATGAACAATACTTGAATTAAATCGAATAGATTTTTGACGAATTTCATCGAGTTCATTACGACGTTGATGAATACGAGATTCTTAAAAACAAGAAATATTGTTTTCGTTTTATTTAATCAAACAAATTTTTACCAAGATCTTCAATTATTTGATGAAAATTTTTAAGTTGAGTATCACTTAAATCTTTTGCATTACTACGTAAATGTAATCGAAATGTTTCAATTAATTTATGTCCTTCAACCAAACGATAATTTTGATCGGAACAAATCTCTTCAAGAATCTAAACAAATCAAATGGAATAAAATGAAATTTTATAAAAATGAATATACATTTAATTCTCGTTCATATTCATCAAGACGATTACGATCATAACCATCAGTAAATGATGCTAATTTATAATCAGCTTCACTACAAAATAAGAAATACAAATAAATTTCAATGAATTTTTTTCTCTCATACGCGACAACTGTTTTAACTTCATTAGTTAATTGAAAATATTGACTCATATGTTGATGAATATCTTCAAGAGTATTTCGTTGTTTATTAAGATAATTCTATATATAGATGAAAATATTGTTGAATTGAATTTTTAAAAATTAATTTCTTACATTCACTTTATGTTTAAGTTCATCAACTATATCTAATCGTTCACGAATTTCTCCATCATTTGAATGAATTATATTTGGTTCATCACGAAGAAATTGATCAATTCGAGCTAAACGTTGATCAATTGAAGGCGACAGTTGCTAAAATATTAAATCGCTTTTTTATTTATCATATTCAAACAAGGGCGAAACTAGAGGAAAGTGTACAGATGCCCGTGCACTCCTCTTGACCAAAAGATATCTGAAGGGAGACACCAGTCAACGTTGCCAGATCTGCCGATTTTTCATAGAAAAATTCCGGATTTTAGATGATTTTTATTGAATCAAATTTTATTTATTTATTAAAACCAGAACTATTGAAACTTATTCATTCTAGTCAAAAGTATTCTATTAAAAAACAACGTATTAAGTAATAGTAGAGTTTATAATTTATCACTCCTTATATATTCAGTTTATTATATTTTGAATTTTGATGTTGATTTTCTTTTCGTATATTGAAATATGTGTTTTTTGAGATAATAAATGACATAATTGAGAACAAGATTTATAGAACCTTATTTTAGCTAGGAAAAATTAACTATTTAAAACTTTTTCGGACTTAACAAAAAAAGAGCTTCCGGAATTTTCCGGATTTTGACATTGAAATTTAGGTTTTCTGACTATGACATCTGGCACTGGAAAAAAACCTTACCACAAGACAAGAACTATTTTCCTGTTGGTGTGCACCCTCGATGCAAAATTCCTGGCTACCTCCTTGTATTCAAATAGAATAACTTACATTAATTGATTCTTGATGTTCATTAACATGTGTTAATGATAAATTAAGTTCTAAAGGTTGACCTAAATCATGAATAAGTCTTCGAAACCATTCAATAATAGATATTAAATCTTCATTTAATTTATGTTGTGTTTTCATCATATATTCATGTTCATCACGTTCTTGTTGACAAGTTTTAAATAATGATTTCAGATGTTCTTGACGACGTTCAATCGTACGTTTCATTTGTTCATATTGTGTAGATGAAATATCATTAACAAGTCGATCACCAATATGAATTAATTTATTTAAATCTTGTTCAGATTGTTGTAAATGATCGATAATTGTCTAGATGAAAAAAATTAATTAATTAAAATTTTCAAAGAACAAAATTAAACCTGATAAGTATTTCCTTTATCTTGATGATATTGAGATGATTTTAATTGTTCAGTTGATACTTGTAAATTTGCATCAATTTCATTTTCTAAATGATGAAAATCATTTTCTGTTTGAATAATTCTTTCAATTCGTTCGATTTCATTATGAATTTGTTCGTCCAAATTTTTTAAATTGCTATTTAATTCATTTCCAGAACGAACTTCAATACGATGTCCTTTACTAATTAATAAACGTTGTAAACGTATTAATTCTTTTAAATTATTATTTGTTTCATCAAAATGTTTTAATAATTGTTTAAATTGTTCTAAACGTCGATCATTCGATGGATAATTACTATCATTTGGTGATTGATTTTTATATTTATTAAATTCATTTTGTAATTGTTGATAAAGTTCTTGAACATGTTCATTTTGTTGATCAAATTCATTTCTTTCATCTTACAAAAGAAAAAAAGTTTAAATTTAATTTTGATTCCATTTTTCAACTTACGACTTGCTTCATCAAGTAAAGAAACACGTTGAGTTAAATTATCTAATAAACGATTATATTTATCCTTAAGTATTGTATATTTTTCATCGAATGTTATTCGATCGGTATCGTTCAATGTTACTGCAACAATTGTATGAGAACGTGCTAAATCTTCAAATTCATGTCGACGATCTCTGGTTAATTGTAATAAAGACTAAAACATAACACATAACTATAGTAAACAATAACTTCTAATATCTCAGATTTATAGACAAAATCTTCTACCAGATCGAAATTCATTCGATTAGATATGAATGTTAAATTTTCAACTGTCCTGAATAGTACATAGAGATGCTATTCATTAATGCAGTAAGTGCAAGAGAAGTACGAGTGAAGTACATGGGAGTATCATGAGAGCACAAAGGAAGTACAAACTTTGTACTCCTCTTATACTTCCATCGTACGTCCCTCGTACCGTAATTAGGATCTAGAGAACTCTGACGAATCCTTTGGGTTCTGGTGAACAGTGGATAAACAAATATAGATTCCTTCTGACAGAGGCGTACCGAGGATGGGATATGACGCCCCCCTTTTTTTTTAGATTTTACGGTGACAACAGCAAAAATATGACCTATGTTCACTGTACGCTCCACCTACTTTCGGCACCTCGGTACGCCCCTGCCTTTTCAAGCGATAAGAAAACAAATGCTTTGCAAAAGTCATGTAATTCTCTTTGAAGAAGAGTGTGATTATTATAAAATAAACCATACACTGTTTATTTTGTAATAAAATATCTATTCTTACTTGTATAGTTTTCGATTTATCTTTAAGAATATTAACTGATTGTTGAAGATCATTTGTAAATGGATCTTTAACTTGTTGTTCTGTACTTTTAATCCATTCATTAAGTTTATTTGTAATACGATCATAATCTCGTCGTTCTTCATTTGCATTTTGTAATTGTTGATAATGTTCATTATATATTTCTTCCAAATGAGTTAATTTACGAAGTAAATCTAAGAAAATTTCAAGTTAAATAAAAAATTATAGTTTTTTTTCAAACAACGAACCATCTGTATGATAATTATAGTCATGTTGATCTTCATAATAATAACCTTGTTTTATTTCTTCATTTAAACTAATAATACGATCAAGAGAAGCTCGTTGTTGTTTTATTTCAACTAATGTATCCTAACCAGAAAAAAACAAAAATCAGTTGATATTTTTTATAAGAAAAAGATATTAATTATTATACACTATATTTCTTTTGTACTCGTTCGATTTCATTTGTTTTCAATGGAATTGTTAGATCTGAAGATATCAAACGTTGTTTATCATCATACCAAGTAATAAAACGTTCAGTTATCTGATCTAATTCTTGACATTGATGAATTAATGTTGTTAAATGTTCTTGACGTTTTTCTATTTGTTGTTGTAATTGTTCTAATTCAACCTTAATATACATATATGATAATTCATTATTAAGAAATAAAAATAGAAAATAATATACTTCAATTTTATTTAAAACTGTTTCTGATTGTTGTCGTTCATGGACAGTAAAATCTGATGATAGAGTTTTATATTTATTACGTAATGCATGGAAATGTGCATCTTCACCTTGAACCTCTCGATTGAGAGTCTAAATATTGAAAATATTAAAAAAATTATTGAATATAATCATCGATGTTCGAATTATATCATTCTTTGTCCGTTGATCATGTGTACAATGTGCAGAAATATGATTAGACGTAGAAATTTTACTATAAGCATGTGATTAGTATGAATATACAGTTTTAAAAGCAAGCTAAAGCCTATGTAATATCTCTTATAAAATCGATTTATTAGTTTCTAAAATAGCAAAGAAAAAAAGATTAGCATTAGCGATAAAACTAAATATAGAAAATAATTTAGATAGTATTGGGAGATGTATAGTGAACTCAAACTCAAATTCAAAGTTCCGAGATACAGGAGCCTACATTCGACTTCGAGTATTGCAGAATATTGTGAAGACTTTTCCTTGTAATATCTCTGATCATTTTTCTAAATTTTGTGTAGTATTTTCATACTTAATATGTTTCTATAGAATAAAATCATCGCATAATAATACTTACTTTGTTTGTTTCTTCTATACTTGTAATTCAAAACAATTTCAATATTCTGATAGTTTCATCATATCATTTTTAACGTTTGCTTAAAACCATTTCAGTACGAATGAACATTGTCCGTAGTTGATCTTGTGTTAGTATATTAAACAAAAGCTTAGAAGAAGAGTGTATTGCAAGATAATCAGATATGAATTAGTAGAAATAAAAATATAAAAAAGATGTAGCAAGTAATAGGTTTGTGTTATATTTTCGATAGTATTACATATGTGAATAATATTGAGAATATATGTACACATGCAAAGGACATAGAATGTTCAGATAATTAATAAAAACTTTCATTTTAACATGAAATTCGATATAAAGAATCAATTTATCTCGTGTACCTTAATAACAACCATTAAATCTTCAATATCACGTATAGAATAGCCAGCCAAATTAGCTGAACGAAAATTATTATTAATAGCATTTATACGATCAAGTAAATTATCATGAGTTTGAGTAAAATCTTCTAGTAATCGATCCAGTTCTTGAGCTTGAATACGACGTTGAGCAAGCTATAAAAGATAAATGCAAAAAATATTTCTCTTAATTTTTATATTTCAAAAACAAAGTTTCGATATTCATCTTTCTTACTTTAAACACAATACGAACTTAGAAACTCTAAGATGAATTTATAGGCAACGGAACAATTTCACTCTAGGACAGGCTCAATATTGCCAATGCATCACTCCGGATAGCGAATACAGTTAATCGTTTAATCTCGTAGACCTAATTTTTCTTTCTCTATATTTAGACTATGATTTGTCTTTTGTCTGTAACTTTGAAAAACAAACAACTCGATACTAATAGTAGAGAAGATGTACACTAATCTTGTAACAATGCAACATCTATCAGAGCACGGAAACTAGACAATAATAAAAAAAACTCCATTAAATCGAGTCTACCAGGCTTAATGTCTCCCCCTCCTATATCAGAATCTAATGAATATACCAATGTAAATAGGTGAATTAGTATCCGAATTTAACAATATCAGATGGTGTTTAAGAATTTTGAAAATATTAAACATACTTTATTATCAATTGTATCAACAAGATTTTGTATTGTTCGACATTCAATAGCAAAATAAATATGTCTATTTGATGCTGAATCAATTATTGTTGTATTACTTTCTTCCATTAAATGATCAAGTATAGTACTATCAGATTGTACAGTATGTAAATCATCAACAAAATGTTCAAGTTGAGATTTTATTAAATCAATATCATCTATTTTCATATGTTGATTTTGTTGAAGTTCATCATTAATTTGTTGTAATTTTAGACGAATATCTGATGAATATTTTGTATGATCATCATAATGTTTTAATAATCCAAGACGTTTTTGTAAAATAGTTTCGTAACTAAATAAACAAAATATTTTTTAATTATCACAAAAAAAACTTCGTATCTATTTTTTACTTATTTAATCGTTGTCGATAAGTTTCAAATGTATTTTTCATAGGTTGTAAATCAATTTTTGAAACACCAGAATGTTCAAATTCAATTAATTCTTCTTCTATTCCAGAAACTATTGGTTGAATTTTTTGAAATTGTTTTTCTAATTGTTGTAATCGTTGAAATGTTTGGCTCCATGTTGATGTTTGAATCTGGGCATTATTTTCAATTTGTTCAGCAATATCATGAATACTACGTTCGAATATTTCAAAACGATTAAGAAAAGATTTACGTGATTCATATAAACGTTCACATTCACGTAACTAAAAATAAAAATAAAATTATTTAAGAGATAATTATCCTTCTTGTTTTTGTTTTTACTTTATCAGTTGTTAATCGATTAATTTCATGCCAACGAGTTTCAATTGACATTTGTTCTTCATGAAGAATTCGTTGACCTTCTACTGAACTATATTGTCTTAATTCATTTAATTGTTTATGAAATCGATTATAATTTGATGTATGATTATGAATATTTTCATCTAATGCCTTAAAAATAAAGATTTCTTTTGTTTTTTATTTTAAATAAAAAAATATTTCAATTACTCGAAGTTCATTAAGTAAATTATTAACATCAAATAATTTATTAATATCAGTTGAATTAATTTTATTAACACGTTGTTCAAGTTCTAATAGAATTTGATCACGAAATGAGTTTAATTCGGATTCAAATAATAACCATGAAGAATATTGTTTATCATATTTTGGAGTTAATTCATCAGATCTTCGAATTATTTCATTCCAACGTGTTGATAAAGATTTTATTGTAGATTTTACTTCAAATTGATCATGCATATTATGTTCTTCATTTATTAAATTATTATATAGAGATAACATACGACGACGTTCTTCAAGAAAATCCTTCGAAAATAATAAAAGATTAAATAGGGAATTTATATGTATATATTATATATATATTACTTTATGTTTATCATGTAATTGTTTAGCTTCACCTAAATTTAAAGCACCAATTTGATCAAGACGTTTTGTAAGATAATTTTCTGCTTGTTCAATCCATGGTAGTAATTGATCCATATAACGTTGTGCTGCTTGAACATGTGTTCGGCATTCAGCTAATTGTTCTTCTTCTCGATTGACTTTTGTAGATGTTGTATCAGCTAATGTACATAATTGTGCTAGACGATTTAATGCATGTGGTAAATCTTTTGGACGAAATTGAAGGGATTCAAGATTTAAACCATCTGAATGTAAAGCTGATAATGAATGTAAATGTTCACCGAGTTCAGCACGTATACGCTAATAAAAATAAAAAAAATATTAATCAATAGATTGATTAGTAACTATTCAAGGTTATCGAAGATGTTTTCAGCAATACTCGTATGGGCGAAAATACATCCTATTCTGCAATGTTGAACATTGCAGGTACTCAATCATCAAAAGATATAGGCGATCTCTTCGACATTGATCTAACTCTTAGAATTAGACGGAACGGATTCCACATGCAAGACTATTCCCGCAATGTCCAGCATTACGGAATAGGATGAGTGCTCGTACATACAATGTCAATGACGTGCATGGTACGTCAAAAAGTAGGTATAAAGGAGCCTTACTTCTAAGATTTGTTGTTTTTCTTCTAGTGGCCGTTCTCCAAACATATTTGCATCAAACATTGATCCAATTTCTCTAAATAAAATTTCTAAACGTTTTAATTCATCATTAAAATGTATCCATTTCTCATTATCATGTATTAAATCTTGTAATAATTCACTAGCTAATCGAGATTTTTCAATTAATTCTTCAACCATATTATCATATTCATTTTTAAGTTTTTGAATATTTTCGTATGGTAATAAATTATTTGATGTTAATATTTGAAGATATTGAGCATTTTCATCAAGAATTTTTTTTATATCAATATATGCCGCATGAAGACGCTAGAAAATAATTTAAGAGAGAGAAAAAATCAAATCTTAATGATTCTTTTGTTATTTTCTGCTTACTTTGCAATTCTCAATTTCATGTTCAAATGATGCAATAGAATTTCGATTTGAATTTATTTGTGAAAGTTCAGCATTTAATCGTTCAGTTTGCTGTTGATAACGACGTTTATTTGCATCGAAACGTTCCCAAAGTTCTAATATACGCTAGAAATAAAGAAAATTTCAAATTATTTCAATGTTATTTTTTTGTTGTTGTTTTTAATTACTTTAAGTTTTTCTAAAAAGTCATGTGCTGATTGAACTTTTTCATGATACAATTTTTGTAAATTTTGTACATCTTGTTGAACATATTTAGGTGCCATTGGTTGTTTTGATAATTCATTTGCTTGTGTAATCAGGTCAGTTATTTGTTGTGAAAAACTTTCTAAAATTTCACAAACTTTTATTTGACCTTGTACAGCTGTACGAACATCAGGTAAATCACGAAAATTTATTGGTGCATTAGATATAGTTGTTAATGAATTCGTTAATTGTTGACTATTTTCATGAATTAATTTTGCTGGTATAATTATAGTACAACGTTGTGATGTTTCATCAATCGAAGAAAGTATTTGTTTATAACGTGCATGAAGCGTATTAAAACGTTGACGATAATGAGATGGATCATCGGTTGCTTGTTCTTCGATTAATTCATTTATGAGAGATGATAAAACTCTAACATCATGAGAAACTGTATCAATATGTTCAATGGCAGTCTAAAAAATAAATGCAATTATCATTCAGATAAAATACATTCAAATCGGTTTTGCAGAAGACAAGAGTATCTTGAGGATGTGGCTATTCTATCTATTCTCTATAACCATCTTTATCCGTACTCACACTCTGTTAATAGTCTTAGTAAAATTTTCGAACCTTAAATTTATTAACAATGGTTTTATATTGTTCAAATGAAGCATCAACATTTTGTGTATCATTCATTAATCGTTCAATACCATCTATCCATGTTTCAACTAGTTGAAATCTAAATATAATAATTTTAGTTTTTAAATTATTATTTGATTAAAAAAAAAGAATATACTTTTCTTCAAATTCTTGTCGTTGTTTCGGTATTGTTTGAATTTTTCTTTTAACATTATCAATTCTTGCTTGCATACGTGTCCAATAATCATTTAATTTCGTTGTACGTTCCTCAATATGATCAATATCTTGCTTTGAACTTGTTTTTTTATCATTTAAACGAATATCATTTGCAAATGCATGTAAATTTCTAATATGTCCTTCCATTGTTGGTAGAAAATTATTTAATTGAAAACGTTCATTATGACGTCGTAAAATTTCAGCTGTATCAAGTTGTTTTTCTAATTGTTTAAGTTCTTCATTAAGTTCATCTTCAGCTTGTTTTAATTCTTTAATAATTATACTTTCTAAACGTCCATATTGTAAACGTAATAAACGTATTGGAGCATGACAAACAATTGTATTCCATCTTGATTCAAGTGTATCCATTAAAAATTGTATTTCTTTTTGTTCATTTTCTTCACGTATATGTGATAGTTCTCTACCTGATTTAATAAAACCATGAAGAATTTCATCATCAACTGTTTGAAAAAAATTCTTATGTTTTTGTATTAAATATGTATAATCCTCATGTTTTTCTGTAACTATATCTTGTGCTTGATCAATCCATTCTTCAAGATGTTTTAAACGTTGATGAAAATCTTTCCATAATTGTGAATGTTGAGTGAATTGTTTTTCCCAATAGGATGTTTGTTGACGAATTTGCTAAGAATTAGAAACAGAAAAAAAAGACTAAGAGAAGGAATATTTTCTTTAGAATATTATACTTCAAATGTATCAGCTAATTGTCTATATTGTTCATCAATAGGTGTGAAATTTACTGCTACAGAATTTTCTGTTGATTTTTTCATTGTTGTTATTAATTTAGCTTTACTATCCAATAATGATTGATAATATTCCATATCAGCAAAAAAATTCTATTAGACATAATTGTAAATAATCATAACTGAACAAAACAAAAATCTTACTCGATGTTGTTCAAGAAAATCTTCAATACGTTTTACAGGTACTTGTAATGTATATTTACTAATAACTTGTTTAGATTCAATAAACCATTGTTGACATTTTTGTAAACCATCATCAAATTTTTGTAAATATCCAAGTAAAATTTTATTTCGTTTTAATATATTTGGTAAATATTCTTTAACATGTTGTAATTTATCGAAACATATTTGTAAAAGTGAATTCATTTCATTTGAAGCATTTGATTCTCCACTTTCACGTGCTATTGTTTGACTTAATTTTGAAAGAACTTGAACAGTTTGATTAAACATATCTAATTCAGCTTGCGCATCCTAAAAAGATTTTATTTTTTAAAATATAAATATTATTTCATAAATTATATTCATTACATAAAGACGATTTTCTTGTGCTTTAAGTGCTTTTACTGTACATAGTAGATGATCTTGCATTTCTCTTTCAATTTTCTCTAATGTATCTAATAATTTAGCACGACCAGCATAAAATTCATCACGTTTCTTCTTTATAGATTCATCATGTTTAAATTGATGAACTGATTCAGTAACTTCTTTCCATCGCCGATTAATATATAATAATTTATTCTGTAGAAATCGAGCATATTCATCATTACATACTGTTATTAAATATTCAATTGCTAAATATAATTTTTCATGAATTTGTGACCAATGTTCAGTATTAGCAAAATAATTCTATAGAATAAATACAAAAAAAAAATAAGACTAATAATGTACTGTTCTATTATTTGATGTTCAATATTTTATATTTATCATGGCTTTTAAAACTTAGATCTTTTACAGATACTCTGCAACATACATTTTTCAACAGAAGAATATTAATTGAAAATTTAACTTGAAAGTTTTTACTTATGATGTCACCTTCGTATTGAAAAGACATGTTTAGTCGCTAAACTGTTTCGTTATCTTAAATATTTCTAAAATATCAATTTTTATTCATGTAATTTCAGAAAAATCGCTTCTTTTTTTTTCAACATCATTATCCGTAAAATAAAATGCGACAATGCATATAATAATAAAAATAAATAACAACTATGTATCAACAATTTATTTCTTTTCTTCTCTTTCTATTTATTATCTGAAGCCTTACTTATAAAAAATACAAATTGTCATAAAAGCAATTTATTGACCTATTTTGTTTCAAGGATAAAGTCATTTGTATACTTACCAATTTTTCATCAGATGTTCCTCCAAGAATAGCTTCACCATCATTTAACCATTTTTCTAATGAATCATATGAACTATGAAAGATTTTCCAATTATTTATTGTTTCTTGTAACAAATGTTCTTTTGATTTAAGATCAATAGTACCACTTTTAATTGTTTTACGAATATCATCACAATATTTATTATATTCTTTTGATTTTTCCTCATCTTTTTATATAACAAAAAAAAAAGAACAAGAAAAAGTAATTATGTATTTATAGAAATCATATATAAAATCAAACCTTTGTTTTTTAATTGACTATAAGTTTGTGCTTTACGAGTTAATTCATTTGAAAGATTTTCAATATTTGTAAGAAGTTTTTCTTCATACATTTTTTGCTAAAAATTCCAAAATTCGTTTTTTTAAAGTATTCTGAAAAATATCTCACTTTATATTCATTATATAATATTTCTGTTTGATTTAAATCTCCTTGTTTTTGATTTAATTTTGTCGTAAAAGTTTTTAATTGACTAAATAATATTTGTGTTTTCCAATAAATGCCTTCAAAATCTAAATAACATTCATATTCTTCATAAGTATTCAATATTGTATTAAGACGTTCATTTAAATTTGTTAAATGTTCAAATGCAATGTCTCTATCGACAATTGATTGGTCACGTTTAACATGTTGAAACATTGTTACAATATTATCTTTCTCATTAAAAATTGCCTTTATTAAAAAAAGAAAATATTTAATAATTTTGGTTTTTCTTCTTCAAAATAAAATATTTACAGTATATTCTTGATTCAGTTGATTAAAACGTTGAATATTTTCTTCTGCTGATAATTGTAATGGTTCAAAATTCATACCTCTTGTTAAAACTTCTTCAGCTGTATTAATCCAATCAGCTATTTGTTTTAATTCACCTGGAAGATTTGTATCTAATTTATGTCTCCATCGATCCATTCTTGAGAAAAAAAAAATAACATAAATAAATTTTCTATAATAATTATTTCAAATATCATTTACCTTAATGTAATATCACTAAATAAATCTTCTAATTCTTGTAATTTTTCACCGGGAAAATGTGAAGATTTCGATTCTTTACGTTCGAATGTTTTCCATTGCTTTTGTTTTTCAATAAATTCTTTTAATTCTTTAATATATTCCTGTATATAGACGTATATAAAGAAATATTTTTTATAAATGTTTAATGTTAAATAACTCTTTTCATTTATTATTACATCACACATTCGTTTTTTGATTAATAAAATAAAAAAGACAAACATCAAATCAATAGTTACCTTGTATTCAGCTCGAATGTCGATGATGGGTGCTTCAATAACAAGCATTAGACGTTGTCGAGTGTCTACTAACCATCGAAGAAGTTCACCATGTTCTTTATTTATTGAACCAAATGGCTGAATATGAAGAACGCGAAAAGAAATTAAAAACTGAACATATATGATGTATATGCTCTCTTACCACATCAGGAAATCGACGAGAGAATTGACCGACATAGGTCATAATTGATTTTTCATCCGGTTTATTTACATCCACATCTATGTAGAAAAAATATTCATTCGATAATATTAAAAATTATGTTTTCTTTTCTATGAACAAACCTTCAGCATCCATTAAACGTGGTACACCAAGATGTTCTTGAGCAACAGTAAATGCATTTTCTAATCTGTCTCGAACATCGAGTTGTTCAACATAATTTAAATCAACTAAATCAG
Organism: Adineta steineri; assembly: GCA_905250115.1. NCBI lineage: Eukaryota > Metazoa > Rotifera > Eurotatoria > Adinetida > Adinetidae > Adineta > Adineta steineri. The sequence goes on along the minus strand of CAJNOI010000022.1, from coordinate 488,040 downwards.
GACGAATTCCATGAACTAATGCATTGAAAGCAAGACCATCACGCCAACTTGATGTAAAATCTCGTACATCTAAACTATCAGCTTGTCTAATAAAGAAAAAAGAAAGAGCTTTTTTAGAAATATTGAACAATAGATATGTTTCAAATAGAAAAAGAAGAAGTATCTCTAATGAATATAACATGCTCATGCATATCTCACCGATGTTTTTCAGCTAATGAATAATATCTAAATTTGATTATTTAGTAAAATATTCATAAAAATAATGATAATTCTTCACTAAAATAGATTAAATCCAACATACCCTGTTTTTTTTCGAACCCATTCAAGAAGATGTTCTTTTGGTTTTCCACGATTTTCCTTCGAATTATCATCCAACATATTTGAATCTTCAATCTATAAAATTAAACATATTTTATTAATTTTCAATGGCCTTAACAACGTGTGTCTGTGAACAAGAGTTTTATTTTGATTTCATACAGAAATCCACTTCAGAATCAATGACAATTGCTTTCAAAATAAATCAGATTATAACGAAAGAAATTATTAGTTTTATCTTTATTAGAATAAAATAAATAATAATAGTTTCACTTTGAAGATACTTCATATTCACTTTGAAAATCGATCAAGATCGAAGGACTTTCTTTCTTCTTTATAATCAAGAAAAAATAAACTTCGATTCTCTACTTCTTATTTAATAATATTCGAATTTCATTTACTTAATCAATCGATCATCAAGCACATTTTACTATTTTTTTATTTCATTATCAAGGTTGTTCTCCTCAGTTGTTTTGGTGTAAAAAACGAAACAAACTTTTTAAGTAATCATTGAAGGTCAAGAGATTACCTAAATATATTTTTTTGCCTGAAACAAGATGTTATTAACGACTGCCTGTATAGTTCTTTGAGGACACAATTAAACTTATTCTTACTCTTCTAAACAATCGAATTGTAAGATCTAATGAATATCTTGTACTACATAGTTCCATATGGCTTCTTACTGTTCTTATAGGATATCATTATGTAAATAATCACACAACAGGCGAAGCTTTCTGACAATACGAGATATGACTAAATTTAGAGGTATATTTTAAAAACAGAAAAACAACGGTCCAGATAATATTTAGTATTCTTTCTCTCTCTCTCAGATTATACTTATTTCTTTTTCAAACGTATGATGAAATATCCCACACTTCTTTACTCCTGTTTAACACATTCTTATATTCATTGTAATATGAAACGTTATATAGACTGAACTTGATAAAATTGACTCTCTAATTCTATTTATTTAGTAGGTTTAAATTTCAATCAACAATACATATGTTATACAAACATACATATTACGTGTCTCATTTAAATTTTACCTGATAATGAAGAATTAACATCCATATTAAACCTAAAATCTGCATTGGTTTTCCATCGACTACATCAATTGGACGTATATTGACTAGTTTAATCTTTAGAAAAAGAAAAAAAAAAGAAAAAAATATAATCAATATTATTATTTGTTTACTTTTCGACTTTCAAGATATTTTAATGCATTGTCTACATTACTAAGACAGTGAGCTCGTTTGTTGCCTCTTTCCACTGGCTAAAATAATCAAATTTTTATTATTCAAGTTTATTTATTTTTTGCTACATCGAAACTAACTAATGTTTGTCCTGAAAGAGTTTCGATTAAAGCAATAAGTTTTGTTCCATCGTTAAAATCCTCGAATAAATCCTCGATACGATATGGTGGTTCATGTAATGATAAATAACTATTAACCCAATTTGTAAATGTCTTCTTTTGAATACGTTCTTGTTCATCTAATAAAATAAAATATTAGAAAAAAAAAATGAAAGTAAAATTTAGGATAAAAAAAAATCATCGCTTTTTCTTTATTCAGTTATTAACCTGGTTGAAATGAAGTCGAAATAAGACTTCCAGTAAGTGATGTTTGCCTGTTAAGACAATGATATGATCTTGGATCAGTACAGCAAGATTTTTTAAATTTTTTCTTCAACATATTTTATTTAACAAATAAGAAGAAAAGAAAAACGTCGATATGATTACAAGGTTTTTTATTTGAAACAATGGAACAGATGCGCGCGTCTGTCGAACATATCTCTAATCAACCACAAACATTCGTTTTCTTCTTTTTTTTTCTTTTTGCAAAAAGATGAAGTAAAAAAACAGTTGATATATCTTACTTTGAAGTGAAGTAATACTGTCTTCCAATTGACTACCAGCAGAACGTGATCGAGGACTAATAGCAGTTGTATTTGGTAGATAAGGTGATAAACGAGAAGCAGTTGGTGATAAACATGATCTAATTGGACTGCTCATATTCGTTCTAATGAATTATTAATCTTTAAAAATAAAAATGAAAGCAAAACGTTTTTTTTTTGATCATCTCTATTTTATATAAATGTACAACATCTGTATGTGAAAAAGAACAACAGAGTGAAAAGAGCTGTTGTTTAACCACATATTTATTTTGTTTACCACAAACGTTTCGATTCAAGGTGTATTGATGAAAAAATGAACAACTTTCCTTTACTCTCTGTGTTATGTCTGATTTTTTATATAAGTAGTTAAAGAAGAAAAAAAATCAACGATTGACTTTCAAGGGGGCATGTGTGCATTGAGGTAGAGTGTAAAATTAAAACAGCATGGTTATGATTTGGCTTCTTCATTAGTCGAAATATGAAATCTATACTGATTATATTTATATAAATGATGATATACAATACATCAAAGATTATTATTGAACTTTCTATCTTCGTCTCATATTTTATTTTTCATTGTCGTCAGCAATTCTAACATATGTCTTTCTTTTAAGTACAAAACTATTTAAATCTTTGATCTATTTTGAAAATTAAATAATAAAAAATTTTTTTTGTTCTATTTCCTGTCTGTATCTATACATGTCTACTTACCTTTGTGGTATAAAATTTCGTTTTTATTTCATTTCATCTGCAACTACCAAAAGTAAAACACTTCACAGTTCAAGTATACGCATGTGGATTTTAAATGTTGTATCTCTCTCTCTCTCTCTCGCTTACTTTTTTGCTTATTCATAACCATGATAATATAAGAAGAAAAATAATTCATTGACAATGCAAACGAAAATTCTAGTTAAAAGCATTCATATAAATATTTTTTTCTATTCTCTATGAAAAATGTAAAAAAAAATTATTATTAAGTTTTCAGCTATTTCAATAGAATTTTTTTCTTATATATATATATATATTCTATTAGAACATAAGAGAAATAGTAATGATTTCTTCGAGCAAGAAATGAAATTTTCAAATGAAAACTATACAACTTCGATCTAGCCTTGAAAATAAATAAAAATTTATTTCAAAAACTACTCATAACAAAAAAAAGAAGAAAAGAAAAGAAGAAAAAGAAGTAAATTCCATTGAAATTAATCATAAAATTAACAGATTTTTATATAGACAAAAAAAAAGAATTATAATGCTTTTAGGTTTTTGATAAAAGAGACACTTCAAAACGTGTCTTGCTAACATTGAACACTTGTTTTAATGATTAGAAGTATCGACAAATTATAGTAGAAGAATTTTAATAAAGACTAAAACGAAGTAAGCAAGGTTTTTTAAGTAAATTTCAGAGAGTTTTCACTATATGTAAGAATAATAAAATTAATAGCGTTATGTTGTAATTTACATGAATGTTCATCCGAAAGGTATATAGACCGCATGGTGTGATCTTTGAATAAAGCGAATAAGCACGTTTAATGATGACTATGAACATCCGACTTAACGAAGGTATATTTTCAAGTGTAATACAACCTGATATAGAATTACAAACGAATTTTTATGAAACATAAAATGATATATACTTAACACTGATGGCAATTGTTTTTCTTAGAGTTATTGTAAAAGAAAAAGAATAGAATTTTTAAATCTTTCTACTTGTTGTATTAATGATCAATATTAATACATGTAATCTATGACTTATAACTTCTATTATTTTATTCAAGTTATTTATTTAGATGTAGTCTATAGCAAATATTCAAGTGAAGTTATTTGATCTTGTGTGAGTAATATGATATTAAAGGTTGTAGTTTATACAATGTTGATTTTAATTGGCAACAATATATATCGAGATCTATTTGTTAGTTTAATATGTACTAATTGTTAGTCTACAAAGACAAAAGAAATTGTTCTGATTACTGTCTACAATACTTTCAATGATATTTCTCGAAAGGAAACATAAATTTTTAAAAATTTCTGTATATTTTTTAAATAAATTACTTGTAAATCAGTAAATAAAGTAGAATCATTCATAGCTATTTAATATATTATTATAAATTCTTTTTTTTTCTACTATAAAAGATAAAAATGATTCAGACGATATGTCGTATTTTTATATAGAATCTACCGAACGAACTTCTTCTTTTCACCTGTAATCAAATTGAAAATTATAATAGCGAATAATATGGTATCCATTTCAAGTTTTCTTGCAAATAGTATCGCTTGTCATGTGTTTTTTTCGATACATATACGAGACGAATAAGTAAACAGAATGACAAGAATATTAAGTACATAAATATTGAGTAAGGTAAATATAGATTAATCATATGATGTCTTGCGTATTTTTAGAAATAGAAATTACGATATAGAACTTTAGTCAACGACGTCATATTTATCAATCATGTTATTGAAAATCTCTTTATATATTTTATTCTTTTACGATTATAAATAAAAAGAAAATAACATAAAACAGAAGTCATAAAATAAGAGAATATCTTAAACGATAAACTAACCATAAAACATTAAAGAGGGGTGCTGTTTATGAGAAATTTTCTTATGTTCTCGAATAAACTTAAGATTGAAATAAAAAACAGAAGGTAATATATTATTAAATTTTTTATCTTCATTTTAATATTTAATAATGATCTGTTGTATCTTTTAGTGTTCATATGTAATTTCTAAAGATTTATTGACATATGTACGTTTCTTCTTTTTTTTTATTTTCTTTTAGTCAATTATTGTTCGAAGTCAACTAACGAAGACATGTAGTTGCGCACCAGATGAACTTATGAGTTCTCTTCATTAATAAGAGCAAAAATATATGAAAAAGTATTGATCTTAAATCATCACGTATTGTCAACAAAATAATATTACTTTTATTTTGGGGGTGTACTTTTCAGCACCCCCAGATGATGAAATTATAAAAAAAGAAAAAAAAAGAAATTAACAAAACTGTGATTCAGGATACGGGGGTGCCCTTTTGATTAGTAGTATATATTTCGAGATTTTAATGCAAGGTCTTATATACATATTCAAAAAATGTCCTCTTCTAAATGTGAACACGAACACGAACACGAACATGAACATGAACATGAACATAATCATAATCATAGTCATCATCATGCTAAAAAAGCCTTCTTTCGAACGAAAACGTTTCGTTTATTGGTAATGTTATCTTTAACATTTCTATTTTTTATTGTTGAACTTGTTGTTGGTAATATAACAAAATCGGTTGCACTTGTTGCTGATGCATTTCATATGTTATCTGATGTAATATCACTTATTATTGGAATTGTTGCTGTTAGAATTGTTAAACGTCGATCAAATGCAAATACATATGGTTGGGTACGTGCTGAAGTTGTTGGAGCAAATATTAATACAGTTTTTCTTCTTGCCCTTTGTTTAACAATTGTATTTGATGCTATTATACGTTATATTGAACCTGAACCAATTGAAAATGTTAATTTATTACTTATTGTTGGTTGTATAGGTTTAGGAATTAATATTATTGGTTTATTCTTATTTCAAGGATTTCATGGACATTCTCATGGAGGTCATTCACATGGAGGACATTCACATGGAATTCAAAAACCACAATCTAATGAACATGTTGAAGCAGATGAACAAACTGAAAATTTTAATAGATTTGAAAGACATAGTACACGAGCATTACAAGAGGTAGAATTTTTCAAAATAAAAAAAAAGATCTTTTAAATTTTCTTATCTATTGAATTTAGGTTATTGCTGATTGTGCTAATCAAGTTGCGGAAGATTCATTAGATACAGTTATTGAAATGGATGAAAAGAAAACTAATAAAAAAGAAGAAAAAAAATCGAAGAAAAAAGCATCAATGAATATGCATGGAGTTTTTCTACATGTATTAGCTGATGCACTTGGTTCAGTTGTTGTTATAATAAGTGCATTAATTATAAAATTTGTTCCACATGATCAAAATGATAAAAAACATTGGACAGTTTATATCGATCCAACATTATCAATAATTATTGTTATTATCATAACAATTTCTACTATACCACTTTTTCGAGATACATCATCAATTTTACTGCAAACAATTCCAAAAAATCTTGAAATTCATCGAATTAAAACACAATTATTAGAAACAATTCCTGATATAAGTAGTATTCATGAATTACATATATGGCGTTTAACAGATGAGAAAATTATTGCTAGTGCACATTTACATCGAAAAACTTTAGCAAATTATATGTTAGTTGCTGATAAAGTCAAACAATTTTTTCATTCCATTGGTATACATTCTGTAACAATGCAATATGAATGTGATGATGATTATCATCAAACACCATTATTATATCGAAATACTGATAGTCAATCAAAAATAGCTGGTGATTGTTTACTTCGATGTGATGATAATGCATGTGATACACAGACATGTTGTACAATAGTATCTGTTCGTTCAAATACATTATTAAATAGTAATGATGATAATACTATACAAATATCCTCTATTACTCAACCACAACAAAATAATAACAATAATAATCCGATAGAGACTGAAGTTGTAATGGATGATATATCAGTTGAAAATGAGAAATTCTAAAAAAAAATGTTTTTTTTCTTTTTAGTTTAATAAAATGTAAATAACGATTAAATACTTTTTTGTTGCTATGATTGATATTTCATAAAATAAAAAGTTATCGATCTTAAGCTTGTATTTTTCACTACAGTTCTTTTATTATAATATATATTCAAATCATCTATCTTCTCATTACACACTTCCTATGCATAAACAGGCGCTTGAAAATGATGAATGATTCGAAGATAATAATGTTAATACATTTTTTTTGAAGTTTCACAGTGATATATTCAACGATTGAAGATTGAAATAATAAATATTTTTATTGTTATTCAATCATCTAGATAAGAAAAATATGTAGTCCTCATTGAAAGGGTATGGGTATGATTTCAAAGAAGATAAAGTTACAATAATGCACACGCACACCGACACACCTTCAAAGTTGCCTTGTTTATGCGATTAGTAATCAATTCAGAATTAAGAATAAAGTCGCTTGTCATAAATATATGTTAGTGGTATATCTGTTCTTATGCATGCTCGTCAAACTTCATAAATTACTGTTTTCTTTATCAATTGTTCATTTATTAAACTTCTATTTCTCTATTAATCAATTTATTTAAATAAAAAAATATATGTTAAATGAAGAAATGTTTTCATTAATGAATCGATATTTATTAAATTAATTTTAGATCTAATCTCGCTTAAACACTTTTTTGTGAAAGTTTTTAAAATTTGTTCAACAAAATATAATATTTTAATAACACAATTAGTAAATGAAATTCGTTGTAAAAAATAACGAATAAGCCTATCAGTATATTTTGATTGAAAATAAAAAAAATATTTTTATTGTTAATCAGTTTATGATTCATAATCATAACAAATAATATATAAACTGTGCAGTTGTTGAATTTATTTTATCGTGATTATCATATCATAGTTCAGTATTTGAATCAAATACGAAATGAATCATGTATGAGAATTCTTTTAAAATAATAGATGAATCATATAAATTACATTTGAAAGTTGATAAATAAAATATCTTTTATATGTGTTAAACATGATTTATCAACCATAGTGAAAACAATATGTTCCGAAAAAATGAAAATTTATTTTAGTTATTTCTCACTGATTGATAACTGGTGTTTATTGACTTTTTTGCAATAGTTGTTTGTTCAGTTGTCATTATAAAATCTTTACGTATTCTTAAAATTTATTAAATAAAAATAATTCAATTTTTCTCAATGTTATTCAAAATATTTAAGTAAACGACAATGTTTACATTTATGTTGTATGTCAAATCGAGTATTACATCTTGATTTAATTGTATTTATACATGAAATTTTATCATAGAAATTATATTAGTAGAAGTATTTCAATACAAACAGATTTATGAGATCACTATAATAAAAACTATATTTTATGTGCAATAAAAATAAAATTAGAAGTACTTTTTTTTAGATAAATAATCTTCATTTGACTAAAATTATTAATATTCGTCATTATTTCATATTAGAATACAGTTCAACAATTATTAATATAAAATTGGCGAGAAAAAATTAAGGACGTGTTTGTTTTCTTGATATAGTATACACATCATATAGGTGAACGACGATAGTAGGCTTTTATTCAACGATCGATTTTTTTCCTTGAGGATGGGTGTGGGTGTGAGTGTTGTTCTCATCTTCATACATACCCACACCCTCAAGATTTTTTACATGCCAAAATATCCAAAAATTCAACAAAAAATTAAAAACGAACTTACAGAACATAATTTAATAAATGAAGCTCAATTAACACAAGATATATTAGATTCATTGGTTTATGTGAAATGTGTAACAAAAGAATCTTTTCGATATGCTTCTATTACTGGAGCCATAAGTCATGAAGCAGCACGTGATGAATATCTATAAGAAAAGGAGATACAGTTATCATTACTACTTATAATCTACGTCGAGATCCACGCTAATAGAAAATTGATCCAACAAAACTTATACTTGAACGATTTTAAATGAGAATAAAAATCTACTTTAGTATGTTTATATGCCATTTGGAGGCAGTCATCGCGCATGTATTGATCAAGATTTAGCGTTTTTTGGACTAAAACCTGCTATAATAAGTTTAATGCAACGAGTTTCATTTGAAGATTCAGTTGATGCAACAAATAATTCTGGGAAATATATTCAACGTTTGACATGTTTTCCAGAACATTTAGCTGTACGCATTCGAATAGATACAGATAAAAAGTCAAATTAATTTAGATGGAGTGTTCAATTTTTAGATATTTAAATCATTATATCAAATATAGTTTGTGATAAAACTTTTCATTTATTCAAAAAATACGTTTTGTTCTTCTTTTTGTAATATCTTACAAATGCAATACAAAGAGTCATAGTTTTCTTTTGGGTAATGCAATTATTTGATTTTTAAATCAAATTACACTACAAATTTTTCTGTTAATTTTATACAATATCTTTCTATATACTTTCTTGTGATCATTCAATCCAATAACATTGAGTATAAGAACAAATGCGACGTCTATAACATTAATAACTTCATGGTCAGCTAGTTGTTCTTCTATATTCTTTATAATAATCATTTTTGTCTTGATAATATTACAATGTAGATTTATATATCAGTAATTAATAACAAGTAAAACTTTGACTACTGATCACTTCTCTAACTACGAACACTTCCTTTATTGAACAGTGAACATTGCTTTGCAATTCTCCTTCTATTATAACTCGAGAATATAAGCATGGGGCAAAGAATAAAAAGAAATTTGTCGTTCTACCATATCTTATGATCGATATCTTAGTTACTTTTTTCTCAATCACTCCTACACTATATCTGATAAGATCCAATATTTAATAGAAGTTTATAAGAAATCGAAAAACAGAATTACTAATGGATTCAATGGTAAAATCATATAATTGTTACTCATTTATTTAATATCTATCTAATCATTACTATATTATAATGTGGAGATTCAATTTCACGCAAGTGTTGGATCCTACCGGATCTGTCCGTAGGATTTTAATACTAAAGATTTTAACGTAAATCTGTCTCCGAACCTCTTAATAAACATGATCTCTATTATCGAGGTCATCCTTGATTGTTCTATTATCTTTCATATATGGTGTGATATTCTTTTATTAGTCCTTTTCGATATATTTGTATTTGATATGATCATCGTTCAACGTATGCTGTGATCACATGATCATGTACATATACATATATACACCATACGTTGATGAAATATATCATCTTTTTTTTCTCTTTCTTTTTTTTCTCTTCTTCTTGTTCTTCTCTTCTGTCGTTCTCTTTCAAATAAACTAGATATAATGCTTATAATCTCATTATCGAATTTAATTGTTTGAGAAAATAGAAAATGTTAAGATAGAAAGTTGAGTTCGAAATACAAAAGATACATAATTAGGGCTATAGAAATAAGAAGGCTAGGAATTATAATTTAAGTGAGTAAAAAAATACTTTCACATTCAATTTTAATCAACATTTCTTAAATCCGTTGATTCTCATAAGTCATACTCATCTCTTTTTATATGTCTAAATAAATATTCAGGATAAATCTGCTTGCTTGTCATATATTAACAACAAGGTATAAATCTGTATTTTACTATTATTATGGTTCATACCTATCTGAGATTAGTAACAATTTGATATTAGCAGTATTTCATCAGCAACTTCATATAAACATGCTATATTCAAAATTAAAACATGAAATTGATGCATTCCTGAGTATTTTAATAATGTCAGAATGGTGATATAACGACAATTCAAAAATAGAGCAATTATCATCTTGTAAATCAAAAATATACAGATATATTTGTTAAACTATTCTGCTATGATACGTGAATAGTCATATACTAATATCTCACATGAGTACTCATGAAAATATAGTGGTTCAAATTGAATTCATAAATATTGATTTTGTGATGTGAATTATTTGACGTATATATAGAATTTTATTTCTCAGTTAGTCTCAAGGTGACTACTAGTTCACAAAGTATCACCTTTGTATAAAGATCTACAGTTTCTTAGATTAAAAGTAAACAAAAGTTATAAATATAGCAAACAAGATTGATTTCAACTAACTCTCTAGCGAATAGTTTAAGTGTTATAAATCAAAAAACAATCAGTCTATTATTTGACTATTATTTTACTAGGATAATCATTAAATTGATGAAAAGAATATAACAAATGAAAAATAGAAGATTAATAAAAAAAGTACAGTGCGAAAAACATACAATACAAAAATAAGTAAGTTCAAATTATTTTCTTCTAGTTAAATAACACCAAAAAGAAATTGTGATTATAAAAAGCTCTTCATATTACATATTTTCTATTCTATTGTACAAAAGATGACCAAGACATGTAAGCTTACAGTTTTAAATCATTTGAAGTTATTTTAGTCTTAGCGTATCGTGATCACGGTATGTGATTATTAAAATGGTGAGTGCATTGAAAGATATATCCATTTACTTTATAATACGATAGGGTTATTATATTTAAAATCAGTGAAGCAATAAGACAATATGCATTGACCTTTTTCGTATTTTAAACTAAAATAAAAGTGTCTCGTGACCCAGTCATGTGTTCGTTAAAATGATGAACGCACAGAAAGATATATCCATTTACTTTATAATACGATAGGGTTATATTGAGACTAAAATTAGTGAAGTAAGAAGACAATATGCATTTGCTTTTTTCGTATTTTAGTTATAAAGTAAATGCATACAGTTACTGAATAGGGTGACTGATGAAAGCATAGATACACTCAAAAATATATCGATTCACTTGATAATATGACTGGAATCTAGTATTTAAGTTTGAAGAAGAAGAAGAATAACACAGATTTATCATATTTAATACTTAGAGGTAAGAGAATAATATTCAAAATAACCAAGAAGTTTTCTTCCTTTAAATGTTTATGAATTTGAGCATATATCCAGATGCTTCAGAATATTATCAGATCCTTGTATCTGGTGTGAAAAAGAAAATGAGAGATAATTATTTATTATTTATTTTAAGTAGGAAAGCAAATGGTAGTAATTCATCGATTAAATGTCGAATATCTGATACACATTTATTTGGTTTATTAAAGTTAATGAAAACAATTCTATATCGACAAACATTTGATCAAAAACCACAAAAACAAAATCACGGTTGTCTTTTTTTATTCTATATTATTTTTTGAAACTAACAAAACTCAAAATCGAAAGATAAAAACCATTTAACAAATACAAAAGAACAAGATGAAACGATTGAAAAAATGATATCCGATCAAAAAAATTCTTTAAGAAGAAAAACAAATTAAAATTAAAACTGATCTCGACTACAAATAACACAACTTAAATTCAATATTAAATTATTTATTTTAGATTGATAGCATTTTCCTACGTGCATTATTAGATTTAGGATACCATATAGAAGAATTTTTACATATTTTATTTGAAATAATTGAAGCATCAGCAAATATAAAAACTTACGATATTGAATCAAATGGTTCAATAGAAGGGTGTACATATATATCTTACTCATCCACACACCCTCAAGATGTTATTGATCTTAGTAGAAAACCTTGTTATCAATATATTAATTTAGAAGAAAATAAACGAAATGATTTAATTACATTTGATTTATTTTCATTTAATTATAAAAGGAAAACCAAAGAGCAATATTCATTTATTTAAGGTCAAATTCAAAAATAAAATTTTCTTTTTCTTTATAAATATCTTCAACTTATATTATCATTATTAATTAAGCCATTTCAAACAAATCAGCAACAACAAAAAGATAAAGATACATCTTGTGATGAATCAAGTTTTCTTTCCTCAATTTTACAAAAACATAATGAATATTCAATTGAGTGTAAAACGGATTTTACATTGCATGCTTCGCAAATACTTATTCTAACGAATTCATATTCAAATAAAATTATTTTAATTGATTTGGCAAAACTACAAATGAATACATATTCAAGTGATAACAAATATTTTATAACTTCTTAGCAAATCGTTTTACTTAAAATGATAAAAATGAATTAATTAATAAAAGAATTTTATTAGAATATTTATTATATGGAACATTAATTAACTGTTCTTTACATCCACAAAATGATTCCAGTGAAATTAATAATTATGCATTTAATGATCAAATTTTTAGTGAAAATTCATTTTTATCAAATTCTAAAAATTGATAATACTCAACAAGAAGAAGGACAAATTGAAACTAAACATATAAAATCATCAAAACGTACTTCTAAAAAATAAGATGTACAAGAAAATACAAATGTTTATGGGAAATTCGGTTTGATTTTCAAAGAAAACAAATTGGCGGAAGACTTTATCATTCTCAAATAGATCTTTACAATTATTATATAACTCAAGATGAAAACTCTAAATTTCTTTATTTAATAATTCAGTTGATTGAAATAAATTTTAATTTATTATCAAATTCAACATTTATTATTACATGATGTTTAAAAAAAACAAGTTCAAGTATTATTAACAGACATTTTAATGTTGAACAAAATACATTAATATTTAATATGAATCTTCAATTTAACAAAAATCTAATAGAATATAAGGTAGAGATTTCTATTTTTTAATTAGTTAATGGTCGATTAGAAAATTTTTGTATTTGTAAAAATTTGATCATCCCAAACAAATTATTAATGTATTTAATGATTTAACTTATTTTATGAAAATATGTTCATTTATTTATTTTCCATTAGATTCATCCAAACATTCCGTTTCATCTAACATAAAAATCGGAAATGAAAATAATTATTTGATTCTTTTAATAAAATCTTGTATTGTAGCATACGGATGATGAACCATGTCTAATAGCTTTTTATGAACGAGTTTGCTTTGAAATGACAACTGATCTTAATGAAACAAGATTACAAGTATCGTTTTGCTACCAATCAATGTTTATGTCGAAGATTCGATTGTTGTAAGTATATTTAAAATTCGATTGGAATTTTTAAACATTCACTGCATGCTACAAAACAGAAATGTAACTTTCGTCTGAACCGATCAAACCAGCTTATCTATTGATAAACATCAGAAAACTAAATAGCTCCATTGACTAGTGGTTAGTAATGGTTTCGTTTTAAGAATTTTTCAATAAGATCATTTGAGAAAAATATTTATGATCTCAAAAACTCTTGATTACTCATCTACTAACAAACTGATAAGTCCAAACAATGATATTCAAGTGTTTATTTCATCATGGTATGTTTTTCAAATTTACTTAGTTATTAAAATAGTTTAAAGACTAAGTCATTTAAGTGAGATTATCAAATTTCAACATGCTAAGCGATTACTTCTGATTTGTATCGTGATCTTACTAATTAAATAAATATAAATGATATATTTATCGATCTCTGAATGACTCAAACAATTCTTTTCTTTTTCATCTAGAGAAACAAAACAGATCAACATCTATCTACTGGATGTCTTCAATTATCTGCTTTAAGTATTCGTGGTCATGCAATGCTTTCACATGAAGGTTTACCACCTGAACGTGAAATACTTGAATATGCTTGGCAAATTGAAACTATCCTTGGTAAAATCTCAGCTAGTTTAAGAACAATTTAGGTAAGATATCAAAAATAAAAAAATCTTTTTTTTTTATAAATAATATCATTCTATTGTTTTTAGTTAGAAAAAACCTTAGGAGTTGTTAAAAATTTTTAGTTACAAATAATCGAAGATGAATGTACACTTGGTCGTTCATCATATATTGGTAGAGCAAAATGGATTGAAAAACTCAAATATGATGTACTTAGATTTAGTTTAGATTCAACTCATCTTAATCTCATTGAAGTTGGAAATGCTGTTAATGTTCAAGTAAGAAATATTCTATATAACTTCTTCATCTTTCATAATTTTGTTGTTTTAGATAGCACCTATTCGTTTATGTATGTGTAATATGCATACATCATTATGTAATGAAAGTTTAATTTTAAAAGTTGATACAATACAAATTCGTCTATTATTACGTCTTTAACCTGGTTCATGGTTAGAGGCTGGTTCAGTTAGCATTCCTGAATTACGTATTAATGCAAAATTTGAATGTCATCCACCAACACCTGCTACAATAAATGAACAATTAGAATTTCTTCGTCGACATGATCAACATTCTGAACGGCTACATTTTCTTTATAATCCTAAATTTCAACAAACATTAATTATTCCAACAATATCAACAAATTTAAAACGTCCATCTTATGTTGGTTTAGCAACAAATTATTATACACTTGTGCAAGATGAACAATTTTTTAAAAGTACATTTCGTCCTAGTGAACAATCATCATTTGGTCGTTCATTATTTCATCCGGAGTTACATGTTTTACATTCATATTTTATATTTGAACATAAATATAATTGGACTAATTATGATCAACATGTTAGTCGATTGCATGATGAATTAGATGATAAAGAAATTTTTTATTCATTTGATTTTTGTGGACAACAGAAACAATCTAATGAACAACATCAAAATATAAACGATAATCCATTATAACGTAGTGTACCCACAGATTTATATTCATTATCACGTGCTACCTCATTAAGAAATCTAAAACATAAATCAGTTATTGAACGAAATGAATATAAACGTTCATCATCATCAATACCATTGAATAATATAAATATGGTTTCATCACCATCACCACAAACACCAGGAAGTGATGATTATTTAACACCTAATGAATACTTATCATTAACAAGTGCAAGTCAAGCAAGTTTAAATAATACAAATAATATTATGGAATCATCATCAATATCATCATTAACTATGATGCAACAACAATCATCAACTTTATCATCACCCATGCATTCAGATTTAAATTTATTTTTAACATCAATTGGTAATAAACAAAATCTATCAACAAATTCATCGCATTCATCATCAATTGATTCATTAACGGCTCTAGAAGAAATACTTCAAAGACAACAAACAAGAAATAGTTTAATATTTCTACCTCAAAAAGTATATATATATATATATATTATTTGAAAGAAATATCAATCATAGTTTTTTTTTCGTTCTGAGATATTAGATTTATTTATTTAGTGAGATAACCGTAACTACAAAAATCGGCATCGGTTATTTTTTCTACTATTTTATATACTAACTAACTTATTTCATATCGAAAACAAACTAGACTGATTGATTTCAATTTTAAGCCTTTGAAAAAAAGAATTATCTCGGTTTCTTCGATTCATATTGTACATAGTTAAATACATTAAAAAAATATATTCAGACTTTTCAAATATTAAGAATTGAATGATTTGTTTAAAGATGAGATATAATAGAAATATTTCTATCTTTTAGGGAACTTCATCAAACATTGAATATAATACTGTACCACAACCATCTCTTCCTAGTTCTTCATGGAAAAGTTTAAGTAATCAAATGAAAATGCTTATATCAAAATCGATTCTTTTATGTACAACTTATTCATGATTTATCTCATTATCTTTCTTCAACATGGTCCAATATCGCTACATTCCCACCAAATATTCAGTAAGATCATATTGATCATCGTTCAATAATAAATGGAAATAATTTTATCTAATCATGATCACTCAACAGCTGGTATTTTTAAAATTCAATCAATAGCAGGACAATTTCGTCGATTTGAAAATGATTTTTCTTCCATTGAAAATATTAATACTCATGCTATACAATCACAACATTGTCGATTACAATTTCGTTTACGAAATCATATACAAACACATTTATCATTTGATAATAATCAAACAAATATCGGATTTACTATGAATAAATTTGGTTTACAACGTTTATGTTTTGAATTAATTAATAATACAACTAAACAACAACAACAACAACGAATACATATTTTATCAATAATGACAGGAATTGATAAAACACAAATCAAAAAGAAAACAATCAACTGATGTAAGTTAAAAGAAATTATCAGAGTATTACATAACTGAATTTCCCACTCACGCATCGCCTGAAAGAAACTAAACAGATATGTTGTTTTTGTAGTAAAGTCACGTGAGCTTGCCTGTTAAACAGACAAGATAATATTTCTGATCTGAATTGTTCAGCATATTTTGATATATTAGAACTTCGTAATAAAACTGACAAAACTGAAAAAAGGTAGAAGATAAGATAGTGATTATACCATGATGTGTGATCAAGACAGACATATTTATCTTTATTATATCTTTAGCCATTATTAGCATCTCCATCAACAATAAATTTACCTATAAACATTCCACCGGCTAGTACTACAACTAATTCTTCAATTGTTCCAATATTATCTAGTCCATCATCAAGTAGTATATTTAATGGTACAATTGATCATGTTTAGATATCATTTCCTGAACCTCCACATCATACACATTCAACATCAAATTCTTCCAAACGACCACGTACAAGTACAACTAGTGCAAAACAAACTACTACAACACCTAAAAAACTTTTTTCATATACACGTTATGATTAAAATATTCTTTCAACATTATCACCAACTATTCTTGATTGCTTTTGTGTTATTAATGGTATACAAAAGCCAGTAGAAAATTTCTTCGTAAGTGTGAAAAACGTCTTAATGCTATTCTAGCTTATTTTCTTGTTGAAACAAAACCTATATTAACTTTATCACAAAGTAAACTCTATGAATTATTAATTAAAAAAACAAAATATCTTCTTTCACATTCTGTTGTTCTTACACCTGAAAATGATATTCAAACTCTTGTTTTAAAATTACCTCAATCGAATATTCTTCATCTTGATAATAATGATTTAGATGATTCTGAACGACAATGTTAGAAGAAATTACATGAATTCGTTTCTAATGATCGAATTGTACCAGAAATAAAACCAATTCAATCATTAATAACAACACGAAAACAACAACGACGTGGTTCACAACCACCAAATGAACATGTACCACAACAACAACATCCAACGCGTCATATGGCAATAAATGTAACAAATAAAATACTTTTATTTTCATCATTTGGTTAGTTAATTATTGGTGAAATACACTGTGCAGCTTCTTTAGGTGTTTTAAAAGTTGATGGTTGTATGAGAAAAATTTGAGAAAATGTTAGTTTATCACAAAGACTGCGAGCTTTATATTCAACAACAAATAATCAAAATACAAAAACGTAAGATGAAGATTAATTTTACACACTTAATTAAATTTAATATTTAGATATGATGGTTCATTAATTCTTCAAATTGGTTCAATATCACTTTCTTTAAAAGAAACTCTTTCAACGTCTACCGATAATCTTCCATCGACAAATATCTGTTCTTGATACAATTGTTGGTAAATCTCAAGCATTAACATCACTTCAAACACGTGGTATTAATTTAACATTAAGTGTTGTAACAAATATGGGTACAACTACAATGGATGTACCATTAAAACCACAAGAAGTTCATGATCTTGTTAATCGTACTGGTCATTTAATAACATCGTATGTTCAAGAATCTCTTCCCGATGATACACAACAAACATCTGCAATACCAACAACAACAAATACAGATAATGAATTAATTAATACAAGTTTAAATGATACTATTGAAGAACCTACTACACCAATTCCATTAGAACAAACAATAACAGGAAAACTTTTAAGTACACATCGTAAAGATCCAATTATTCGTACTATTAATCCACGTTCATTAGAAACTCAACAAAATATATCTACATCATCAAAACGACCTATATTAGAAGTTCATGTAACAGCACATTACGAAAGAACGACATTTTCTACCACACTTCTTTCAACATTAAAAGCTCAATATAAAATAGCTGTTGCTAATATTGGTCGAATGAAATCCCGTTTTACAGCTATTATACATGAACATGCATTACATTTTTTAAATAATAATAGCCATGATCATCAACAACCTCCAACAGTTAGTTCAGATAATCATGTACGGATTGATTTTCCTGAAATACGTTGTTATGAAAATTATTCTATTCAACAAAAACAAGAAAATAAAACAAAAAGTCAGTTAAATCTTCGTACAAAAATTAATGTACTTAAATTAACTGTAACAGTTGATTATCTTGCACAATTAGTTTTTGTTTCAAAAGTAATTATACATGAAATAAATGAGATTCTTGCAAAAGTTTCTGGATTTGATGAATTTCATTTTGGAACAACTACAAAACATACACGCTTATCATTATCATCAAAAGTATCTATTATATGTATTGGTTCAACAGATATAGAAGATGAGGATGACGATGATGAACCAGAAAAAGATCAACAAACAATACCATTAACATTATTTACATATACAATGCATATATCAATGAAAGGTTTTGAAGTTATGGAACAAACGCTATCAAATACAATTGTTAAATTTGAAAATGGTGATAAAAAAGTACTGATATATATGAAATTAACAAATTATGATGAACAAAATTCTTTATTACTCTATAATAAACCATTAATTAATGCTCTCATAAATATTAAACTAAGTGTAGGACAACTATTACATACAGGTAGTTTTCAAGATGCTGCTTATTTTGAAACAATATTACTTTTAAAAAATTCATTACAAGCAAGCTTCAAGTTCTTTTCTCTTTTAACAAAAAAGTTTTTCGAGTCAGATATAACATTGACAAATGCCCTCACTCACACTCTTACTATGTGAAAATATAGAATAATATAAAACTATAAAAACTTAATTCCTGTTTTAGTCGAATGATCCCGATAAACAAGCTTATTTTATTCGTTTAACAAAACCAAGTTTCTATTGGCAACCTGGTGCTATTGATAAAGGTATGTAAAACTTTTTCTTGTTTTGTTTTTTTCATTCAATTTCTTTTACATATAGGAATACTTTTTTGGTTAAATTATGAAAGTACATATGAACATTGGAATGAACAACGTGGTGCATTTACAATTACAACAAATGATTCAACACGTTTACGTTCAATTGTTAATGTTTCAACATCTCCTACACCTAATAGAGAGCTTAATTTTATGTTTCAATTGCATATTATTGATTTAGTTATTGCTTCACCACTTCAACAATATAATGCACCACCAAAATTAACAACAGATAATTTAAGATCATCAGGAATAACAACTCACCAATCTATTCCTACACTTGATAAAACGACAACATCAGCATGTTCATGTGGTGCAATAATAAGTTCAGGTTCATTTGAAGGTTTTTGTTTTCGTTTTGCTGAAAATTTTCAACAAACAAATAAAAATTGAAAATCTACAGTTTCATAATCATCACCAAATATTATTTTAAATGCATGTTGTGTATTAAATGGATAATATTTAATGCATTCACGTACAAAACATATTTTTAATTCTCCTAGTCCAAAATGGTTTTTAAATGTTTAATGGAATATGAAAGTTATTAATATAAATTTTGATTCAATTATTGATAAACATTTTTCAGAATTAATTTGTACAATAATATTAACACATTTAATTGAACCAATTGATCATTTAAATAATGAAAATAATTCTTCACCAAATTCAAATTTATTAAATATACAAGCTGGTAATACAAAAAATATTGACGAAAGTGATGATGATGATGAAAGAATAAAACGATTAGAATATGAACATTTAACATTAGGACAAAAAATTAAAACATTAAAGTAAAACATATTTGAAATATAGTATTCTTTTTTTTATTTTTCATTTAGTAGACGATCTCAAACATATTATGAAACATTAAAAGCAGAATTAACAAGATATGAATGGTTAGAAAATGCAATGACGAATATCCTATAGATAAGGAGACAGTAAGCTATTTATTACTATTTATAGTAATTAGTTTTTTATGAAAGTATATATGAAAATCTAGTATCGCATAGTCAAATAAGTTTTATAGTCACTACAGCAACAAAAACATATTATTACTATTCAACAACAAAATGAACTATTACGACGATCAAATATACTAATGATTCGAACCTTAATTTATGTTCGATGTTCTGTTTTATGTATTTATATGCATGTCTTTATATAAATCGAATACGTTTTAGTTTTCTAATATTTATAATTATATAGCATTGTTTGATGCGAATTATTTTCATGTTTATTAATAGTTAACAAAACAAAGATAAATTTAATACAATTATCTTTTTTTATTTAGTCTGGTCATAATCGTGATCGAAATCGTATTGATTCACCAAATCATAAACGAACATAATTACATGATCCTAGTGAACCGTTACATCATACTCAGTAAGTTTTTCTTTTGATTAGCTTACTTTTTTTTCTCCCAAAGTATAACAAGAAAAATTCATATATTGCTTCGTATATACATGCTAATAGTATGCGGCATTATTCACTGGTATACGCAGTCGCACTTGCCTCGTCGTCAAGTTCACATCGTCGGCGAATGTAAGATTTAATTTCATGCTTTAAACACACTCAAAATTTCTTTAAAAAAGTATGCCTTTATACAATATATTGCTTTGCTTTGCTGTTCCAAACAGCTCAATAAAATAAATTCATATGACTCTACTTATCAGACACTAACAGAAAGCATGAGGTAATTCCAAAAGGGACATGAAATGATCGATAATATAAAATAACCAAGGGGGAAAAAGCTGATTTAAATCAGTTAAAAATCAAATTTTAATCAAAAAAATCAATTTAATCACTTTTTAATCATTTAATCAATTTTTAATCAAAAAATCACTTTTTAATCATTTAAATCAGTTAAATCATGTATAAATCATTTTTTAATCATCACGACTCATGACAGAAACTTTGTGAAATTACTACTGTAACTGATATAATTAAAACACATTACGTTTATATACGTTATTGGATACACATATGGTATTGTAGAGCACAACAAACAGTTTTTCGGTTTGATTTTTTGATAAACATGTGTCCTCTATAGCCGTAGTATATTTTAATATAGAATTTCTTTTTGTCCCTCCATTTAAAATTAAATAATACAGAACGAGAAGAATTTTGTTCGATTTGTTACTATCATTAAGGCGAAAAGATAGAGAGGAAAGATATTTTCTTTTTCTCGGTTCGTTAACGTGTGTTCATCCACACCTTATCATTATCGAGTGCTCATTTCCATCTTATCGTTGTTCTATTCCAACACGTCCTTTATTTGCCTGATACTTGAATTCAACTTTCTACGATTACATTTATGAAGTTAACAAGATCACAATGTAAAACTTTTATCCAGAAAGAGCATCTATCAAATAATAGTAAACAACATGAAGACAACGATTATGAAGAATATTTGAGTCAAAAGCAGTCTAAGCGAAATCGTAATATTGATGACTACGACGAATCGATATCAAACGATGAATTGGATGCTGATGTCCTTCCTAATGTGTCGAGTTCGACGTTTCGTGGAATGCGCATCTTTGACTCTATCAACAGCAGTCAAAGTGCATTGTTTTTTTCTGTCGAAGCGAATGGACAAAAGAAATTTATGCACAAACATGCTGCAAACTGGTATTTTTTCAAAACAAAGCCTATTCTATCATCTGATCGATCAATTAGAGTTCAAAAGAAATACATTTTCTATATCGTTTATTTACCACGGATAGACAATGTATGTGTGTAACAAAAAATGATCGTTTCATTTTTCTATTTCTTTAACTGACATAGTTAACTAACATTCAGCTCATCTTCCAATCATTATACATTATCTTAGTTGAATTGTAACTCAAAATGCAGAAAAAACATTTCATTTTAAATGTTTTGTTCTAAACTTATATACATATAGATTACATACATTAGATAAACTATGGCATATATATTTGTACATATCTAAGCTTTTCATATGTACCAATTGATTGCTTACTTCAGTAATTACTTGATAGATTAGCTGGATAAAAGACGAGCACAAGCATTCGTATGCCTCATGCATATTTTTAGGGAAATAATAATCTTAAACCACCGTAAAGTCATGTTGTGGTGCTTAATTTACGTGAGTTATAAATCGCCTTAACTCAATTTAAATCATAAAAAATCAGCTTAATCTCATTTTTAATCACAAAAATCACCTTAAATCACTTTTAATCACAAAAATCAGTTTTAATCACAAAAATCAGTTTTAATCAAAAAAATCAATTTTAATCAGAAAAATCAATTTTAATCAAAAAATCATAAATCGCTTTTTCCCCCTTGAAAATAACTATATAAATAGTTTTCTAAATTTTTTTTCGTTTATTTATAGTTCGGAAATGGGAGGACGGCCATCATCAATACATGAAGATGATATAGAAAATGGAACAACACGATCATCAAATGCTAATATTCGGTAAATACTCAAGAATTTCAGTTCAGATTTAGTTTTATAATAAATTTATTATTTTAGTTTCCCATCACAAGATCCATCAATGTTCGATGATCACCAATCAATAACAACTAATACACCAAATGAAATTATATCTGCACCAGCTGTAGATTTAAAATTAAATGTTCAAATTCAAATTGCTAGTGATTCATGTAATCTGTATACATGTCGTGATTTAATATCAAATTCACCATTTAAAACAATAAATTCAACTAAACAATAGCAATCTCAAGTAAATATTGATTCAAGTGTATATATAAATAAAGTTGAATATCAAGTATCACAATTTTCCTTACCGGGTGTTGATGTTGATGCACATTATAATTCTAAACATAATAATACTATGAATAGTGCATTAAATAAACGAGCTAGTTTTTATTCTCGTGCTATGATTCAATAAACTACAATACAAATAACTATTCATCCATTATTACTTGATTTTCTTGAACAAGCACATGAACATATAACATTACCACAAGAACAAAATAGACAAACTAATTTGTAACAAGAATAAATGCAAAATGTTAATGAATAAAATTCTAATCATGATCAGTTAAAAACAATGTAAGTTTATTGATGAATACCTATATTCTCTTCGTCTTATAGAAGAATCCAGTAAAAACAAACTATTTACTTGCTTGTGTATCCGCAGTTCAACAAAAATCCACAGCACTACTTTCTACCAGTCCAACTCACAATACCTGGTCCACAACTGATGCAACCAGTAGTTATACTCATTTGTTAACACGAGGTTATCAATATGGACCTTCTTTTCAAAAGATACAATCATTATGTAGTACGACATCTACAGTTTTTGCTCAAATTCGTAGCAATCTTGATGCATTTATTGATCTCTTTTATTGTTATTTGCTTCATTCAACTACATTGGATACTTTTGTGCAGTCACCTCTAGTTTTGTTGCCTGGTGTTGATTTTACAGTCCGTCCGGTTAGTGTTCACAAGTTTGTTGCTACGAACAAAATGAACACATCCTGTTCAAACTTTGAAATGCATGGAAGATACCAAAATGTCGTGTGTGGCTTAGGTCAAGAACGAGCACATAATCTTGATATATTGGTTCTACCAAGTGGCGAAACGATAGTCAACGAATCGATGATCATTTTTGTAGGTCTTGTGAGAGTGAGGGTGGGTATGTGAGTAGAAGATTTACACATCAGTTTCATCTTCATACACACACCCTCAGGAAAAGACGCAAATACATCACATATTCTGAGTGCTAAAACACCTTTTTGCTATTACTAAAATATGAGAGAAGAGTAAGTCTTGATCGGCCTATGTTTTTATTTCAGATATTGTTTGAAAAATGCCTTTCTACAAAAAAGTTCAGTTGAAAGTTATACACGACTCAAAATATGGTGTCGATGAGAAGGCTGTATTCGCAGTGGAAAAAATTTACAAAGGTGAAGAATTAATTTACGAATACGATCCTTTATCCGAGGAATGGCCATTTTATCCTGATAATGATAAACGAGGAAAATATACCCAAGCAGAATTATTCAAGTTGATTGAAAATAACCCGAAACTAAGCAAACTTATCTATTATCAAGCTTACAATGTTGACGATGATTTATTCAACGTTCCATTTAAATATGCAAATATGGATTCTGATAATGTTGATGATTGCGAAAAACGTTTCCACCAAAAGCTATTGATCAATCATTCTTGTGATCCAAATGTTGGTTTCGCTCAAGGTCGAAAATGCTATGCATTTCGAGACATTGATATTGGCGACGAAATAACACATCATTATGGGTGTATAGGTACCGAAAAATCTCTTTTTGTCGGATTAAAATGTCAATGTGGATCAAAAGATAAGTGTCAACAAATTCTTCGCATGGATTTTTATAAGGATCCAGTATGGCGACAGAAATATGAGCCATATTGCGTTCCCTATATTAAAAAGAAGATCCAAGAATTACTATACACCGACGAAACAATCGCTGAGAGTATGTAATTTCGAACGAACTATTCGAATAGTGAACAATTTATTTAACTTAGTGATAGGAGAGAAGAAAGTTTTACAGCGAAAAGAACTAATATTATTCTTATTTGATTTTCCAATAATATTAAGGAATATATCTCCCTGTAATATTTCGACTCATTATGTCAGTTCTCATCATCAGAGCTCAAAATGTTCATTTTATTTATGTATTAGTTAATTATTAATATTTGAGGAACTTAACCTGTTTGTAAGATAGAGCAATCATTTACAGAAAATAATTTTTTCCAATTGATTGAAAACTATTCTGTGAGGATGTATTTCGATTGTACACATAAATCATCTATACATTTTTCTTATGTGACATACTATTTCTTTTTTTTTCGTTTAGATACTGTAATCGATCAGCAATTGTCTATGACCAGTGCTAGTATGTTTTGGCTCAAGGCTCTTCACGGTTATAAGTTTGATCAATCTCTGTCATTACCATATGATCGATACCGTCTTGAGGGTGAAAAACGAACTGATCGTGGATTATCTGTTTCCTTCGATCTCAGTGAAGATTTTTCACATCACTTTCTTTGCTGCGTATCATCAATGAATATAAAACTTGAACATCTTGTATTTGCCACTTATTATGCTTTTATATTCAAGTTAATAAGTGGAGAAAAAGATTTATGTGTTGCCATTAATAAGAATAGTCAATATAGAGACGAACTTAAAACAATGATTGGTTTCATCGAAAATGTCGTTCCATTACGATGTCAATTAGATCCTCATTGGTCTTTTCAACAATTGATTGAACATGTTTGTGAGATAGTAACGAGTACTATAAAGTATTCTTACCTTCCTCTTCAAAGCATTCTTGCTCAATACTCCACTACTTCAAAGCCTGCGTTTCTAGACACAATATTTGAATTTTTCTCATACGAAAATTACAATGTCAAGAATGAAGTTATGACTGGTAATGATCGAGTTCATGCTATGTCAACAAGCTCGATCCAAATTAGTGACGAAAAAATCAAGAACAAGTTTGATTTTTCTCTTACTATTCAACATAATCTCGAAACTAATCAACTCTCCTGCACAATCGATGCATCACTTGACTTATTCAATCTTGATACTATCGAGAAGATTGCACAACGATTTTATTTAATGTTAGAACATCTCTTTACTATAACAGATGATCAGATGAAGAAACCAATTTATGAGTTATCATTAGTGCTACCAGATGAAAAGAGACTTATGCAATCAATGAACAATACACAAGTATTATTTCCTTCTCTCAGTTGTATTCATCATGAATTTGTTTGTCAAGTAATAAAACATCCACAAAAGCTAGCTGTTGAACTAGATAAACAATCATTGACATATTGTGAACTACTATATTATGTTCAAGTATTATCTTTAACTCTTCTTAATGAATATCATGTGCTTCCAGGTGAGATTGTGTGTCAATGTGTTGAGCGAAGTTTGTCAATGGTAAGTTAATTAAGATGAGCGATAATCAATGTGAGTTTGAGATTGATTCTTGATTAGGTAATTGGTATCATGGGAATTGAAATGGCCGGTGGTGTTTATTGTCCACTGTCACCTCGAGATCCACAACAACGTTTGCAAGCACTTGTACGACAGAATCAGAGTTGTGTTGTTCTTGTTCATTATTTAACTAAGAGCAAGTTTAATTCTGGTATCGTGGTACTTGATAATGATTCAATTTTGGCTAATACAGAGACGGACAGTATAATCCCTATGGATCGGCTCTCAAATGTCGCAGTATTACCTGATAATATGGCTTACATCATCTTTACAAGTGGTTCAACAGGAACACCGAAGGCGGTTAGTCTAAAATGATACATTTGTCAGACGTCTTGAAAATAGTTTCTTTTCGTTTAGGCTCAAGTGCGACATCGAAATTTTAGTCGATATATGTATTCATTAGTATGTGGCAATATACTGAAGGAGAGAGATATAATTATGCAAATATCGCGATGTTCGTTTGATACACATATTCAAGATATTATGGGCACATTGACAATTGGAGCTACACTTGAAATGTTACATCAAGGAGGAATTATTGATCTGCAATATTTGGCTGATGTGATCGAAAACAAGAATGTTACATGCCTTACCAGTGTGCCAACTATTCTTCAACATTTCTTTAGTTTCCTGCAACAAACTAATAATATCTCAGCCTCAAGAAGTCTGCGAAGTGTTTGCACTGGTGGTATGTAATCTTCCTGCTAAACGTTTTTTTTACTTCACGCTTTTCTACCATTTTATAGGTGAAATGTGTTCTATCAATCTTGTAAACTTAATTTTGAGTTCCATCGCGCATTACTGTGCACTGTGGAACCTTTACGGTCCAGCTGAAGCAACCATAGTTTGTACCTTCCATAGAGTGAATCTCATGGCTAATACACAAAGTATTGCAATTGGTAGGCCGCTTTCAAATTACCGATGCATGGTTATGAATCAATATTTACAATCATCTGTTAGCGGTCAGGAAGGTGAGCTATTTGTAGGTGGAGCAGGTGTGTTTGCTGGTTATCTTGGACGTGATGACTTAACTGCAAAAGCTCTTGTTGAAATAGATGGCGAACCATTTTATCGAACAGGTGATGTTGTTAGAAGGGATAATGATGGTCTTCTTCATTATCAAGGAAGAAAAGATCATCAAATCAAACTGCATGGACAGCGAATTGAGCTTGGTGAAATCGAACGATGTTTACTTAACATTACATCCATATCTACTTGTGTTGTCATGAAATACAACGATGATCATCTAATTGCTTATGTTCAGTCTTCTCATATCAACGAAGAACAACTACGTCAACATTGTCAATCTCATCTACCACCACATATGATTCCATCTTTCTTTATTATTCTTGATAAACTACCATTGAATCAAAATGGAAAAGTAGATCGAAAACAACTTCCTTCACCTGATTTCTCTCACTTTCCATCAATACATCTCAAAAATCATGTTAAATCATTACAACCACGAAATGCAATTGAAGTTACTATTCAACATATTTGGTGTGACATTTGTGATCATAAACAAATCTCAATTGATACAAATATTTTCCTAATTGGTGGACATTCTCTTATTCTTATAGAGCTTTTACATCGATACAAAACAACATTTCATCTAGATACAAAATCCCTTTCAATAACTGATCTATTACAAAATCCAACAATTATTGGTCATGCTCAATTCATTCATCAAGCTCTTAATATTGAACAACATATCGATAGCTCATGGTCTTCATTACATCTCACTCAAGGTATTCAAAAAAATGTTTTTTTCATTATTCAATTCTGTTCTTTTCATACATTTTAGCTCGAGCATCATTTGCTCAAGAAAGAATATTTCTCGATGAACAAATTCGTTTTTCACCTAGAAACAATAATACCATATATGCCATTCCATTACTTTATCGTATATCATCATCATCTAAAGATAATCATATATCAATTGATCGATTACATCGAGCATTTCAATTTGTCATCATCAAACACAGTATTTTTCGTACAGCACTTTATCTTGATAGTAATGGCACTCTTATACAACATTGCTTCAATGTGAATATCATTCATGATGAAATGAAACCCTATGGATTTTCAATAATTAATCTTGACAAGGATAATGATTGTGAAATTGAAAAAACAATAAGTGATATACTAAATCATTCTGATTTATTTGATTTATCAAAAGGGCGTGTCATCCATTGTCATATTCTTCGTCATTATCATTTAAATTTGTTTTCATCACAAAATGATGATCTACTGATGAATGATGATTTCATTTTATTTAATATTCATCATTCAGCATTTGATAAAATATCCCTATCAATTTTTCTTCGAGAACTTTCTCTTGCTTATGAGACTAACAGTCCATTATCTATAGAAGATAATGCCATAGAATATATTGATTATTCAGTTTTTGAACATCAAATGGATATGACATTATCACATGAATTCTGGCACTCGCAACTTGAAGGATCCAATCTACAATATCCATTGTCATTACCATTTGATCGATCGCGTTTATCAACTGATCAGCGATCTGGTTTAGCTTCTATAGCTCAAATATCATTTGATGATAATATTTCAAGTTCATTTCTTAAGTATGCATCATCACATCACATAACACCTTTTCAATTAGGATTGGCTACATTTTATGTATTCTTATTCAAATTAACTCATGGACAAAATGATTTATGTATTGCTTCTTTTGATGCTAATCGATATAGAAGTGAGTTAGAAACTATCATTGGAATGTTTGTTGCAACATTGCCTTATCGCATTCAAATTAATCCTCATTGGTCGTTCGATGAACTTGTCAAACATGTTCAAGAAAAATGTTTCTCAATTCTTCAACATTCTTATTATCCTTTACAACATATTCTTAATGATATTCATCTTAATCAATCAAATGTTTCATTTCTTGAAACAGCATTTCAATTTATCACTATTTCATCAGATGTGGATCAATTATCTTTTGGTGAAACAAGTCTACAACAAGCAACACTAAACCAATCACCTGTAATGGCTACATTTGATTTTATGGTATCATTTATTGACAATCCTACATTGAATGATAGTAGATTAACATGTAGTTTTGTCTGCTCATGTGATTTGTTTAATGAAACAACAGTTGCTTGTATAGCTGAAAGATTTCAACATCTATTCTTTCAACTTTTCTCTTCAAAATCTAATTCTAATCAGATTAATCGATCAATGAACTCTATTAGCAATCTGTCGCTTATTCTACCAAAAGAAGCTGAAGAAATGCAGGGAACAATCTTTTCTAGATTACCAAATATTGGCAATGAGGGTATGTTTATCTGTAATATTTTAGATTTTTTTTATTTGTTAGACTGATGGGTGATTGTCTCGAAAGCCCATCAGAGTTCACATCAACTTTCTATGAATGAAATGAAATTTTTGGTGTTTCTGAAGCTTGTAACTATAACAATAACTGTAGGATGAAAAACAATTTTAAACTTTTTAAAGTGGTCGAAAGGGAGTATGCAACGTAGTTTTTGCTGACCAATCTGGAGGTTAGCAAGCTCCTCTATTTTAAATGATGAAAGTCTGAAAATTTTACTATATATAATACTTACTAATAACGTGATTATTTTTTATAGCCGAAATTTTGTTTCACCACGTTAGGTTTTTGGGAAACAGTTACGAAAAAATGCAAGGTTTTGATATTTTTGAGCAAAAATATTTCTATGTAGTTAAAATAGATTTTTAATTGCTATCAGTGCTTTAGAATCGCCGACATGTCCTCTATGCAACGCTAAAGTTCAGCAGTCGCTAGCTTGCTCTTAGATCAAATGGCAAGACATCTTTTTGACCTATTTTTAGAAATTTCTCAGTTTTCTACTCTCACCTGTAGTACAACTATGGGACTCTCAAAATCTGTTTTTTGGTAGTCTTTCATACGCACATCTAGCAGTACCATTCCTAAAATTTTCGTTCTTGTCCAATGTTATTTGACCGAAAAAGTCCATTTTGAGCGTTTTCTAGGATGTTTATAGCAAGTTTAACAATGATTTTGTTCAGAACATCTTGAAAATCGATTTTCTAGAACTCACGTATCTTTTGACAAAAAATAGTGAACGTATATTTAATCGAGGCTTTGCGACTTTCTCTCCCTCCATGACAGACATTCTTTGGTAAAGACCGATTATAGATGTGCGAATCATCTTACTAATGCTCTCAGTTAAATCAACGGTTAGAAAAATAAAAAAACAAATAATGAACAAATGGTAACAAGTAAGTAAAAAATAGAGCTCCCGTAAAGAAACTAAAGAAATAATTTCTGGTTGAAATGCGAGTATAAGTAAGACAGACAATTTCTCTGACGATCGACTATCCTTCGAGAGCAGGTATCGTCTATTAGATATTATTCACCATATAGATTTTGAATGAGCATAACTGAGCTGAAGGAAATGTGTGATTTTCATATTTCAAGTGCAAAGAAGTTGGGCTGGTAAGCTTTTTTCAGTGAAATCGCATTGTGTAAATGAAACTTTCAAGAACGGTAGAAATAGGTGTGCTGATGAATGTTCATTATAGGATACACTCTCGAAATTCCGTGGCTGTGCATGATGACGATTCAAAATCGACAAAAATTTGAAAGAAGATTCCAAAGATAACCTTTTCAATCGATACAAGAACGAGCCACAGACCTACGGATCTTAACGTTAACAAAAAATACTTTGATAATTTTAACACATTAATAAGAGGTACAAATTCATTTGAGTTTCATAAAGATGTCTGACCACAAAAACTATAAAAATAATCGTCGTCTTTCTGTAACATTTTCTCGAAAAACAGAACAGGAAGAAAATATTGTTCGATACAAAAAATGATGGTGTTAGTGGCACCAGAGCTGAGAAAAGTACTCGAAGTACTTGAATGGATTTTTTTTCGTACTCGAGGATATGATCTTGGAGTTCTTCATTATGTCTCATAAAAAAATACTATGTGATCATGTGCTGCATGGATGACATGAATTCTTGACGTCTTTTTGTTTCGACTGTTTAAATATAGATTTTTCCCCCTACCAACTATGGCAAAAACTCTTAGTCACCCTCGATACAATAGTACTCGTGTTGGTACTCGAGTACGATTTTGCTGGTACTCGTACTCGGACTCGTACTCGAGAAAGTCCGTACTCGCCCAGCTCTGGTTAGTGAATACTATATATGGTAAGATTTCCAGATTTCTCGTATTTAAAACAGGAGAGGTGGCTGAACTTCAGATTCGTCAGCAAAACGTACCTTATATCTTCCTTTTCGAGCCCTTGGAAAAGTTTTAAATTTTTTTTGAGTCCACAGATATACGTACAGTTACAACCTCTACAAACGCTGGAAGTTTCATTCCATTGAAAGAAAGTTGATGTAAACTCTGGTAGATTTTCTAAAGAATCACTCATACATCGACTGGCATGAAACACTGAGAATCTCAGAGAACGGAATCAGATGATATTCACTGAAATATTACAGTGTTAGTTGTACAATTTTGCCTTTTCATTTTTTTAAATACTAGGGCCCTAAATTAAGGGTACCCACCATCTCTTTTTTTGATCATACCCACTGCTCAACGATGGTAAGCCCAACAAAGCTGAAACGTTTACCGCATACAGAGCACAGCAAATGATGAGACCTATGATCGAGAAATTAATGGAAAAGTGTGTTTTTAGAGATATTCTAAGAAAATAGCATGTTTTTCAAGGATGTCTATCGAGTTCCATTACGATCCACCTCTAAGTTTGTCCGAGAAGTCTGAAAATTTTATCACAGATACTTCTAAGTGTACTCTACGTAAGTGGGGATCACAACGGAAATCTTTGATAATATACTTTTTTCGTAGAATACTCCTAAAAACTCACTTTTCAATTAACTCTTCAAACACGGGTCACATTATTTGCTGTACTCTGCATGTGATAAAAGTTTCAGCTTGGCTGACCCTACTTCGTTGAGAACTGGATAGGATCAAAAAAGAGGGAGGGGGCCAAACTACCTTTAAGCCGTTTTTTTCAAGTTTCTTGTCTTCTGCATGATCCACGTAGGAAAAATAATATAGAAATGCGGCCGTCATTATGATATAGAAGATATTTCGATGTGTACATCTATGTAAAAGTTCTAACCTCCATATGATCTCTTACATGGTAAATCTGCTGAATCTTTGGTAAGTTCTGTCTACATGTACGTATTAGAACATCAATAATGACATAAGTTGCAAAACTTCAAAAGTTTCATACTAAATCTTCAAAGTCAGATCTTTCTTCTGCAGACATGGCGAATATGAAGTATCTATAAAAAATGAATATGAAAACATATTCATTTCAATACATGCAATGTTAGGCTTTTCATTGTGGGGTATTCAAATAGTTTCTATTACTGATATCAGAAAATACAGCGCCAATATTTTTAATATGAATTCTGGTTAGTTAGAGAGGCGATTAGATGAAAAGTGACTACACTATTGATATCATGCAGCATTTCCCTATCCAGATTTTACATTATAATTCACTAAGTTCTCATTATTCTAGCACCAGCATCATTTGCACAAGCTCGTATATGGCTTGATGAAAGAATTAGATTCGATCCAGAAAAACCTCAAACTGCAATCTATAATATGCCTTTTGTTTATCGTCTACAACCATATCATACTTTATCGATTAAACAACTTCGTCATGCTCTTTATCTTACTGTTAACAAGCATCCCTCACTTCATACATCACTTCATTTCGACAACGAAAAGAATCTACTTATGCAAAGAGTTATTACTCATGAAGACAACTACACTGATATGTTTTCAATCATCGAAACTACCTATGAAACAGATGAACAACTCAATCAGATTTTACACGATGAGAAACGTAATTCTCATCTGTTTGATCTAGCTCAAGGTCTTGTTTTTCGATGTCATCTTGTTTATTACAAACAAATCTCCTCAAACCATCTTCTTTCTCACAAAGATCTACTTATTTTCAACTTTCATCATGCTTTGTTTGATTTTCCATCAGTGAAAGTGTTTCATCATGATCTCAATCAAGCATATACAACAGGCCAATTATTATATGATGACAACAGTAATCTTCGTTATCTTGACTGTAAATAGAAATACTACTTCTACTTTTCTCTTTTCTAATACATTCTTTTCTTTACTTTTGTAGATGCTGTTATTGAACAAGAAATGTCAATGACTGATGCAAGTATGTTTTGGCTTGATGTTCTTCATGATTGTAAACTGGATCAACCTTTGTCACTACCATTTGATCGATATCGTCTCTCGAATGAACATCGAACTGGTCGCGGAACATCTATTTCATTTGATTTTGGTCAAGATCTTTCCCATTATTTTCTTCTCTATACATCATCAAACAACATATCAATTGAACATCTCACATTTGCTATTTATTTCATCGTTCTATTTAAATTAACTAATGGACAAACAGATCTATGTCTGGCTATGAATATTAATAATAATCGATATAGAGATGAACTTCAATCAATCATTGGATTGTTTGAGAATGTCATTCCACTACAATGTCAACTAAATCGTCATTGGTGTTTTCATCAGTTACTCGAACATGTTCGAGAGGTAACAACAAATAGTATGAAATATTCATATTTTCCACTTCAACGTATTCTTAATCAACATCCACATATTTGTAAACATGCATTTCTGGATACATCTCTGGAATTTGTATCATACAGGAATAATAATACAGTGACGATTGGTGATTCTCAACTTGTTTCAGAATCTTTCTCATTCAACACTAATGAAGATGATATATTAAGTGTATTTGACTTCTCTCTTTCAGTTCATCATGATTTGAACATGAATCAACTCTCATGCACAATCAATGCATCACTTGATTTGTTCAATAGAGAGACAGTGGAGAAGATTTCTCAACGATTTCATTTCATATTACATCAATTATCTACATCTATGATTGATAATCAAATAAACAAACCTATCTATGAATTATCACTAATATTATCAAATGAACAATATCTAATGCAATCATTGAATAATACACAAATATCATTTTCATCTCCTTTCACTTGTGTTCATCATGAATTTGTATATCAAGTAATGAAACATCCACAAAAGCTAGCTGTTGAACTAGATGAACAATCTTTGACATATTGTGAACTGCTATATTATGTTCAAGTATTATCTTTCACTCTTCTTAATGAATATCTTATTACTCCAGGTGAGGTCGTTTGCCAGTGTGTCGAGCGAAGTTTGTCAATGGTAAGTTAACTAAGAAAAGTAACTATTGGTGTAAATATGAGATTGATTCTTGATTAGGTAATTGGTATCATGGGAATTGAAATGGCCGGTGGTGTTTATTGTCCACTGTCACCTCGAGATCCAGAACATCGTTTGTATGCACTCACACAACAAACTCAAAGTCGCCTTGTTCTTGTTCAGCATTCTATAACGTTTAAGTTTTCTAGTGAAATCGTTTCATGTAACATAGATTTAATATGGACTGTTGGCCACAGGAACAGATCTATAATTATCGATCGTCTTTCGGATATTGTAGTAACGGTAGACAATATTGCATATATTGTTTTTACTAGTGGTTCAACAGGAACATCGAAGGGAGTAAGACGAATTCTTGTCTAAGTAATAGTTTTATTTGAATTTTCCTTTTTAGGTTCAGATTCGTCATCGAAATTTGTTGGCTTGCATTGATTCTCTAGTTCGATTGAATTTATTCACAAATAAAGATACTATGATGCAAATGGCTAGCTGTTCATATGATGTGCATGCTCAAGAAATCATTGGATCTTTAATCAGTGGCTCAACGATTGTAATGCTTCGTCCTCAAGGAAATATGGATTTAGACTACATGACGAAGACGTTGACTGAAAAACAGGTATCATATTTACAGTGCGTACCAGCATATGTCAATATTTTGTTGGAATTTCTACAAAGTCATAGCATTCCAAATTTGAATAGTTTGCGTAATGTTGATATTGGTGGTACGTCTCACATTTTATTTATTAGGTACTTATTCTTGAAACTTTCTAGGAGAAACAAGCACAGTTCAACTTATTGATAAGTTATATACATATCTGCCACAAGATTGTTCTGTATGGAATATCTATGGACCTGCAGAAACAACTGTCGATTGCACCGGTTATGTCATTGGTAAAAATCTAAATATGATCAGCATTCCAATTGGACGTCCACTACCCAACTATCGGTGTATGATTATGAATGAATATGTGGAACTATCTGTTACTGGTCAAGAAGGTGAACTGTTTGTGGGAGGAGCAGGTGTCTTTGCTGGTTATCTTGGACGTGACGATTTGTCAGCAAAAGCTCTTGTTGAAATAGATGGTCAACTATTTTATCGAACAGGTGATCTTGTTAGAATGGATAGCAATGGTCTTCTTCATTATCAAGGAAGAAAAGATCATCAAATAAAACTTCATGGACAACGAATTGAACTTGGTGAAATCGAACGATGTTTACTTAACATTACATCGATATCTGCTTGTGTTGTTATGAAATGGAAAGATGATTATTTAGTTGCATATGTTCAATCTTCTCATATCATTGAAGAAGAACTACGTGAATATTGTCAATCTTATCTTCCACCACATATGATTCCATCTTTCTTTATTATTCTTGATAAACTACCTTTGAATCCAAATGGAAAAGTAGACCGAAAACTTCTACCACCATCTAATTTTTCGTCGTCAGCTGATAATCGTAATGGTAATGTGCCGCACACCACCTTAGAAAAACAGTTACAAGATATATTTAATCAAGCTTTTCATACCGAATCTCCTCATGTTGATGTTCCTTTTGGTCAACTTGGTGGAACGTCATTAAGTGCTATTCTTGCACTCGCATTAATTCGTCAACAGGTATGCAATAAGGTTGACATCGGTCTTTTATTTACTAATCCATCTATTCGACAATTGGCTCAAGCTATAGAACCTATATTAGCTTTGGAAAAACTACAAGAGACACCTCCCACAGTCAATGAAATTCATCAGATACATGATCGTCTTGCACCGTCATTTGTCATAGAATCTTTAGGTATTGCACTCCTTGTTTGCCAGTGGTTGTTGCCTATCATGATAATTCATCGATGGTATCCACTTCTTTTTCCTATCTTACCAATATGTCATCTTCTATTCTATGTCATATGTTCTCGTCTACTTTCACCACGAACCATCAAAGATGACAATATTTTCTCTTGGAGCTATTATCGTTGGTGGTTTTTAGACCGACTATGGAATAACAATACATTCTGGTTGCAACATCTGCTTGGTACATCTTTGTACAATTGTTATCTTCATCTTTGCGGTGCTCGAATAAGTCTCAACGCGCATATTTATACCACAACTATTGATGCTCCATGGTTATTATATATTAGTGAGGGAACTTGGATTGCTGATAAAACGACTCTAAACTCTTTATATTTCAATGATAATAATACTTTTGCATTACATTCAATTAAAATTGGTTGCTATTGTTCAATCAGTGCGAGATCAATTCTGTTTGGTGGTGTTGATATGCAAGATAATATTATTGTTCAGCCTATGTCGTCAGTCACTGGCTTCATCGCATCTCGAACGATTATCGATGGTGACGAACATAAATTGATTTCATCAGACATTTCAGTCACATATAATAACCCATCATTATCAATATTGCACAAGATCTATGAATTTATTGTGCTTATCTCATTGATCTGTATTCATTGTACACTTTTACTCATTGTCTATAAAGTTTATTCAGTTCAACAAATACCACTACCTATTAGTATTGCTTTTTGCTGGACTTTGTGGTCAATTATTGCTTGTTTTATCACTCTCTTTCTCTTAAAATTTGTAGTCGGTTCTTGTACTGCTGGTGAGACATATCCAATTGCATCATGGTCATATTTACATAAGGTGTGGTTTCGTCAATTAATTGTATCTAGTTTTCATCATGCATGGTTACTACCAACTAGATATGATTATCTTTATCCGTTTATTCTTCGTTGGTTAGGTGCTCAAGTTGAAGATAATGTGAAACTCGCCTATATAAATACCTTCTTGTCCTATCCAACAAATCTGTTGAAAATTCAAACAGGAGTCACTGTTTTTGGTTACGTTTTATTAGTTCCTACTGAGATGACACCTGAGGGTGATCATCGTGTAGATTGGATAACACTCGGATCTCATACAAACCTTGGTAATATATGTTCAATTTTGCCAGGTAGCCATCTCGCATCTCATACTATGGTTGGCAATTTAACACGTGTCACTCGAGAAACGAATAGCAATGATGGAGATATTTTTATTGGTGTTCCAGCTCGTGCTATGCCATTTCAAATGCCCATTAGAGAAGCAACGGAAGATCAAATTAAAACTATTCCATTTTGGAAGACATGCTTTTCTCATTATATTAGCAAATTTCTTCTCACAGGCATCTATTGGTCATGTGGTCTTATTGGTGGACCAATTCTTCACACAATAATTGTATGCAGTTTCGATCGATGGCATTTATATACAGATAATGAAATAGTCGGACAAATAATAAGAAACCTACGAGTAGATCATGAAATTTTTATTTCTTCATTTCTTGGTAATACACAATGGCTCATTCGATTATTTCGAGCATATGGTGCAAGCATCGGCAACAATGTGATCTTACCTGATGTTTGCTCTATTTTTGATTACAATTTGGTGACTATTGGAGATAATGTTCGACTTCATGTCAGTGCTCATATTATGGTAGTATATACATTTCGCGTCATTTTTATCTATAGATTTTTGTTCTGTACAATCATTTCAGGGTCACACTTTTGAACAGCGTATTTTGAAACTAGTTCCTGTTACAGTAGGCAGCTCATGCGTACTTATGAGTGGGTCAATTGTAATGTCGGGTTGTAAACTCATAGGTAACAATCGACTTTATCCTTTTACACTCGTAATGAAAAATGATCTATTGCAATCAAACACACAATGGAAAGGACTTCCTGCACGTAAGTCATTTAGATAGATGAAGCTATGTACACTTGTGTTTTATTATACTATTAAGATGTTAGATAATATTCTGTAAATTGCAGTTTGTTCGTGATGATTTTGAATATTTCTTTATCTGAATTATTTAAAGCATGACTATCTTGAGCTTCCCATCTGTCATATTCTCTAAATTTCTTGTAATGATATATACTCATTTGACTGTCGTATGATTTTTCTGCGTCTTAGAATGAAAACGTCTGAATGAATAAATCATTTTCTATTATTGATGGCAAGTAACTGAAAAAGTCATCTGAACGATATGACATGTCATTTAAAATAGCTTTTATGCTCATTAACTTTTCAATTGATTTATCTATGATATATATAACGCATTTAGTATACTTGTGTTGTCTTTTATGACTTGTTGTTAATATACATCAAATTTAAATGTATCTTGCCATTATATTTGACTCTAAACTGTCTATTCAAATCCTATTAATAAGAGATTTGTATTGCATATCGATGAAAAAAATTTGCTAGATTTCTTCGTAACATGAAATCAATCGATAACGCATATCTTCTTCTTTAAAAAGTTCACTGAATTACCCTGATGTTCTCGTTATACCAACTTTCAATTCGAACATCCTATACATAGTACATTTAGACACGACGCAAATCAGGATCTACATATCAAACGATCTGATATGATTGTATATTTAGCATATTTTCCTAAAATTGAGAAATAAAATCGTACATTTTCTTTTCTTTACATCTTTTTCTGTAATTCTTTGACAATAATATCATTCAAAGTTAAACTATTCTTCTGATGATCATCTCATATCACAAATATATATTCATGATTTTATTATATTTAATTTCTTTCTTTTAGAATCTTACGTAGCAAAATCAGTATTATCTCGATCTGCATCCATTTGCAATGATGTCATCATATGTGAACAGAAATCTAACAACTTTGATCGACTGTCTTTATTGTGGTATGAACAAATTTCAAATGTCTATAAGAATGTCAATGAACTACAATTTATGAATTGGGGTTATGCAGATTTGGATGAGCATATTGATGAGAATGCTGGTTACTATTCGAAGAAACTTTATGAACAAGTAAGTGAAGACAAATGAAAAAATCAAATACATTTGAGTTGAAATATTTGTGATATAGTATCATAGATCAACTTTTAATGTCTGAATTAATTAATAAGAATCTTACTCATACCATAGTTTTAGTTACTTTATTACTTATAAACTAAAACATAAAAATCACAATAAAGAGAAATGAATTTATTCATTACTTTCATGAGTATTTTCGTATTGACAGTTTCAACTTCTGTTTCATAGATCACGATAATGTTTTATAATATATTTTATAACAAGTGAATCAGAACAAATTTCATACACCAGAAAATAATATAGTTACTGCATTCTTTTCCAATATTATCATATACGTGATCTGGAATGTAATAGTGTACTGTTTGTGTATTTCTAAAAGAAATATCTGATAAACACAAAATGTGAAACGAGATTTTGTTTAAAATAGAGAAAATCTTCTGATAATCTTTAGCCAGACTTCTGATGAGAAGAAGTTACTTCATCATAAGCATTCGACAAATGATAGATAGTAAATCGATCAAAACCGAAGAATTTTTGAGTTGTTAATCATTAG
Organism: Adineta steineri; assembly: GCA_905250115.1. NCBI lineage: Eukaryota > Metazoa > Rotifera > Eurotatoria > Adinetida > Adinetidae > Adineta > Adineta steineri. The sequence continues at coordinate 447,741 of CAJNOI010000022.1, read as the reverse complement.
TTCGAATAGCTCAAAATAAACTAATCACAATATTAGTTATGACAATATCAACATAAGATTTAAATCTTTTTCTTAAAAATATATTAGCAAATGTGTAGAACTACTAGGTCCGTCTTAATTTACTTCTGTATTTCTCAAAAAAGTAAACAATGAATGAAATGATGAGTGACAAATGAAGTAGCAGTCACCATGAGAAGAATTTGTTTTTCATTCTAGGTTCTTGCTAATGTAACACTTACAGATCAAAATATACTTGAAGTGGGTTGTGGCAGAGGTGCTGGTGCTGCCTGGTGTGTTCGTGCATATGCTTCTCGATCTTATGTTGGAACAGATCCTTCTCGAGATATTATTAACCTATGTCAACAATGTTATTCAACAATTCCTCAACTCTCATTTATGATAGCTGATCCAAAAACTCATTTGCCATTTCAAAATGAATCAATGAATGTTGTTCTCTCAATTGAAACAATAAACATTTTTGATGAAATAGAAGCAGTGACGCGATTTGTCAATGAAATTACTCGTGTGCTTACTCCAAATGGATACTTTCTCTGGTGTGGATTGTGTGATGTAGACGGTTCAAGTGTACTGGTTGATTATTTAACAGCAAATAGTGCATTTATTATGAAAGAGAAGATCAACATTACAAGAAATGTTCTTCATGCACTTGATATTCAACATAACTCACGTGCTGATTTTATTGAGCGTTATATTCAACCTGCAGATCAAGAATATTGTCGTTTATTGGCTGGATTACCTGGCACTCAACTTTATAATAATATGCAACAAGGACATGCAGAATATTATCGAGTTATATTCCGCAAGAAGATAATAAAAAACACACTTCATATTTAACACTAAATGCTGACTTCACATTACTAACATTTTTTCTTTTTTAAACTAACCCAAATATTTATGCTTACTACATGGTGGTATTTTACTTTAACCTTTTTTAGTACCTTAGTTTTTTTGATAATAAATAAATAGACAAATTTATTACTATAGAATGTCTTGAGCGAATGCAGATGTGAGATCAATGTATACATCTCACACGCTCATAGTTCAAATAGATATTATCATTTAGATTATGATTTGCTTTAAAAGAAGGGACTATTGTTAGAAAAACAAAAAGAATCGTCGTCATAGTCACATACCAGTGTCTATCGAGTTATCTAAAGTACCGTGGATTTTTTAGACAAAGTGTCAAAAGACAAGTATTATTTATTTACACTAAAATGATGTTTGTATTCTTACATTTGATTTGATTTTTATCTAAAGGTTACAGAACTTTGATTGAAAAATAGAACAAGAAAACAGGCTCCTGTCTTTATAAAAGAACTTTGAAACTTTCTTCAATTTCGAGATTTGAAGATCTTCTCGTAGTACGTTTTGTTTAGAAAAGTTTACTCTCTCAGTTCATGTATTTAGATAACTTTGAAATAGGTCTCGAACAATAAATGAGTCTGTTAATTCATTGGTTTGATAACAAATAAAATCTTTGAGAATCAAAACGAATAAAATATGAATTTCTGTTATCTATAAGTGGCACATCATTTTCTTATTCCGAGCAGGATTTTATGTACAAAATATACTACCAAACCATCTTTTAATATTGAAAGAAATGCAAAAGTTCTTAGATCAGAAAATATTTCCTTTATTCTCTTATGTAATAATACAGGTTCTAGTCATCGTCTCCTTTTTATTCATACGTTCTGGTACACATAACTATGAAATTTTTTAAATATTACTCATTGGTTCACCATAATTCTTGAATGATCGAAAAAAGTAGATTCGAGTTATCAAGCTACAAAAGAATTCTTATCAATGACGATTGATGATCATAATCAATATTTATTATTAATTTATTAAAATCTTCCTTAATTTCAAATGACTCATCAATTCAATTAAGAATCATTCTTATTTAAATATTCCGAAATATAGCTCAACTTCTCAATCCATCACACATTCATTCAATTATTGATTTTAAACTTTATTGAACAATTAATTAAAAATCAAATCTCTTTTTCTTATGTGTCTTTACATATTTTAATTAATTCTATATCAAAATCTAAAGATTCATCATTAATAGATCAAGTTATTTATTATGTAGAAGAAATAATTCAATATAATAAAATTGAATCAATTAATATATTAATATGAATTCAATTCGAAATAAATACAAAACAATTACAAAATTCTCATTTAACAATTGAAATGAAATCTTCAATTATTAATCAATGCTTGATTTTTGTTAAAAAAGGTCGTCGATTATCAAATAATATTTTAAAATCATTTGAATGTATTCGAACTTATCAATGGAATAAAACAATTCTCAATATTATGGAACGGTCAATTGAAAACGATCAAAAAATATCATCGAAATCGATAAATTTATATAATTGTTTATTAAAACAAGATGATTTAGATAAAATTCACGTGATAAATATTATTTCAAAAATGAATCAAGAGTTTATAATACAAAATATTTTAATAAATTTAGAAGATAATTCATATTCAATTCTTCTTAAAGGTGTTCAAAATGGTCAACAATTACTCAAAACAATAAATGATCATTTAACAAATAATCTCAAAGTCAATGATCAAACAAATATTGAACATACGATTAAAATATTTCATAATTTAGTTGTTATTACTGGAAGATTAGATAATGAAATAATTGAATATTTTTAGAAAAACTCTTAAATATCAATGATATTAATATATAAAAATCGATATTTAATACATTGAAATATTTATCAAATTATAAACTTTCATCTTTAATTTTCGATCATTTACGAAGATTTCAAATTTAAGATATTTTACATATTGTACATCTTTTATTAATTGTTGAATATATTGAAGATAATATGAATGATCAATCAATTACTATTCTTTATCGAAATCGTTTATATTCAGATTTATTATTTCGAATTAAGAAACTTGATCAATTAATTTTTTTCAAATTTAAATCCACTAGAAAATTATTTTTGATTTGCACCATGTTCATTAATATGTGATCTAATACTCATGTTTTTAATCGAAAATTCTTCAAATGTCAATTTAAATCAAATTAATGAAATTCTAATTTTGTTAACAACAAATAGAAAAGCTTTATATTTAATTAATACAAAATCAAATAATTGATTAAATTACATTTTTATTGTTTATCCATATATGAAAGGAAATGAATATATTAATATAAGTGATGATGATCCCATAACAATTCTTGATTTATCTTTTACTGAATCTTTACTTTCACATATATCAAATATTAATCACATAAATGAATTGATTGAATTTTTCATATACTTATATGAAAAGAAGCGTTCACAAAGAACTTAGTTTATGAAAATATTTTATAAAAAAATGAAATGAACAATATAGAAATATTAAATAGTGTTCACGATCTATAATATAGGTATTGATATAAATAGACTTGATAAAGGTTTTCATCTAGGTAAATATTGTGAAGATGCGGTTGCATCAAAATCAATAGAGCTAATGGATGTGATCGTAGAGGAGGACTAGTCTCAATTACAACTACACCACCATGGTATATTTTTGTACCTTCGATAACATATTTAGAAAGAGCTCGACACGTGTTCGTCTTTTATCTCAATCGCGTAGACTACGTCCTATCATTGTAACCGTCTATGTGAATAAAAAACGAAGTAAAGGAAAGAAGAATAATAAAAAAATAGATGTTCGCCATATTTCTACCAGTATGACTGACGATGATGTAGACGGTGATCTTCGACAATGTCAAGATTTGATGGCAGAAGCGTACGCGTGTCAACCTAGTTTTGATCCTTTGTCAGCTGATGATCTTCGACGAGTAACAGCGATTGTTCGTGCACCTTGGACTGAAGGTGGACCGACAATGATACGAACAAGAGAACAATATGTTGGTAATTATTCAGTTCGCATTCGTATCTACTATCCAGACAATACTCAAATCCTTCCAGCACTCATTTATATTCATGGAGGTGGCTGGACAATCTTTAGTCTTGATACACATGATCGGCTTATGCGAGAATATGCAGGTCGAGCCACGATTGCCGTTATAGGTGTAGATTACAGTCTTTCTCCTGAAGTAAAATATCCAAGGGCTATTAAAGAAATCGTTTCAGTAGTTCAATGGTTGAGAAATCAAAATTCTACAGAATTAGGAATTGATTTACATCGAATAGCAATCGGCGGTGATTCGGTCGGTGCAAATCTCGCTGTTGCAACAAATATACGCTTACGTACCTTAAACGAACCAGTTTTAACAGCTCAACTACTTAATTATGGTGTCTATGACCGTGTTAGACCTGAATTGAATTCGTACAAGCGTTATGATGGTCCTAAATATCGAGTCACAGTTGCCGAGATGCATTATTTCTGGAACAACTATATACGCGATGAGCAAGATTTTGAAGATCCATTGGTGTGTCCTCTTCATGCTGATCTTCATGGTCTTCCACCAAGTTTTCTTGTCATTACCGAATGCGATATTCTTGCCGATGAAAATCGAGCCATGGCAAAAGCATTGCGTGATGCCAATGTGATGGTCGAAGAGCATGTATATACTGGAGCAACACATAGTTTTCTCGAAGCTGTTAAAATTGCAGCAATTAGCAATAGAGCCTTGGATGAAGCTGCTCAGTGGCTTGTTCATCAACTGAAGACTACCTAATTGATCATAAGTATCATTCAATGAATCGCATCGTCGAAGTTGCCAACATGTTGATCAAAGAAATTCACAAATTCCAATATGATCACCAGCATTTATTATATAAAAAGAATAAAAATAAAATAATAAATCTTATTTATCATTATTAATCATTTTCAAATGAAAAAGAATCTCTCTTCTTTTCTATTATTTATAAATGATCGAAATATCCTGATAGACAATAAATCCAAATTCGATTTGACAAGTTGAATATCTTTATCATAACTCAAAGAAATAAGGATTATCATTTCATTCAACTTTTCTTGTGCCTAGAAAAAAAATCTATTCAAATATCGATTATTGATTTAATTTCTGTTTGTATGTTATAATTTACCTATAAAATAAATTGATTTGTATCATCAATGTCTGATTAATTGAATAGATTACAAATGAAATTTTCACTGTAATGATGCTATTTTGAAAAAACAGATATACAATTAGTTTCTACATTATATTTTATTGCATGAGGAAGAACGATTTTTCACTCTCATCTGTTTCTATCAATCAAAGTCATTTGATCTTTTCTTTTTATTTATTTTTAAGTAAATATGTCTCACTATAATAATATCAATTGGACATACAAAGTAACATTCCAGAATATATCAAATTTGCCTAGAGCATTTTCTTATTTATCTATTCATCAGAGCAGAATGACATTATTTTTGTTTTACTTTTCTCCTATAAATATCATCAATTTCTTGTTAAAAATTATTTTATTCAAGACAACAAAATTATGGGTAACGACGCATCAAAAGGCCGTGCAGCAGCATTAGGTGATGGAGGTTAGATTTATTCTATTAATTTCTTATGATTAATATATAAAAATAATCTGTTATGTTAGAAATAGCTGCACTTAAAGCTAGTACAAAGCTTAGTGATCAAGGTAAGAGAAAGTATAAAACATAATCATCATATGTAACAAGTTTGCTTTTTCTTTGTATTTAGAAATTCGAGAAATGTTTGATGTAAGATAATTAATTAAATATTTAAAAAAAAAGTTCTATTCATGTTTTTTTTTCTTTTTCTAAGGAATTCAATAAAGGAGGTGGAAGTGATGGAAAAATAACTAAAGAAGAATTTCGTAAATATTATAAAAAATCTGTTGGATCTGATGATAAAGCTGGAATCTTAGCTGAGTATGCCTTTAGATATTTGTTATATTTTTTTTCATGATTATTTTTAGTAATACATTTGCTGCATTTGATGCTAATCATGATGGTTCAATTAATTTTACTGAATTTACTTTCGCCATTATGGCACAAAATAAAACTGATTTAGATAGTATACTGAATTTCTCATTCGAAGTGTAAGGTTTCTTTGCAAAATCTATGGAGAAATTGAATAGATCAATATTTGATTTTTAGAATGGATGTTTCAGGTGATGGACAACTTAGCTTTGATGAATTGAAAAGTTATTTGGAAAAAGCGGTATGATCTTTTGATTAAAATAAAAAATAAAGTAAATAGTACGATGCTTTGTTTTTTTTGAAGACGATATTGGCAGTTGGTCAAGAAGAAGCAGCAACAATCGATCAAAATGAAGTTGCTGAAAGTATTTTTCAAGAACTTAAACTTAATAAAACACAAAAATTAAATAAAGAACAATTTGTACAAGGGTAAGAAAGTAGAGATTGATCTTTTCTTTTTAAGAAGAATTTTCTTTTAGATGTAAAAGAAACAAAGAACTTGCCAATATGTTTACTGGATCTGAATAAATTCATTTTATCTATTAGAATTATCGAACATTTTTCATTTAATATTATATGCATAACTAAAGTAGTTTAATCTACACTATTTTAAAACCTTTTTTTCAATAAATTAGTTTTAGTTTTCAATTAATTAGAAAGATGCTTGTATCATGTTACTAAAATATCTTCAGATATATATATCAATAGTAATCACACATTTATATATATCGAAAATATTTTAAACTATTTAGTTTAATTTTGAATAAAATAGAAATAACTTTGTCAATGTTTAGGTACTTTTGCGATTCATCATATATTTGTTGATTAAAATCAAACATACAAACTATTTTCAGTCTTTTTCTTTATGAATGTTTTGTTGGTGAGGAAAAGATTGATATCTAAAATATAAATAAACTGTGAAAATAAAAAGTTGTCGATGTCGACGTCAATGCTGAATGTTGACTTTTAATAACTGTTATGATCTTATTCTTCGATTAGTTCATAATATCCCCAGATTTAGAAATACTATCTTATGTGAATGCACTATCTTCTCGAGGCTTATGATATTCTCTATGTGTGTCCCGTTTCGATGTAAAAATAGATCGAAAAAACGTAGTGATCCTAACAACAACCTCGACACCGATAATTCAACAGAATGTTGGGAATCAGATCCGACAGAACTCATCAATACCACAGATTCTATTGTTTTTCGTTGGATGGAAGTATAGGAGCCTTTACTATGAGAAACTTTCAAGCATCATATGAGTTTCATGGTGTATATCTTCCTCAAATGTATTTGATTGTTTAATTGATGTATGAAATATAGCGTTTTTACACCGGTACAATCAAGATTTCTGACCAGTCGAACCGTTTTCAAGTATATGATGCGGTTGGAAGCGTAAACTAAAGATGTATTTTCATCATCCGGATTTTTCATGTTATCATTAGCAACAGAGTTACTACAGTTGCTTTCACTTCCAGTTTCATTGCTGTTGCGTTTTGTGGCTGTTACCATTTGGTTTACAAAAGAAAGAAATAAGTATAAGCTGTTAGTCATAAGTACTATTACGTTCTTTATTTAGAAGTCGCAATTGACTACCACCGAATAAAGAAAGAAAGGAATAAAATAAAAATGAATGAGAATATATTTATATATATGTGAACTCAACAGAACAAGCATGTATTAGGAAAAAAACGAATCCGTGATGAAAAAGAGAATGCATACGAAGATAAGTGATACATAATGTAAGAGAAAAGATCATGCGTAATGGTTACAAGCACAGAAAGAAGAAGGCGAACGAGATCACATTACGAATAGCAGTGTAACAATCTATGTACTAGCACAGATCATAACAACATCAAAAAATGTATACGCAAATGAATGATGAGTTAATTCGAAGCTGGACGTATATATATATATATATATGTCACCCGACCATGGGGAGTTAATATAGTTCTGCATTACATGTCGTTGTTATTCGGTTGGTTGCGCCAGTAACTAATACTGTTCCATTTGGTAAAACAGATGACTGATGTTGATATCTCTCACAGTCCATATCATCAGTCATAGACCATGTCTCTGTTAATAGATCATAGATCTCTGAACTTTTAATGTCATAAGCACCAGGTGTGCGTCCACCAGACACTAATACATCTCCATTGGTCAAAACGGATGCTGCATGACCAGTTCTTGGTATATGTAAAGATCCGGTAGTTGCCCAATTTCCTGTTATAGGATCATATAACTCTGCAAGGTAATCATCTCTGTCTCCACTCACAACTAACACGTTTCCATTAGGTAAGAGGGATGCTGTGTGGCATACTCGTGCATCATGCATACTGCCAGTAGTTGTCCATGATTTTGTTAATGGATCATATAATTCAGCAGTATTCGTCATTCCCTTGTCATTTTCCCCACCAGTTACTAATATTTTTCCATCATTTAATATAGATGCTTGGTGCCATCGTCGTGCATGCATCATATTACCAGTTGGTGTCCAATTTCCAGTCGATGGATCATATAATTCAGCACTATTATGGTCAATGCTACAAAAAAGAACTTCACTGAGTTTGGAATGACATTTTGAATAGAATTTCTTTTTGATTCTAATTACTCAATTAGATATAGTATCTTTTAAAAATCATCGATGGTAACTAGAAAAATCTTCTTTCGTATAATAGATTTCAGGATATAGATAGATTTAAGAAACAACTCAATGTACTTTAATTTATGTAAAAGTACTGGTATATGTAGTTTATAGAGATGAGAAATGTATTCTTTGCTATTGATTCCATTCATTTATGTTTATATTAGGTGTGCACCAAAAACTTTTCTGAAGATAAACCCAATTTTCTGACAAACTTCTAATTCTATTTTCTCGCGCTCCACAGTTAGTTTTCTCACGAATACACGTTTTTCAAAAAATGTGACGGAATTACCTATCAACGAATCCACCAGTAACTAATACCATTCCGTCTTCTAATACCGATGCAGTATGAAGACATCTTTTAGTGTTCATATCACCAGTGTTTGTCCATATTTCTGTTTCTGGATCATACAATTCTGAACTAACCACACAATCACCATCGCCCTGTCCACCCGTAACTAGCACTATTCCATTATGTAATATAGATGCTGAATGTTGATATCGTTTATAAATCATAGAATTAGTACGTGTCCAAGTTGCTGTTGATAGATTGTATAATTCCACGCTGTTAAGAGGAATCGTGTCGGACAGTCCACCAGTAACTAATACTTTTCCGTTGTTTAATACAGATGCTGTATGAACGGTTCGTGAGTCGGCCATACTATCTGTTTCAACCCAATCTAAAACAAACCATTCATATATTTGAAAAAATACCGTACGCCACTCAGTATTAATAGATATAGATTAGTGCATGTAACTATCTTATTTAGATGGAAATTCTCTTTCATAACAGACATAACGATGTAGAACTGTTGGTTTGGATAAGAAAATCTTGAATTTGAATCCTCTAAATATTTTATACAATACAAATATTTAGTATGAATTATCCTGATTCAACTTCAAGCTCAGTATAGTTGGAACCGATCCTGAAAACTTAGGAGGCTCATTCGGCCTAATTCAATCTTATTTCAAAGTGATTCCATCCAGTGTGGCCACGAATGATACTTCACTCATATAGTTCTTTTTCCTAGTAGAATTTAAAAATATCTGAAAATAAAAATGATTATTCTGCATTAATCGGTGTTTTTTAGTACTGAATTTTCTATTAAAGAAATTCATGCACAATGCATCATATTTGTCGGCGAAGGTATTTTTTGTTTATTCAATCCTTTATAAATAATCCCTGCTCACCTCTCATAGAAGGATTAGCCGTTGTTGTTGTTGTTGTGCTTGCTGTTGATGTTCTTCTCACTCTTGTTGTTGATTTTCTTGTTGACGCTGTTGTTGATGTTGTTGTCGATGTTACTTCTGTTGTAGTAGTTTTCTTATTTGTTAAAATAATAGTTGTTGGAATAACAACTGCTGCAACGACCACAACAGCTACAATACCAAGAATAATCCACACGAACCGTTTCTTCCCAATAAAACTATTTTATGAAAACAATACAACTGTATTTTTTGTTTCATTTGAAAAAACAAAGAAGGACATACCTTGCCATTACTGTTTCAGAATTTAATGCCTGATTTGTGTTTTTATTCATGACTAATATGTAAAAGATTTTGATCAAGTAAAATATTTTAAAGAATTAGATTTCTTCAGCCGTGTATTCCTGTTGGTTTAGTTCAGAAAAAAATGACTTTTTACAACTTTCTCGAGCTAACATAAAACTAGCATATGTTATTTATTGATAATTTGTAATGGACCCTTTTTATTTTTCTAACGACAAAAGTTGTTACCAGAGGCAAACAATATTTTCATATATGCTAAATACAATAGAAGAAAAAGAGTTTTTTGGAAAAATAAAATGCTAGGTATGATATATGTTCAAGTAACTACCTTATGTCGTAACGTTTTTTCTTTGATATTTGATGATAAGGTTTTATTAGTATATGAAACTCACGAGTCATGATAAAGCTTTTATTTTCAGAGAAACCATTCTTCATAAAGACAAAAGTTTGTTAGCGAACGCATACAATCAAACATTTGTGATAATATTTTATTGTTGACTGAGGATAAGAAGTTCACAGAAAGATTTTGTTGATTTTGTTTTAAGCTGCGATAAAAATCACGCTACTTTAAAATGTAATTTCAAGAGATATAACAATGGCAGTCTTATGAGCCTCTAACATACGGTTTTTAGTTGTCTGACCAAATAGATATAAGATTCGGATTTCTCGAGTCAAAAAATCGTTTGATCAAATTGTATGGCTTCGCACGTTTTTTTACCTTGAATATTTATTTTTGACTCTCATGCAAACACACACTCGCTTTATTTCATATGATTTACCCTACAGTAGATAGGATATATATATAATATTGTATAAGTACAGGTACAAATGTCTTCGAATAATAGATCAATACTAATGTTTTAGTAAGAAAGGCAGTGATAGTACGATTCAATTAGTTTTATTAGAAAGAACTACAATACCGGGTGAATCAAAAGCTTTGCGACATTCTTTATTTTGCTTACATCACGACTTTAGAAAATGACAAAATCTTTATTGGCCGATTCAAACGAGTTTTTCGTATTTATTATTAACAACATATAAGGTACTATTATTTCTCAGTGTAATATAAATATATCCAAAAGGTTGCGTTTTTCATTGCGAATTTGGACACACAACTTTTGTAGAGCTTTTAACGGCGCATCTTTCAAAAAACAAATTTGAAGTATTATTATTCATCGAAGTCAAAATAAATGTAAAACAAGGAAAAATCTTCTTAAATGACGGATAACAAAGCTATCTTGTTAATTTCTCTTCTTGAGTTTAAAAAAATCGAAACTTTAGATTAATATGGGTTTATTTACAGTTATTCTCTAATTCTTTCATCGCTGCATCTTGTAAAATAAAAATTTACATTCAATCATTTTTGAAAGCTGGAATATTTGCAAAACAAAAATGAGATACAGCATAAAATCGAACCGACAATTATGCACTACTAGATTTTGAGAATAGCAAGGTCATCAGAATTCGGTATTAGGGATTTATTGGTGTAGTTCTGGAATAGCGTTTCATGGCGTATTTTTTAACAAAAGAAGCAAGGTTTTATCATTTTCTAAAGTCGTGATGTAAGCAAAATAAAAAATGTCGCAAAAATTTTGATTTCATTATTTTAATATGTTAAAAATTATATTATTGTTGATTTGAGATCATTACATACACACCCACGCCTTCATTTCTCGAATACTGAATGTACGAGTACAGCACGAATAAATTGATAAATGAAATATAGTATTATGAATTTTGCAGCTGTTGTATATATTTAATATATCGACTTCATAGAATGCAACTATCTCTGAGACATTCACAAGATATACGGTTTAAAATAGATTAAAACTTTATTACTGTTAAGATCTAACACTAATATGAGATATTACATACATAAAAGTAGATTAGTAGAATAAAATAATATAGCAGAATGTGATAGATGATATTAGATATCCCGTAGTAGAAATTAGTAAAGTGTTTTCAATGAGGAGGAAGAAAAGAGTTTATTGATAATAATAAAGAGTTCAAAACTGATCATTTGTTTTGTACAAATTTTTCATCATAAACTTTCAAAAGAACATCAAGACCATCTGGGAAAATAGTTTTTGCTCGTTTTTCAATAATTTGGTTTTCTTCATCAACGAATGAACGTATTTGTTGTACTTGTTCATCAGAAACATTTACTTTCTTTGCCAGCTTATAAATAGCTTCAAGTTCTTTTGCATGTAGTTCACCATCAGCGGATGCTGCTCGTATTCCATAGTATAAAATGCTACAACGTGCTTGTTTCACATATTCCATATCCATATCCTGAAAAAATTTCTCAACAATATCAGATTCGCCTGGTTGATAGACTTTGAGTTCATCAATAATATTTTGTGGAAAACCTAAATATTTTCAAGAAACAAACAAATTAAGATGCTTCATTTTGTTAAGAGATAAATATTACTGACCACAAACAGCAGCAAATCCAACTACCCAATTGCGTTCAGGCTCACTAATTGTTCCATCAGCTCCAGCAATATGTAAGATAGTCTTTAAAAATAGAATGGCATATTCAGGTTTAGGCAATTCTTGGTCATATCCATATGATTCTCGAAACCAAAAACGTCCAGTAATAAGATCACGTTCTGTTCGCTCAGTACTCATATTTAATGTGGAAAATTGTAGAAATAACCAAAGACGTAGTACAAATCAAAGAGATCCGCTGATTCTTTTCTGAAAGAAGGAAATTCATTCCAAAACCATACATATTATTTCCTAGGAATGAGCAATTTCAATCTCGACACTAAACTAAAGAGTAACGATTCCCATATAATTTCAATTCAGAAAGAAGTACCACATCTGCATCACTATATCAAAAGTCAATAAGGGTATATTGTAACGTTATTATAGCGATACTGAACAAGCATTATTTTGAGAATAACTTCACATAGATAAAAGAAAAAAAATTTCTTCTGTTTCCCTCAAGAAAGAACGTACTGGAGAGTTTAAATAACATGTGATAACGGAGATTCGAGCCTCACATTAATATGCATAAATAGTTTCGAAGTGCTTAGTATATACTTATAGATATACATTTATATAAATAATTAGGTATAGTTACGTGAAAATTAACACTGGAATGTATTGAGGGTAGTTGTGTTCATATAGAGAAAAAGATATCTTACGTATTTATATCCACTGTAGTTACTTGTTTTTTCTCAAATAATTTTTATTTATGTGAATCAATCAACCGTGCTATTGCATACACTTGCAGATGAGATATACCTGGATGTTTTTTTCTTATCATGCTACACCATACAGTTTTGTTTTTCCTTTTGAATCCTTATCCGATGTACGAAGAAAACAAAACGAGTACATTTATACGGCAGTTCTTTTATTAGATATTTTTTTTCTTTTTCTTTTGCGTTTTCATCCAAGCATAACTCAATATTTTTTGCTCTAATAGCAGCTCATTGTTAAAAGAATCTACGAAAAATAACAAACAAAAATATATTATTTTGATCATCAGCTATATAAACTCTTGCAGCAATTTAATTCTCGATGGCCATCGAATCTCTTCGCATATGCTTTGTTAAATAGCTATTTATTTAGTATAACTTTATTTTCTATTAAATATACTTGTTTAATGTAATAATATTAGTGACTATATTTATTAATCTAAATTTGTTTTTAAATAACAATTTTCAATGTACATCTATTATTGATATAAACATAGAAATGAAAAACAAAAGTATTTTAATTAGACATTTTTTGTCTAAAATTAATTGATTCATGAATAAATTGTTTTTTTCCTTCAGTAAAATCTGCAACAACATCACCATGACCTTCAACAATCCATTTTGTTGTTAATAAACCTTCAACACCAACTGGACCTCGAGCATGAATACGTCCTGTACTAATACCAACTTCAGCACCTATTTATAAAAACAAAAATGTTTCGTTTTTTTTGTTTTAAAAACTATTCATTTGTTTCTTACCTAAACCAAAACGATAACCATCAGAAAATCGTGTACTAACATTATGAAAAACACATGCACTATCAACATTGTTCATGAACTCATTTGCGATATGTTCTAAAACATGAAAAAAAAGAAGAATTAAATTTCAATATATTTCTATTTGTTAAATAATTACGATTTTTTGTAACAATAGAATCCGTATGATTTGAACTAAATTTATTTATATGTTCAATTGCATCATTGACATCATCGACTACTTCAATACAACATTGTAAATCCCCATATTCAACACGTAATGAATTTGCTGGTGGTGGTGGAAATGGGAGCATAACAGAAAGGCGTGGACCAGAATAAATTTTAACCTTTTCAACACGAAATAGATCAATTAATGATTCAAAAAATGGTGTTCGAATAAGATCTTTATGTATAAGTAATGTTTCCATAGCATTACATGCACTTGGATAATCACATTTTGAATCTCGTACTAAAATATCAAATAGATATTTATTCATATGTGTTTTAAAATAATTAATTATATAATTTACCAATACGTAAAGCCATTTCTAAATCAGCATCTGCATCGATAAATACATGACAAATACCTTCTGCATGACCCAGAACAGGAATTTGTAAACTTTGTTTTTGTACTGAACGGACAAGTTCATTAGAACCACGTGGAATAACAAGATCGATATATTTTCCTAATTGAAGAAGATCAGCAACTTGTTCACGTGTATTGATCTGATAAAAAAATTATAAAAATGAAATAAAAGAAATTTTTTCTTCAATTACTAAAGCAATTGTTTCTCGTGGAGCAAATGGTTCAAGTGCATCTTGCATTAATTTGGTTAAGATTTCATTGGAATATTTTGCTTCGGAACCACCTTTTAACAGAAGACCATTGCCTGAACAAATAGACAAAGCAGCTATTTGAGGTAAACTATCTGGTCGAGATTCGAATATAACAAGAAGAACACCAATCGATGTTGTAATTTGTTTTAACATAATACTATCAGCTAAACGTGTTTGTCGAACAGTTTGTCCTAAAAACAAATATTCCAGTAAATAAAGAAGATTTAATGAAAAATTAAAAATAAACCAAGAATATCAGTTTTTTCAGCTATTTGTTGAAGACCCGTTGCTAGTGTTTGTAATTTTTTATCAGATAAACCAAGTCGATTTAATAATGTTGTTTTAAGACCTGAAATGTTAACAATTAAAGATTAAGATTTGTACTTGAAAAGAAAAGTCATTACCTTCTTTTGATGCTACATCTAAATCACGTTTATTTGCTTGAAGAATATCTTTGGAATAATCAATTAGATTTGATGACATTTTATTTATAATTTGTTTTCGGTCTCCTGCTGATAATCTTTGTAAAATTCGACTACCATCACGTGCTAAATAAATCTTCATTGATTCAAAAAAATATTTTGTCTATTAAATAGAAAATATACCTTTAACAGCTTGAACATCAACTGGTACTGTTTGTGTTGATGTTTTTGTAAAAAATGTTCCAATTTTTTTTCCATCAACAATATTTAATATTGCTTTATCATATTGACCATTACTTATTACAACACCAACATTATGATCAAGCGCCCATGATGCACATTTAACCTGAAAACAACTTTTAATAAATTTTCTTAAAAATATAAAATCTTTACTTTAGATTCCATTCCTCCTGTTCCAACACTTGATCTTGCACCAAATGATATCAATTGTGAATCTTGTTTTGGACAAAATGTATGTAATAATCTTGAAGTTTCTAAATCTGGTGGTCCAGTAAATAAACCATTAACATCACTCATAATTAATAAAAGATCAGCAGATATTAAAACAGCTAAACGTGCTGCTAATGAATCATTATCATTAATAACAATTCCATCTTGTGCTGCTGTTACTTCATCATCTGTATCTGTACATGGTGCAACAGCATCATTTGTATTTAAAATTGGTACGATATTTAAATTAAGTAATTCATTTAATGTTGCTTGTAAATTTTTTCGACTATCAACATTATAAAAATCTGTTTTGGTTACAAGTACTTGTGCAATACCAACATTATATTGTTGAAACATACGTTCATATAATGACATAAGACCTTTTTGTCCAAAAGCAGCACATGCTTGTCTTTGAATAGCTTGACGACTATTATGAAGAACGTCTTTTGGTGAAAGAGATTTTCTCATTGTCATTGTCATCATTGCTTCTTTTCGAAGAACTTGTCGACCAAATGCAACCGCACCACTTGTAACTAATAACATTTGTCGACCTTCATTTTGTAATTGTGATACTTGTTCAACTGTAGATGCTAAACGTCCAAGTGCAAGACCATCTTCATTTTCACGTGTAATCAATGCTGTACCAAGTTTAACAATAATACGACGAGCATCTTTCATTTCATTACGATGTGTTATATGAAGACATTTAGAATTAAGTATATCATGTCTTTGTTGAAGAATGCGTTTCCAAGATAAATAACTATTTCGATATAAAATTGACATTTTTTTTATTCAATAAATCTAATAGAAATATATATATATATATATATATGGATGCGTGTTTTTATATTTTGTTTAAGTATCAAAGAATAACACTTGTTGAAACTAAATGATTTATATTTGTTTTATGATATGAGTTATATGTTAACTGATATACTGTGAATAATTGTACATTGCTTTTTTCTTTCTTTATGTGATAATATGCTTGAATGTTTTAAGACTATCATACGGTATGTGACGAAATAACCTCAAAGGAAAAGAAATGTGTGACTGTAATCATCTTTTTTTTGTATTTGTTATCTTGAATATGTGAAGTGGAGAACAAATAAATGTGTACAGATAAAAATATATCAATGTTAAATATATTTGTTTTTGTATAAAATCATTGGCAAAGAAACAAATTAGTAAAAGTAATACTCAAGCTTTTTTATTCTTCGTTTACTTTACAATATCAAAACATCTTTTAATTAACATTTTCTCATGTAATTCTTAACATCTGATTTCCATATTTCCTTATCTATACACAATTATTAACATATATGTCAGACCTGAAAAAAAAATACTCAATTCGAATAATTAAATGTGAGAATAAAAATGAATAGTTTTCTTTTTTATTGACTTGTTTAGGAAAGGGAAAGGACATATAATCTAGATTAAATATACAAAAAAAAAAGAACAGAAGAAGAGAAAAGAAAACAATAAAAAAAAAAGAAAATGAGACAATGTATGACTGGCACCAAAGGAAGTTGTTGCATATGTAAAATGATGTAAATCTTCCTGAGATTCCAGTATAATTTAATATAATACGAGTATCACAGACAAAAATAAAACGTGTTTTTTTTTGTTTATTTTCTTTTCTCAAACATCTGTATCTTTCGATGATTTGTTTTCTGATTTTTCTTTTTTCATTTGTTGTTGTTGTTGTAGTTGTTGTTGATTTATATAAGCAGCTAGAGGTGGTGGTGGAATGCGTGATGGTCTTTGTCGATGATTTGTATTACCATTTTGATGATTTATATGTGGTTGTAATATACTCGTATTTGTATTAGTTTCATTATTTGTTATTTGAGTAATCGGAATAGTAGTATTGGTATTATTATGACGTTGAGGATTAACCGTTGAATAAAGTCTATTAGCAGTTTTATAACGTATCCATAATTGATTGATTATTTCTGTTACAACAAGATCGCTACTATTTAATGAAAGTAAACGTGTCAAAAAAACTCCATCGTCTTTTAAATAATGTAGGACAAATTCACGTGCTTGTTGACGTTCTTCTTGAGGATTATAGGATGACATTATACCAAGATGACGTTTTATAAAATTAACTTTTTCACCTAGAAAAAAATAAATTTCGAAAGAAAAAACAAAATAAAATCTTTGAGGCAATGTTGTTGATGATCTCTTAATAATCAAGTAACAATTGACTTTTACTTCTAATAAAACTTTATTGAATCTAGATCTATTCAATGAACTCTACCGATCCGATCGAGAATAGTCATTGAAAGTCTAGATCGGTTTTATATCTGTTTTCGGCTCTTATCATTAATGGAAATAAAATTCAATTAAATTATCTCGTCTAAGCTAAATATGCCCTGCAACTTATTCAGTAAATAATAAAAATATTTTTCTCAAATCAACCTTCAACATTGATTCTAAAAAATGGATCATTGGATATTTTAAACCGTCTGATATTTAATACAATCATAAGTTATTACATCCGCACTTTTTTGTAATAGAATATACTCATTATGGCTAAATGCATGAGAGGAAATATTTTCAAAATCATTTCCGAATTAAAAAAAAATTTTTTTTTATTATTATTAGTTTACTTGAATATGTAAGAGTCAATGTAAATTATCCATTAGGTATTATTAATAGTAAAAACTATAGATTAATTAATCAAATTCTGAAAAATAGCTTTCCTTCATTGTATCTAAATACGGAAATGACAATTTTCTCATATAAAAACACTCGAGAAAGAAAAAACTATTCATTAGTAACTGATCAAAAGTTGATATCAATAGAAAGGCACTCAAAAATTATCAATTTACAATAATACTATATAAGTTCATGGCCTTTTATTTAAGAAGAAAGATATTAATATCTTTCATTATCCAGGCATTGAATTCTAAAACGATCTCAGACAAGTGATCTTATCAAAAATAATCTCAAGACTCAGAAAGTTTCTTTAATTACATTACAGCTGTTACAAGCATCCCTTCCAGTCATCATATATCTCTCTTCCATTGCGAGAGAAAAAAAACATTATAAAAAAAGGTCTTAGTTCTATTGCAGATTATTCGTCAGCCAACACAAAAAAAATGTTTCACAACATTGTCGTTACAAAATTATCTTGCGGAACTAAAAAAGTGTCGACCAAATTATTCTAAATGTCATTCATTAACTTTTAAGTAAAAAGCGCATCAAGAATATCTTATCCAAAAAGCTTATATTACTAAAAATATATTTCCGATCTAGTTAACATCAAAGCTAACAAGAAAAAATCTTCTATACGTACGTGGTACAGTACAATGATATAACCAAAGTAAAAAATCATATAAAGTTGCTAATTAAAATAAACAAAAACTAGAATAAACAAAATCTATTAAGAAAATATCATACCAGCACAAATTGATATAAGCCAAAACCATTGAATAATAAAAATAACTTCATTAAATAAATTAATTCTTAATACACATTGTACAGTATAGAAATGATTAATACCAATTTCTCGAATTTTAAAATCACTAAAACAAAAAAACAAATTCGTATATTTATTAAATATTGAATGAATTTTTTGTTACCAATATGTCACTTTAGGAAAATGTTTATTTTCTGTCCAACGTTGATTTTTAAATAATTTTTCAATAACTTCAAAACCAAATAAATAATAATCATTGCCTAAAAATGCATTTAATAAAAATAGTTGTCCTAAGGCATTAACAAGCCACATTAATTTGACAATAAAATAGATAATAACAAGATAATTTCCATAATATCGATTTGAACAAAAGAAAAATAATTGAAAAAATCGACGAATACATGAAACACGTTTTTCAATATGACGACGAGTTAATTGAGCACGTGCTGATATATAACGTTCAATATTGATAAGTAAATAACTCATTATACGTTCTCGAGATTCATACTGTTCTACTTGTTCGTATTTCTACAAAAAAAAAGGCATGATTGAATTTCTATCGATAAAAGACAAAGAATTGTTCTCACAATAGCTGCATCGACTAGATTTATTAAATCAAGACCTGATCGAACATTCAATGTACGCCAAACAATACGAGGAAAATAAAATAAAAAAGCTTGAAAAAGTAATATGAACGGTACCCATTGATAATAAAGCTATAAAAAGAAATAATTTGATAAATGTTTTTCAAATTAAATAGATTTTTACAATATCTTTATCTCGTCGACCTATTTCATCATCAGGTAAATCTTGATCAATTGGAATATCTAAAAAGAAATGTATTTCATATTAAACAATGAACAATTCAATTATTTTCTTACAATATGTATTAGCAATCCAACAATAACTATCTGTATATGCTTCATAAGATGGTTTGAATTGAGCTGGTACCTAAAATGCATAAAATCGAGGTTTCGAAAAAAAACAAAATAAATCTCTGCTTATATACCCAACAATCGATTGGATCGCCTATCAAAACAACAAAAAAAAATAAGATGAAATAAATTACTTTTTTTTTTAATATAAATCATTTTACCGGCATATTGTTTGGTCGTAATTAAAATAGCAAAAACGACACATAATGCTGTTGTATAACGATGACTGAGTCGATCAACATATGAATCATCATCACGAAATTGTCGAATATGTGACACAGAAAGACCGGCTAATTGCCTGACTAATTCCATTTATATTGTTGTTCTTTTGATTGCCGTTGATGATCATTGAGCATAGTCTTTCTATAAAGCAATCAATACTGCTTAGATCTAAAACAAAATAAGATTCTTTTTTATGATTCATTGATTTTATGTATCATATTATCAATATAATTATTAGTTTACCTTTCTTTTCTAATTCATTTAATTCGACTACTTCGACTACTTCAATGAAATGATATTCATATCAAAAAAAAAAATTTTTATTTATTTATTAAGAGATATGCGATTTGAACTTGAATAATGGCATTATATCCGCCTCTTCATACTCTTCTCATTCGCTCTCGCTTCTATTATCACATTGCATTATCAAAAAATGATTGTGGAAACGAGATTCCTCGTTTCTACATGCGGCATTTCTGTTCCTGTTACAACCATCATCATCATCATCATCATCATCATTATTATTATTATTACTTGAGAGTAAGGCGACTCGTCGAGCGAACGAGAGAGAGAGGGAGAAACGGAACGAAGCGAATAGAGAGTAAGGAACATCTATCTATCTATACACATATACGCCACTCCTTATACCCAATGATTACATAAAAACTAGCGCAAACATGAAGAAGATGTTTCTAGCACAGTTACGATTGAAACACACACGCACATTTATTTTGATAAGATAAAAACATAAGCACGCATGCATATATCAATTAATTTTATCAGACTTCAAATTCGAATAATTGAAATAGTGATAATCAAACTCTAATTTTGATATTAACCAAAGATAAAAATTAATGAAGATCTGGATAACCATAAGCATAAGACAATAATAATATAATAGAGAATGTCTATAACTAATTTCATTATTCTAGGCGACAAGACACATATAGATACATAGCTACATTTACTACTGATGAGAAGGAAGATGATTGTGTTTATTTATCATTATACAGTAGGGAATATAAGTATCGATTTCAATCAATATATTAAAAAAAAATCTAGTCAAGTAACTTGTGTAGTTCAGACCGATCGTCATCATAAACTTACGAAATAGGCAATAGAATAACTACTCTTTTTGAGCACTCTACTGACTCGTTCTCTTTCAATTATTATCGAGAGACTCTCACGCAATCGTAGCTGTCGGTCTGCAAATTTTGAAGGCCAACTTGAGAGTTCAACCACTAAAATAAATCGTCATTATATATCTATGAGTACTAACATATGTAATATTGACAATATAGAAACAGACAAATTTCTTAGAATCGACCATTTGTTTCTTGTTATTCTTTTTCATTAATGACTATCTAACTGTCAATCAACTTATGTCGGTATTAAGAAAAGCAAGACCACCTACCTGTATTGATAATTTATATGTTCTTTTCTGTATCAATCTCCAAAGATTTTATCGTTAGATGACGGAGAAAAAAATTTATCATTGATTAACAAAATCGTATAGCAGATAGTATGTAATGGAAAAAAATGTTTTCTTCTATTCTACACTGCTACGATTCATTGACAAGACGAGAGGGAGAGAGAGAGAGCGAACGAACGAACGAACGACCGACAAGAGAGCAATGATTTTCTTAACACAAGCATCTCTCTATTAGGCTAGTTAGAAATACATAAGACATTAACATGGCACGTATGTACAACAGATAGACGAACAACACATCAACAACTATCTATCCAAAATGCCACAATACTGAAAGCAAAGGAATGCCCAATATTAATCCTTTTCTTCTCTCCTCCTCTTCCTACTTGTTCTATTCTATGTCTATCCTCGTTTTCGAGCGGTCACTCATTCACACGAGTTAGCAAGCAGGAAGTTCTTTACTGCCGGAGGCCACTTATGTATGTTAGCTATGAGCAGAAACGATAGTTGTGTTCATCAATCTGAACTGAAAAAGAAGAAGAAGGAGAAAGAAGAAGAAGAAGAAGAAAAAAATGAGCAGCGTTTTCCAGACTTGGAACATTAGTACATGTTTGCTCATTCATTCCTTTCTTCGTTTCGTCCTCGATGGTCCTGATGTCATGTACAATAAATGCCCTTATGCGCCCTGTCGCGCACAGCATTATGTATATATAAGATAGTGACACGATTTACTTTATAAATCACATCTGTGAAACAAAAAAAAAAAGAAGAAATAAAAAGAGTGAGAACAAGGGAAAAAAATCCATTTCTTTCTTTTTGCTTTCAATAAACGAGAAGTATTGAGTTTTTTTATTTTCAAGTATTAAAGAAGAAGGAATAATAATATGAGAAGTAGAAAAGTATCAGATGGTGCCGAAAAAAAATAAAGTGAATAGAAATACTAAATAATAATAATCATAATCATAATCATAAACATAATGATGATGCGACAAGGGACCGATCATTGACAATAAAGACTTGATTTTATACTAGATGGGTACACAGACTGCTCTCATCTATTTCTCTCTCTCGTCATCATTTCCGTCATGATAGTGACCTGAATAAATGTATTACTTATAAAATCTCTCTATGACAACAATGACCAATTGAGTAATTGATTGTTCCATTTTGATATATATTTAGAATTTACATAATGATTTGTTATATCTTCATAAGGAAACAAGAATGAGAAAATATATAGAACAGAAAAAAGAACAATGGGAAAACCACATGTCATTTATCTTACAGGCAATATGTATTGCCTATAGACAACAACGCGTTATGTTTATATGTGTTCCTCTTATTAATTTTTTTGCTTCGTTCTTATCTTAGACCTCCGTTACAGAACATTGATGATGATCGATGGCACATAACGCCATTATATTGTTTAGTAACAAGTATAACCACCAAGTGCTTTTGATCACACATACCTCGCGAAAAAGGAATATTTCTTATTAGAAGCCGTCTAAATGAAGGCTTTCTTTGTTGATCATTATGATTGAATAGATCTGTTTTTCAATCATGTCTATATACAATCTTTCTACACATCAAAAAATGTCATATTTCAAGATTATCCATGTCAACAAATCTTTCTCAATAAGCATTAGAAGACATTACAAGCTCTAATGAGAATAGATTAATGTCAGATATCTCATTAAACTTTTATTTTAATAGATCGTATTATTTTTGTTTCTGCTTCATAAATTCTTATTAAAAATTAAAAGGCACATTTTTACAACAACAAAATACTAATGGAAGAACATATTGAAAAATAATTGAAATAATTGTAAATTGATATACATTTCCTTGACAATAATTTACTTGATCACTTTCTGTATATTGTACATTCATATATATACGAAATGTCCAAATACTTCCAATAATAACCCATATAAAATTAAATAATTGTAATATTATAATTAGAATAGCTGTACAATGAACATAATAAAATCCAATTATAGTTTTATCTTTTTCTCGATGATGAATTATACAAGCAACAATACTAAAACAAATACTTATAAGATTAATACTACCTAAAACAATCAAATACATTGGTATTCGAGGTTCCATTGGACATGATGATTGATTTGCTCCACCAATTCCCAATGTAATCAATGTAAAGATTAAATCGAAAGCTATGCATATAATCGAACACGTAAATGATATTGTATTAATTCCAGCTATTTTACGTAATAATTCACTGTAATCAGTTGTTTGAGATTGAAATGATGATTGTGTTCCAACAGTTGGACATGAACTTAAATCAACTGTAATCGAACGAAGATCAATACCAGTAGTAGTCATAGGATTTTTAGTTTTGTAACACAAAAAAAAGAAAATAACGCACTTCGAAATAAAGAAAAAAAAATGAAATGATTCCTGTTTTTGATACAATATATGCAAAATAAGTAAAATTAAAATTTGATTGAATATTCTAGAATAGATGCTGATAAAAAAACAAGTTTCTATAGAAAAATGGCTTCTTTTTCTATTTTATTTAATTATATAAAAATTAATACAGACACATTTGTTTGTTTTTTTTGTCCAAGTAAAGATAATAAGAAAGAATTCACTATCACGTATATATAACCTTTAATTTCCATTACACTGAATATTGAACCAACAATACTACTAAATGATCGAGTTATTTAATATAAAAAAGATGTCATAATAATTATTCTAGTAAGTAATTTATTAAGAAAAAATCTGATTATCGTTAGAAGATGAAAGAAAAAAGTAAAGATTATTGTGTGCATAATAAATTAGTTCATTATTGACAAATGTTGTTAATATGATGAATAGAATAAAAGAAAGCTCAGATGGGATTTATTATATAGATTACTTTATATTCATGGAAAAAATTTATTTCAAAGGGTAACACAAAAGATGATGATTTGTTATGTTTTTACTTAAAAAGTATTGCATGTTTATCTTTAAAATGAAATCATTCGTTTAATTATGATATGATCATTAACTTGTTGTCTATCAGGAAGCCGACACATATGGATAAAATAGAAGCGATATATTATATTGTAATTATGTTGTAATAGAACTATAATAGCTATGAAGAAGACGTAATTCTAATGAGAATAACAGTTCATTTCAATACTGTTTATTCTATTAGTTTTATGTCTTATTTTCTACATATGTAGAATCGATACATATTCCAAAAAAAGCTTTTTTTTGTTTTCAGGATAATTATCTTGTTATCAAGCAGATATTTGCAGATGAAATCTTTGTTGACCTCAAAAGATACTTACTGGATTGTTGTGTGTTCTTCACTGGAACTAAAATTTTAGCAAAATGCAACATAGATGGAAGCTTATCCTTGCTCTCTTTTTTTTTACCGAGACAATAGAATTGATTATCTCGATAGTATAACTAAAAACTAAGATTACAATTGTAATGTATTCAGAAGAGTCTCCAAGATTTATTAGTGCTTTAAATAGTAAACAAACGTTTATATATACTTTAGGATAGTTTATCTAATAAACAACTAGTGACGATGAATATGATTGATATCAGTGACCTTTTGTAATAGTTTTCAGTAAAGCATATCTACAGAGACGTAATATGATATGACATTATGTATATATAACATTCAAATAAAATCAGCTAAGATTCAGACAGATATGTCAGGATTAAAAAGAATTCAATTATTTCGTTTATTTTAATATTTTCATCACGAACAA
Organism: Adineta steineri; assembly: GCA_905250115.1. Lineage (NCBI taxonomy): Eukaryota > Metazoa > Rotifera > Eurotatoria > Adinetida > Adinetidae > Adineta > Adineta steineri. The sequence continues at coordinate 422,268 of CAJNOI010000022.1, read as the reverse complement.
AAAAGAATAATCTAAAAGATATTAATCCATAGAAAATATGACATGAACTTTTTATTATTCTAAATTTGAAAAGAAGGATTAGAATCATTCTCAGAAAAGCATAACTTTTGTTATTAGAGATTAAGAAACATACGTTGTATTATTATGATTTAGTTTTCAATTTTATAGATATTCTTTTGTTTGTTATCTTTCTAAGAAAAAATTACATTCATTAGAATTTGGATTCGAGAAAAGGGGAATATTTTTTATACTTTATAATTAATTAATAATATAGAAGAGTAAACTATTTTTACTCTATTTTCATTGTGCATACGATTTCAAATCGATTACAATAATTATATCGAATAAAATAATAACTAAAAATTCTTATGATAATAAATGCAAGAAAGATCTTCAAGTAATACATTATATGAATATATATCATATAGAATGTAGATATAAAATCCGACGAATGAATCCTACTTATCAGAACTATAGAAACCAATTTTTAATGCTAAGGTTTTTGAAAAACTTTTCTCGTCTTATAGAAATTGCTAGTATATTTAACTATTGAAATGATTCTCTTAGATAGTCACCTAATTCCCAAAAAACTGAATAATTTCATAATAATATACGGAACAGGTTTCCGAAAGACACATTCTTCAATTTTTATGTAGTGTAATATTTTTTATTTATCTGATATCTGACATTGATCGAAGTATATCAGTATGAATAGTTAAATTAATTACATTATGTGACTCGATTCGTAAGATATGGCTTTCTATTGAAGAAAACCAGTCTTAGCCAAGCTGTGAATATATATATTAAATCTATTCCTCAAAATGATGAAAAATTTCTTGTAATGAACATTTTATGTATCTGTTTTGAACAAAGTTTAATTGAAACGACATAAAAATAGTGCAATTATCTATAAAAAAAGACGATGAAGATGATGTTTTCAAGGTATTGCTTGTGCTGTGACAATTTTATTTTCTTCTATGGCAATGAACAGATGTAATAGAGATGAAGTAACGAATAATTAAGAAAAATAAACTAAAAATTGTAAAGACATGTTAGATTTTATGAAACAAACAATAGGATAAATATACAACATATTATTAATTATATTTGCCTGTTGTAAAAGAAAATTTCTAAGTGATTAATATGGTCTAATCTACGAAAGTTATCTGCTTATAAATTGAGAAAACAAGTATACGTAAATGTATTTTATTATATGTACATATTTTATTTTCCAAAAACTAGATCTGAATCTTAAATATATCCACAAATAGAATAAAAAAGTGACGATGTATGAACGACGATAATATTCTCATCTTCGCTAGTTAAATATTTTTCATTATTCAGAATAAAAAAAACATTTCTATTTCGATTTTATCAACATATCATTCTCTCCTATACATGCGACATCTCTGTAAATATTCTCATTGGTTTTCAGTAGTCATACAACTATATTGTAAATAAATAAATAAAGAAAAGAAAATTAGAAACATACATATATCTATCCATATGATTTTCAATGTAAACTTGGCATCTATTAATGTTGTTTTTTTTTAATTTAAATAAATTTTGAATGTGAATGTATGGCCACAACAAATGAATCTTCGACGTCAAATATTTTAAATACAAATAAAACAATATCTATTCATCATTTAAGTCGAAGTCTAGAACGTGCTCTTGATGAAGCTACTTATACAGGTGATCTTGTTTTGAATGGACGAAAACTTCGAGAATTTCCAAATTATTCCTACACAAATAATAAATGTGATCTATCAGATACAATTACTGCTGGTTTGTAGATTTAATTTCAAAGAAAAAAAAACTTTTCTTTTTATATACATAGATCTTTCCCGTAATCGTTTTGTTGAATTTCCACGTATATTATGTTCATTTTTTTCACTTGAACGTCTTAATTTATATCATAATGCTATTAAATCAATACCAGAACAAATTGCTCAAATGTATACACTTAAAGTTCTTGATTTAAGGTTCGATATATCCAAAAACTAAAATTATTTATTAAAAAAATATATATTTTTAGTCGAAATCAACTTGCATATATTCCATCATCATTATGTAAATTACCTAATTTAGAAGTATTAATTATTACTAACAATAAACTGATTTCATTACCCGAAGAAATCGGTCAATTAGAACGATTAGTTGAATTAGTACGCTATTTTATTTATATACATTTTTCTTACTCTACATATTTTTATCCTTATTCATCTGGGTTTTTTTTCAAATAGGATGTTAGTTCTAATGATATTAATCAATTACCATATCAAATGGGAACATTGACAAATCTCCGAACATTAACTATTCGTCGAAATATGATCAATGAATTACCAACCGGTAAATAGAAAGTTAATTTTATTTGAAATATTTCTATTCGAATAGTCTTCTATTCAGTTTAAAATTAACTATTTTCTTGAAAGTAAGATATTGCTTAAAACCTTAATGCTTTATTTTTTTTTCCAAAAATGAAAAAATTCCCTTTTGCACGGTTTGATTTGAGTGACTTTATTTTTCATGATTATATTTAAGTATTTTTCTTTAGAATTATGTAATTTAAAATTAACACATTTTGATTGTTCATTTAATCGAATTATTCGTTTACCATTAAATTTACGAGAAATGGTTAGTTTAATTGAATTGAATGTTGAAAATAATCCATTAGAAAGTCCACCATCATCGGTAAGAATTTATTGATGAAAAAAAACCGGAATATTATTTCTCTCATTTCAAGGTGTGTACACTTGGTTTACTTCATATAATGCGTTATCTTCTTGTCGAAGCCATGAAAGAAGAAAAACGTCGTGGAATATTAACTGAATATGAAATTAATACAAAATATCGAAGTTCATTTTCATATCAAGGATCAAGGTAATTTTCTCTATTAATACAGCTATTTTCTTTAATTTGAAAAAGAATGCCTAAGGCAAGGCCACTTGCGCATTAGTTCATTAATGATGTGTCAATTAAATTAATACCTTACGTATTACTAAAGAGCACACAAAAAGAAAATAGAAGTGTAATCACCTAGAGGCTATTAGAAAATGTAAAAAAGACATTAAATATTGAGTACAATAAAAATCATAGTACTATCGATATGAACGATTATTTGATTTGTAATACAGATATTAATTTTAATGAACAAAGACTTAATCGTATATTTCCATTAACTTATTTATAATCATTTGGATGAGTGAATTTTCATTTATTCATTTCCCAGGAGGATATAATCTTCTTATTGAATTGAAAATTCTTTTATTTTAACAAAGAAATTCTTTTTTTTTCAGGATATATCGAACAGCATTCTAAATAGATTGTCTCTAATGCTCTCATTATTTATCTTCTAACTGCTTCCTTGTTTTTTTTCTCATTTTATTTTAATAGAATTTAATTTATTTTCTATATTATTGATTTAAAAACTTATTTAAATTGATAATAAATCTAATTAATACACATATATATACTTATTTTAGACATCTACAATGTGGAACAAGATTACGAAAAACCGTTGTACCATCGGATTCAGGTTATTTAACAACAGAAGGCAGTGAAAAGACAATGGGCGATGTAAATATATCTATACTTATTTTATTTGACTATTAATTATTCTTATAGGATGATTCCGTCATAAGTATGCCGAATGATCAATCGCTTCGTAATGAACCTACACTAATGCTTACTCTTGCTGATGAATTTTCTAAAGTAAATTATGATTTTTATTTCGAAATCTTTTATTTTTGATTATTATTATATAGGAATTAGCGAGACAAAAAACTGAATATGATAAAAAGAAATGTCAAGCACATCAATTAAAAGCACATTTATTACAACAATTAGGAGAAACAGAAAATCAAGTAAAAATTTAATTTTTTTTGTTTATTTAAAATATTTGATATAAAAAATAGAGAGCAAAAACACGAGAAATTGCACGACGAACTCATGATGAAAAATTAGCAAAGATGGAAAAACAAAGAGAAGATGCACGAAGAAAAATGGAGAACAGGTAATGAATATTTTTTTAAAGGGAGTGTCTCGAAATGAGAATCTAAGTGTTGTAATCTCTCATGATGATTGTTAATCTAATAGACTATTTTTTAGTTTTGACATGAATTCTAAATTATCGATCAGATTTATCATAAAAGCATTTTTTACATTAAAAACTATTTGTTCAATGTAATTGAAGTTGCCCGAAACGATTGCGTGTCAATTAAATAATTTTCTCCTAAGGTTTCAACTTATACATTATTTACCAGGATTATCGAAGAGATCAGATTACCTGTCCGGCTTAAAATTTCATCAATATACTAGAACAATTACTAATTTACGTATTCTTTATAATTAAGAATCGTGATTGATCAATTGCAAATAATCTAATTCAATCTTTTATCTTACAAAATATACATTTGTTTTTCTCTTATCTAATGAAATGAATTATTTTGAATGTTTAAATTTCATTTTGTAGTCAACAATATTCACAATAAAATTATGGTAGAATGAAAGCTTTGAAAAAATAATAGTAATTCTTATGCTCTTGCTCTTCTAGTTTATAGTTTTTTTTGTATTTTATTTCCATTTCTAATTGATTGACTTCTTCTAGTAAAAATATTCAATTGTTTAATTTCACAACGAAAGAACGTCCATGGCCATTATCGAGACAAATGTCAAGTGTTGAAACATCACCATCTGATGCTACGGAGAACTATAATTCATATCAACGTTCAATTTCAATTGATAATTCAACAGTAGGAAATTTATTATCACGTTCAAATCGTGCCATTAGCGTTGACCCAAATCTAACTACTCGTAATAATGATATGAAAATGAATAATGGACATTATCGTCATTATTTGCATCAGCAAAATTCTGCACCAAATGGCTCATTAACTCCATATGATAGTTCAATCACAATAAATAGACAATTTACTAGTTCAGATACTATCGATCAATCAAAGTAAAATAAATTAGTTGTGAAAAAGAAGAAAATAATATTTTAATTTTAGATTGTCTTCACAAAATATTAGTTATGATCGAATAGTAAATAAATTTGAATAAGAATATTTTAAAAATGAAAATGTTTTTTTATTTAGGATAATTTACATCATAAACATTATGAAGAAAGTCGATTAGCTAAATTAAAATATTTTGATAATATTCAAACTAATGTAAGTTTAATTGATTTTTCTTTTCTTCCAATGTTTTTAATATTTTAGTCTGGTGGATTAATACCTGGTTTGCATATGCAACCGAAAAGTAATTTTATTTTTAATATAAGAAAAGAAGAAGAATATATTATGAATTTTAGTTTCTCCTCTACATCAACAATCATCAATTGAAAATACTGTTCGTAGAAATTTACTAAATGTAAAAGAAGATAATATTCAATTGGAACAAATGAAAAAGGTAAATTATGAGTTATTGAATTACTCTGAATAATTCTTTTTACGACTCCGTCGCCCGAGGAAACGATTGTAATAGAATAAACTATGCCAGTTTTCTTTCTTATCGAATTAATATAAAAGAATTTCGAATATTTACAACTGTAAACAAGTCATGTCTAGAATTCTATTGAAGCAATCATGATTTAACTTGATATTGTCATCTAGATATGATATTCATTCGAAAATTCATCAAGTAAGCAAGTATCCGGTATAACATTATCTTAGATTCCTTCAATTATTACTACGGATGCAACAAATTCAGAGCTTTTGGATTTGGGTTTGACTTCAGATTTCGTAAATCTAAGATCAAACTCAAATTTTCCTTGAGATTTGTTGCGTCCTTAATTATTACCGAGGAAAATGCATAATCAAGGGTCTGCTTTTCTCGTTTGCTTAATAATTAATAACCATATCTTAATATTTGATTGTGAACTTAAAGATATAAATGATAATATTCTGTGTATTTTTTCTAATTTTTAGACAATTGAAGAACGTTTGAAAGTGACACTACCCGATGATATAGGTTATGCATTAAGTGATGGTGTTGTTCTTTGTCATTTTATCAATCAAATTCGTCCACGTTCTGTTCAAAGTATTCATGTACCTTCTCAAGCAGTTGTATGAATATTTTTGAATTTCTTTTATTTAAATAATAAACTATTCATTGGTTTTCTTCTAGCCAAAACTTTCCTCGGCGAAATGTCGACGAAATGTCGAAAATTTCATTGAAGCTAGTCGTCGTATTGGTGTTCCAGAGGTAAGTTCCTAAATCTAAGACAATTTACTAAAAAAAAAAGTAGCATGTGCTTGATAAATAAAAAAAAACTGACTAAGCATGATTAAAAAACTAATAATCTAGCATGGGTTTGCGTGTGTTATAGTCATGTCTTGCTAAACTAACTGATATCATCGCACCGATTGATCGAACAAATTCTAATTCCAATCAACAACTTGGTTTATATCGTTTATTTTTAACAATAAATTATCTTGAATTAATCTTTTTAAATAATCAAGAACTATGTACAAATAATCTATGTTCATCATTTGATAAAATAATTGCTAATTTTCTTCTTGTCTTTCTTGCTTTCAGTAGTTTCTTATTTGCTTATTATCACAACTATTTCTAGAAAAACAACACAATTTTTTTTTCTTTTTTGCTTTTTTGCACGTCATTTTGTATGTCCGGTGTGTGTCATGTGTTGTTGTTGTTGTTGTTGTTGTCTTTTTGATTTCTACTATAGGTCGATTTATGCAGTGCTCAAAACATCATTGAAGACAAAAATACGGTGCGTTTGGCCCGTCATATCCATTTATTAATTACACCTGAATCTTTCGAGCAAACAAATGTTTAAATAAAATAATTCAATAATGACATCTAATGTCGATCTTATTCGTGGTGTTTTTTTTATATCTGTTTGTTTTTTTTTGTTATAAAGCAATATTCAGTGTGTGTCTGTGTGAAATTCTTAATGATGCGTACGAATAAAACATTAAAAAAAGAGAATTTGTTTTTTTTTAAGAATTGTGTTGTTTGTTAGTATTGCTTTATCTTTTGAATTTTGTAGAAAATAATGAGTTTTACACATGATCTTAAATTACCGAGTTATGATGAATTGGAATGTCCGGTTGTGAATGTTTCGTCACCAGCACTACGAGCAGGAAGTTTTCATTTGGCGAAATATTGTGATTTACAATTTAAAGTTAGTCTAATACATATTGTTTGATTAATATATAACTGATATCGTCTTTTTTTTAGGAATTTATGTTATGTCGACAGGTTCGTACTGGTTTAAATGCTATTGATCTGAGATATTATGTTTAATTTTGGTAAAAGAACAAATATGAATACAAGCATTTTTTAGCCTTTTTATTATATGATCGCCATCATGATTTTATTGACTACAGTTTATTGTGGAAGAGAAATGTTTCGATATTGATAAAATCTGTTCAACAAAATATATTTTTTTCGAGTAGCATCAGGAGTTATTAGTCATTTGATATGAATAGAAAAAAAAGTTGAAGTAATCGTCAACGATTAAACAATGACTTTATGATGTGTCTTTTCCAATAGTGAATTAGATTAGTATCAAATATCTCAATTATAATTGCTGAAAAACTTATTTTTTATTATTTATAGGAAGAACAAGATCCACGAAAATGTGTAAAAGAAGGCAAAGACGTTTCATTATGTTCTATTGATTTTTTTCGTAAAGTACGTGATAGTTGTAATGATACATTTACTACATTTTGGACATGTCTTGATAATGCACGCGAAGGTGAAATGTCATTTAATTAGTATGTTAATTTTTTTATTAAGATTATATTTAATTAAAACGAAAAGAACTTTTGTTTTTTCTTCTTTCAGTTGTAAACAAGAACAGAGAGCATTTGAGCAATGTGCAAAAGATAAAATGAATTTAGAACGACCTGAACCAGGTTATTTTTCAATGGTGCGTATGCATGATAGTAAACGACCTGTACCGTCTGATCCATTTCGTCTTGGTTCAACAGAACGACATCCACCAAAATTAGAAGTTCCAGATCCACCATCAATATCTCAAGCTAATGAATATCCCGAAGCAAGACTTGGAATGAAATTTGGACAACGAAAACCTTGGATGTTTGAAGCTAAATTATGGGAATGAACTATAAAAGAACTAAACCGTTTTTCTCAACAGTTAGTGTGTAGTTTGAAATTGACTTCTTTTTCTTCATTGTCCTTTTGTTCCTATCCGATTCTTTTATTTTCAAGTTATGATATTCTCTTATCAATATAGGAGAAAATTTCCCATAGTACATTTCAATCTATTCTAGATGCCAAAAGTAACTAAATTAAAAGTAACTCAAAATGTTACATCTAAACGTAATTTAAATAAAAATAAAAACGATGAATCACAATCAATTATTACAATTGTTGATAAAACTGATGATGAAAATTTGAATGAAATACAAACAAAAAAACGAAAAGCTTCAACTTCACCAAACAAGGTGAATCTCTACCGACTAATCTATAATGATACTATTTTTGTTTAGAAAGTGAAAAAGGTAGCATCAACTAGTGAAGATGATAATATGGAAAATACTGAAAAAATTAGGAGTAAAATAAAACAACCAGCTGCAATGACATTAAAAACATCGGATCGTTTATCATGTAAAGGAGAAAAATCAACATTAAAAATTGCATCATGGAATGTAAATGGAATTCGTGCATGGATAACCAGTGGTGGTTTGAAATATATCGAACTAGAACAACCAGATTTAATCTGTTTTCAAGTAGAATTTAATAATATTGATTTTTGTTAAATAATTTGATTTTTAAGGAATTGAAATGTGATAAAGAACAAATTCCAGTTAAAGCAACACCAACTGGTTATAAATCTTTTTGGCTTTCTGGTGATCAAAGTAAATACTCTTCAAATTAAGAACTATGACGACCATCAAAATTATTTAGAGGGATATGCTGGTGTAGGCTTATTAACTAAGATCGATCCAATTGATGTTAAATTTGGTATTGGTATTGCTGAACATGATAATGAAGGACGTGTTATAACAGCTGAATATGATAAATTCTATCTTGTTGTATCATATATACCTAATAGTGGTCGTAAACTTGTACGTTTATCTTATCGACAAACATTTAATCAAGCATTTCATACTTATTTAAAAGAACTTGATAGGAAAAAACCTGTAATATGGTTCGTATCAAAAAAATGATCATAGGAATTAAAAATAAATAAATTTATTCTAGGTGTGGTGATTTAAATGTATCACATCAAAGTATTGATTTAGCAAATCCAAAGACTAATACAAAAACAGCTGGTTTTACGAAAGAAGAACGAGATGATTTTTCAAAAATTCTTGCTGATGGATTTATTGATTCATGTAAGTGTAATGTTCTCTAAAGTATTTTGTAACCTAAGAAGAGCACAGTATCATAAAGCGGATAATATTTGTTACTAAAAATAGTTTGACATAGAAATTGATTATTATAATAATCTGTATTAAAGGAAAAGTTTAATGACATTATAAACTTGATCTATAAGTAAAGCATCTGTTCAGGAAATTTCTTTATTGGTGAAATACAAGAAGAAGATTTATAAAATAAAGCTGTATTGTTATATAGCAAATCATTTCTCCAAATAAGCTATATTTGATGGACTAAACTACCTCATTTAGACTTCTTTTGAACTCTAAAAATATCCATTCTCTCGTAAAAAAATCAACATTCTATGTAACAACTGAACCATTTTTCAGCCATTTCCGTTAGTTGACATAAAGGCAAATTCTCTTAACTGTGATCAATCCTATTACTTGATAATAGCATCTATTTCCGCAAAATAAACTTTAAATAAACTCTAACGACTCAGAAAAAAATTAGTTCATTTGATTGAACTAAAAATACTTCCGTTTTTGTACTGTATATGTCACGTCTATAATGTAAAAATACTTCCAGCAATCTGTTTTAATGATAAAATAAACAAAATTTCATAAATTACATGATTTATTTATTTATTTATTTAGTCCGCTATCTATATCCTGATAAACGCGATGCATATACCTATTGGGCATATTTTCATAGTGCCCGTGACCGTAATATTGGTTGGAGATTAGATTATTTTATATTATCTCCATCTCTTCAAGAATCTCTATGTGATGTTATTATACAAAATGATGTGCATGGGTCAGATCATTGTCCAATAGTTTTATTATTGGCTATTTAATTTGAATTGTATATTAGTCAGATAATGAAGTAAAAAAAGCAAAGCATTTTCTTTTTTTTTTTGTTGACTGTTAGAAAATAAATGTTAGTGAATATATTTCTTTATACTTATAGATATAATTTATTTAGTACCAATATTTGAATATATGATTATGATAATAATGATCAAGAAAATAAGCAAGCTCGGATGTTCAGATTGCATGTTCTACATAAACATGCTAACAAGACTCATGATGAAGAATAAGAATAGAAGAAAATATGAAGGTATTGTTACATATCCGTATTGATTTACTCAATTATTGGAAAGCACGAGCAGTAGTAGTCATGACAGTCAGTGCATGTTTGTTGTCGTTTTTTGTTTTTCTTCGAACAAAAAAAACTATAAACGATTGAAATTGATTGAAATAAGAACTTCTAAATACTTAAGAAATCGGATACGATGAAAAATAATAATGTATAGAAACTTTAATATTAAATATATATATATCACTCTCTCTCTTTTTTTTCAAGTATTGTTTAAGATTAAGTTAGCCTCTATTTACACTTTATTTCCGTTTGTATTTCTTTTTTACTTTAATCGTTCTTATTCGCATGATACGTCTTTATAAGTACCATCATTTCGGTAACACACTATATCGGCAAATAAAGTGCACTAAGTAGAAGAAAGAAAAAAAAAGAAATTTTTTTTTCTTCGAACAAATAAATGACAAATCATTATATAAAATATAATATTGTTCCACTTGATCTTTATATAGGATTTAATTAGATATTTTATCTATTTTGACAATATCAATTGCAATGAGCTTCTGTTATTTCTTTTAAACTGAAACTTCTGTTATCATTTTATTTTTTGTCATCTGGGAAATCTAAAATGCTCAATCGGTTAGAGTAATGTTATTATTATATTTTTTGTGCGTTTGTCTTTATTGTAAAAAAAACATAAGCATATGTGACAGAATAAACTAATGTTCACCGTTCGTCATTTTTTTTTCTCTCTTCATTATCGGTCCGAACGTGCTTTTTAATCTCAAGCTTAGAAATAAAAGAAGAAGACGAAGAAACAACCTTCTCTACTACTCATATTTTACCTAATGACAAATACCATTTGAAGTCAAAGTTAAAGAGAGAGAGAAAAAAAATTAGTAAGTGATTTAAAACTCTAATTATTATATCGAAACAATTTTATGTACGTGTATTTATTGATTAGAACGTTGACGTCAATAGATGATCGGTTCTCTCTTAGTTTTTTTTTATATCCTTGATCATCTTATATTTCTCTCGTTTTTTTTTATCAGCTTATATTTCTATCTATAAAAAAAAAGAGATATAGTTTTCTCTTTTGCGTTTATTTTCCTCTCATTTAACCGGAAAATCATATTGCAGAAGAGATATTTATTAGTTTATCGAAGTTTAAACAAGAAGTAAGTGGAATAGATTTGTTTGCATACATTGAACTTATCTAAGAATGAAGAATTAATAGTATTATCAATCAAAATATCTTCTTTTAACTTGAATTCAAATCGATTTTGAGTTAATCTGATTAGTTTTATCATTATCTATTTATTTATCAATAATGACATATATATATTTATCATCATATTCTGTAAATAAGGTTAGATATACTGATCTTCCGTTATGATAAAATTATTGTCATTATATCAATAATCGGTCGGGTTTTTTTTTTCATTTTTTTATATTTACATTTGGATTTATTTGAACAAGAATAAAATAAGCAGTCATAAAATAAGAGCAATTAAACAAAATATTTGTGTATTTACACTAGAAAAAAATGATTGTTGAGTACGTCATAGAATTCTAATGCTAATTATATTATAAATCTAAGGGTGAGAAAGATGATTAAATGCTTTGAATAATCGTCGATCCTATTAAAATGATAGAACACCAAGTATATTTAGGCAAATCGTTGAAAGTGTTAATATTAGACGATCGACGCACTAAACGATACCAATAACGGAAGACACATCAACTTCATTCATCGTCCGTTTTCATCTACTCGAGAGAGAGAAAGAGACAGAGAAAAGAGAAGGAGGAGATCTTTATCGTTCTTGGCAATTTCCGTCCTTTTGTATTTATGCCATTTTCATATATTTATGAATTTTTCTTCCGACCGATTGAATCAAGTTTCTAACTTTAATCGTGAATTACCGTTAATTATTTCTTTTTCTTTTTTTTTACAGTCTTTTTTATTTTACAACGCACATGATTTCAACTGTTGTTGATGGGCTGTACGAGCTCGAAGCATGACTTGTCACCGGATGATATACAATTTTTAAAATCTCATACAACATATTCAGAGAAAAAAATTAAAAGTTGGTATAGAGGTTTTATGGTATGTATTAAATATTATTTGTTTGTTTGTTTATTTATTTATATATTTAATTAACTCAATTTGTTTTGCTTTTTTGTTCAGAGAGATTGTCCAACCGGTGAATTAACACGCGACTCCTTTATCCAAATTTATAAGCAATTTTTTCCTAAAGGACGAGCAGAAAATTTTTGTGAGCATGTCTTTCGTGCATTTGATTCGGGTAAATCCAAGGGAGATAATTGAATTTCTTTAAATAGATTTTTTTATTATATTTAGATAATAGTGGAAAAATTGATTTTAAAGAATTTTTACAAGCAATTAATATAACATCCCAAGGAACTCCAGATAAGAAATTAGAAATGGCTTTTCGAATGTATGATTGTAATGGAGATGGTTCAATAGATGAAAATGAAATGCGACGAATTATTAATGTTAGTTAAACAGAAAAAAAAATACATGGAAATTATTTTAAATAAATTTTGATATATATATATATATATTTAGGCTATTTATGAATTAATTGCTGAAGAAACTGAACAACCAGAACGACAAGTTGAAGCAGATGAACGTGCAATGAATATATTTCGTATGATGGATAAAAATTCTGATGGAGTATTAAGTCGAGAAGAATTTGTAGATGGTTGTTTAAATGATGAACAATTGTATCAATTATTAACTCAATCGAGCCGATTTGGAGACAATAATCGTGGATCACAATCATCGCTTGACGATTAATTCTTTTTTTTCTTCTGTCTATTTATTCTATTGTCTTTTTTTTCTGTATCTGACATTCCTTTAGAAACATAAAAGAAAAAACTAATCCGTTCCTTTTACTTATAGATAAAAAGAAAAAGAGAAAATATGTCGGATAGTTTAACACCAGTTGTAAATGAAAATGCTTCTGATGATGAAAAAGATGAAGAACAAGTAACAAGTGTAAACCAAAAGAAAGAAGATGCAAAAGTTGAAAAAGAACTTGATCGAGTTACAGATCGTGTTGATGAAGAAGAAATTGGTTCAGAAAATATTGGAAATGTAAAAATTTGTCTTAAAAAAAACAAAACAAAACAATTATTATTTTATTTTCATTCTTTTAGGCTCTATCAGCAATTAATGATAAACGTCATCGAGATGAATCAAAACGTAAAGCTGAACAAGCTGAATTAGCCAATGTGAAAATTCGAAAAGAAGATGTGGAACTTATCGTACAAGAACTTGAACTACCACGTTCAAAAGCAGAAAAAACATTACGACAACATCATGGTGATGTTATAGCAACATTAAAAGCACTTGTTAATGCTTAACAAATATTGTGATTATGTTGTTTCGTATTCATAAAAATATATAAACAAGAAAATCATTTATCTACCCTAGAGGAAATGTTTTTTTGTATTATACAAAATAAACATTCTTGATTAATTATTATCGAAGTAGGAAAAGAGGAAATATACTATTGTAATGCCCTATGGAAAATTATAAATTCGCAATGAACATTTTTGATACTCGTATAATTATTTCATAATTATTTTATGATACTCATGCATTCATAGTTCAGATATATTTAAAAGGAAAATCACACATTTTATTAAATAAGTTGTATATAAAATTTGTTAGTAATAATACCATTGTATATGATATTTAATCGTAAAAATTAGACTAATCTTATTATCAGTTTTAAATCCTATTTACAACTTATATACTTGAACACAGTAAGTTATGCGTAAATAGTAATACTCTAAAGTTGTAATAACGAAATTAAGAAAAAAGTAGTTGTCTAATGGATATTTATATGTGAGATATATTCAACTTTTTGTTGCATAAATTAATATGGTAGAATGGGAACATTGATTGAAAACTTCATAGCATAATATTAAATTTTGTAAATTTTATCGTTGTTTCCATGATCAAAATCAAATAGAGAAACTTTTTCTTTGCACTTGACTTTTTTTGCCATTTCAATACACAAACAAACTAGAAAAATCATGTTTTCTTCAATTTCTTTTATGAGACAAAACTATATTTCAACTGATATAATGCCAGAAGAAAGGTTTGTTTACTTTTCTTGATTTTAATAATTATTATCATTCTTGATGCCTTGAATAAATGGGTGCGGATGCTTGTTGAGGAGAGTTATTGAATACAGCATCGAATGCCAAACATTGCTGTACGATCAAACTTTGTTTTTTTTTTTAAATCGATATTGATATTTATCCAAGTGAGACTAGGTGAAAGATCGATTAACGTACTCGACTTTTCTAACAATAAATTCGAATTCTGATTCAACATTTTCTCGTTTATTTTGTTCAGGAATGATTATCTTATCAGTAGTCGTTATGATAATAATCCTATTGTCTACGAGAATGAATACAACATTTCATACTGTTATCATAGCTAGACGCATCAATTCGAATGACGGTTTTTAAATAAGTCAGCAAATACACCGTCTTGTTTAACTGTGTTCTTTTTAATCAAAACACTTTTTTTTAGAGAGCATGGCCGTACGCTGATTGATTTCGGTTACTGTAGTTTCATATCTTGCTGACGATTTATTTATTTAATACTAAACTCTGATTACAGAGATCTGTATCCCTATGAATTATAGAATTTTAACAATGACATGTAACCTTCCTATTGATTTGAGTATCTACTTCTCTTGAAAGATTTATGTGAAAGAATTTTATAGAATATTGAAGAAATAAAAGCTCATGATTTTTCCTTATTTTAGAGAACATAGGTAAATTATTTATTTATATTTTAAAAATGTTGATCCATGGTTCGAAATTCATTCATCCACAGGCTATTATTCTGTACATTTAGAAGTGATTGAAGCTATCTAGTTTAAAAGTGCCATGAGTGTCATTTCAAGAATTTCATAGTTATATGTATTAGAAGGTATGAATAAAAAGGAGACGATGTTTAGAACCCGTACTATTGAATGGAAGAATAAGAGAAGTATTTTCTGATTCAAGAACTTTGCTTTTCTTTCAATATTAAAAGATGGGCTGGTAATATATCTTGTACATGACGACCAATTTATATAACATAAAGTTCTGCTCGAAATAAGAAAATAATGTGCCACTCAGATAACAGAAATTCATATTTTATTCGTTTTGATTCACGAACATTTTGTTTGTTATCAAACCACTGAATTAACAGACTCATTTATTATTCAAGTTCTATTTCAAAGTTATCTGAATTCATGACCTGAGAGAATAAACCTTTCTGTACAAAACTTACTATCAGTAGATCTCCAAATCCCGAAATTGAAGAAAGCTCCAAAGTTCTTCTATAAAGACAGGAGCCTGTTTTCTTGTTCTATTTGTCAATCAAACGTGTATAATCTTTAGATAAAAATCAAACCAAATGCAAGAATACAGACAGTAGTATGTGCCTATGACGACGATTCTTTTTGTTTTTCTAACAATAGTCCCTTCTTTTAAAGCAAATCATAGTCTAAATGAAAATATCTATTTGAACTATGAGGATATGAGGCATGTATATATTTATCTCATATTTACACTCTCGCAAAATATTCTACAGTAATTATACTGCTTGTTTATTTATTATGAAAAAAACTAAGGTACTAAAAAAGGTTAAAGTAAAATACCACCATGTAGTAAGCATAAATATTTGGGTTAGTTTAAAAAAGAAAAAATGTTAGTAATGTGAAGTCAATATTTAGTGTTAAATATGAAGTGTGTTTTTTATTATCTTCTTGCGGAATACAACTCGATAATATTCTGCATGCCCTTGTTGCATATTATTATAAAGTTGAGTGCCAGGTAATCCAGCGAATAGACGACAATATTCTTGATCTGCAGGTTGAATATAACGCTCAATAAAGTCAGCACGTGAGTTATTTTGAATGTCAAGAGCATGAAGAACATTTCTTGTAATATTAACCTTCTCTTTAATTATAAATGCATTATTTGCTGTTAAGTAATCAATCAGTACACTTGATCCATCTACATTACACAATCCACACCAGAGAAAGTATCCATTAGGAGTAAGCACACGAGTAATTTCATTGATGAATCGCTTCACTGCTTCTATTTCATCAAAAAGATTTGTTGTTTCAATTGAGAGAACAACATTCATTGACTCATTTTGAAATGGTAAATGAGTTTTTGGATCAGCTATCTCAAACGAGAGTCGATGAGTTGTTGAATAGTATTGTTGACATAGGTTAATAATATCTCGAGAAGGATCTATTCCAATATAAGATCGAGGAGCATATGTACGAACACACCAGGCACCACCAGCACCTCTACAACAACCCACTTCAAGTATATTTTGATTCGTAAGTGTTACATTAGCAAGAACCTAGAATGAAAAATAAAGCATTTTAATAATGAGTGCTGAGGTATTTGACATGTTCTCTCTCATTCAGTGCTCACTTCTTTTTCAGAAATGATAAGTAGATTAAGACGGAACTAGTTCATTTTTAGCTATTCTTGTTAACGAATTATGAATCAAAACTTCGAAGACATCATAAGGATTCTTCAGTTTCGATCAACTTATTATCTATCACTTATCGAACATTTATGATAAAGTAACGAAAACTATGGTATGAGTATGATTCATATTAATCAATTTAGACATCAAACTTCATCTATGACACTATATCAGAAACATTTCAACTCAAATGTATTTGATTCTTTCATTCGTCTTCACTTACTTGTTGATAGAGTTTCTTCGAATAATAACCAGTATTGTCATCAATATGTTCGTCCAAATCTGCATAACCCCAATTTATAAATTGTAGTTCATTGACATTCTTATAGACATTTGAAACTTGTTCATACCACAAAGACAGTCGATCGAAATTCTTAGATTTTTGTTCACATTTGACGATATCATCACAAATGGGTACAGATCGAGATAATATTGGTTTTGCCACATAAGATTCTAAACGAAAGAAATTCAATACAATAAAATGATGCATATATGTATCATATGGGATGATCATCAAAAGAACAGTTTCACTTTGAATGATATCACTTTCAAAGAATCCTAGAAAATGTGTGATATTATTTTTCAAGTCTGGAAAGATGCGGTAAATATACAATCATATCAGGTTGTTTGATATGTAGATCCAAGACTTTTGGATTCCATTCGAATACTGTTCAATTTAATGAAAGTCTATAATGATAGAAATCTGATTTTCATTGGGTCTAGAGTGTACTGCATATAGGTTATTTGAAATAAAAGTGAGGATAATGAGAATATCAGAATAATTTAACAAATTTTCTAAACAAGAACATGTGCGTTATCGATTGGTTTCACGTTGCAAAAAAATCGAACAAAATTTTATTTACCGATCTAAAATTCCAACCTATGACTGATGTATTCCCTAGGATGAGGCTTAAGTAAATAATTTACAGTCAAATCTAGTAGAAGAATACATTCAAATTTGATATGTATTAGTGAAACAGAGCAAAAGACATTAAAAGTATATCAAATACGTTGAACATATCATGCATGATGATCAATTCAATAGTTAATGAGAAGAAAATCTATTTTATATGATATATTATAGCGATCAAATAATATTTTGAGTAACTTGTCGTAAATAATAGAAAATGACTTATTCATTCAGACTTTTTCTTTTCATTCTGAAACGCAGAATAAATCGTATGATAGTCAAATAAGTATATATCATTACAAGGAGATTTAGAAATTATAATGAATGAAAAGCTCATTAAAGTCATACTTTCAATAATTCAGATAAAGATGTATCCAAAATTATTATAAGCAAACTGAAATTTGCAGATTATTACCTAATATCGTAATGGGTTTATACATATGTGCCTGGCTTCATTTATCTAAATGACTTACGTGCAGGAAGTCCTTTCCATTGTGTGTATGGTTGCAATAGATCATTTTTCATTACGAGTGTAAATGGGTAAAGCCGATTGTTACCCATTAATTTACAACCCGACATTACAAGTGAGCCACTCATAAGAACGCACGAGTTGCCTACTGTAACAGGAACTAGTTTGAAAATACGCTGTTCGAAAGTGTGACACTGAAATGATTGTAGAGAACAATAATGTATAGATGAAAAATAACAAGATATGTATGTATTACCACAATATAAGCATTAATATTAAATTGAACATTATCTCCAATTGTCACCACATGGTAATTAGAAAGAGACGAAATATCAGGTATGATCACATTATTGCCAATCTTCGCACCATATGCTCGAAATAACCGAATTAGCCATTGTGTATTGCCAAGAAATGAACAAATAAAAATTTTGTAATCTACTTGTAGTTTTCGTGCGATTTGTTTGATTATTTCATTGTCTACATATGGATACCATTGATAGAGACTGCAAACAATGATTGTGTGAATGATTGGTCCACCAACAAGACCACATGACCAATAAATGCCTATGAGAAGACATTTGCTAATATAATGAGAAAAACATGTCTTCCAAAATGGAGTAGTTTTAATTTGACCATCCATCGCTTTTCTAATGGGCATTTGAAATGGCATAGCACTAGCTGGAACACCAATGAAAACATCTCTGTTGCTGCTATTCGTTTCTCGAGTTATACGTGTTAAATTGCCAATCATAGTATGAGATGCAAGGTGACTGCCCGGCAAAATTGAGCACATATTAGCAAGATTTGTATGAGATCCAAGTGTTATACAATCTACACGATGGTCACCCTCAAGTGTCATCTCAGTAGGAACTAATAAAACGTAAGCAAAACTAGTGACTCCTGTTTCGAGTTTTAATAAATTTGTTGGATAACACAAGAAGGTATCTATACTACCCAGTTTGACATCATCTCCAACTTGAGCACCTAGCCAACGGAGAATAAAAGGGAAAAGATAATCATGTCCAGTTGGTAGTGACCAGGCATGATGAAAACTAGATACAATTAATTGACGAGGCCACACCTTATGTAAATGTGACCATGATGCAATTGGATATGTCTCACCAGCAGCACAAGAACCAACTACGAATTTTAAGAGAAAGAGAGTGACAAAACAAGAAATAATTGACCATAAAGTCCAGCAAAAAGCAATACTAATAGGTAGTGGTATTTGTTCAACTGAACAGACTTTGTAGATAATGGCTAAAAATGTACAGTGAATACAGATCAATGAGATGATTGTAATAACTTGATAAATCTTCTGCCATATTGATAGTGATCTGTTACTATGTGTGATTGAAGTGTCTGATGAAACTGATTTATGTTCATCACCATCGATAATCGTTCGAGATGCGATAAAACCAGTGAATGATGACATGGGCTGAACAGTGATATTATCCTGCATATCAACTCCACCAAAAAGAATAGTTCGGGCACTGATTGAACAATAGCAGCCAATTTTAATTGAATGCAATGCAAAAGTATCGTTATCATTGAAATATAAAGAGTTTAGATTCGTTTTATCAGCAATCCAAGTTCCATCACCAATATCTAACAACCATGGAGCATCCATGGTTGTGGTATAAATATGTGCATTAAGACTAACTCGAGCACCACAAAGACGAAGATAGTAATTGTAAAAAGGTGTACCAAGTATATGTTGTAGCCAAAATGTATTATTATTCCATAGTCGATCTAAAAACCACCAACGATAGTAGTTCCAAGAGAAAATATTGTCATCTTTGATGTTTTGCGGTGATAATAAACGTGAACATATGACATAGAATAAAAGATGAAATACTGGTAAGATAGGAAAAAGAAGTGGATACCATTGATGAATTATCATGATTGGACACAACCACTGGCAAACAAGAAGTGCAACACCTAAAGATTCAATAGCAAATGAAGGTGCAAGACGATCATGTGTTTCATGAACTTCCTTGACTACGGAAATTGTCTCTTGTGGCTCTTCAAGAACTAATAGAGGTTCTATTGCTCGAGCTAGTTGTCGAATAGATGGATTAGTAAACAAAAGACCAATGTCAACCTTGTTGCATACCTGTTGACGAATCAATGTGAGTGCAAGAATAGCACTCAGTGATGTTCCACCAAGTTGACCAAAAGGAACTTCAACAGGTGGAGATTCAATATGGAAAGCTTGACTAAATATATCTTGTAACTGTTCTTCTAAAATAGTGTGCGGCACGTTACCATCAATATTATCGGTTGACGATGAAAACTTATGTGAAGGTAGACGTTTTCGATCTATTTTTCCATTTTGATTCAAAGGTAATTTATCAAGTACAACAAATATTGATGGTATCATATGTGGTGGAAGATGAGATTGACAATGTTCACGTAGTTGTTCTTCGTTGATGTGACTCGATTGAATATAAGCAACTAAGTAATTATCATTCCATTTCATGACAATACAAGCAGATATAGATGTAATAATAAGTAAACATCGTTCGATTTCACCAAGTTCAATTCGTTGTCCATGAAGTTTGATTTGATGATCTTTTCTTCCTTGATAATAAAGAAGACCATTGTTGTCCATCCTAACAAGATCACCAGTTCGATAAAATAGTTCACCATCTATTTCAACAAGAGCTTTTACTGTCAAATCATCACGTCCAAGATAACCAGCAAATACACCCACTCCTCCCATAAACAGTTCACCTTCTTGGTCAATGGCAGATGATTGTGAATATTGATTCATAATGATACATCGGTAATTAAAAAGTGGTCTACCAATTGAAACAATTCGTGTATCATTTATAAGATCTACTTGGTAGAAGGTAGAAACTATAGTTGTTTCAGCTGGACCATACAAATTCCACACAATGCAGTTGGTTATGTCAGTTCTCACAATCAAGTCGATCAGAGAAACAACAAATGCTTCACCTAAAATTAAAAAAACAGCGTGACGAAAGAGCCAGAGTAGTTTCTCGTCACTCACCAATACTACAAATTGATCGAAGATATTTTACATTATTGATGCTCTTGTTCTGTTCAATAAAAATGAAAAAATTGTGTAGGAAACTTGGTACAGTATGTAGATATGTGATTTGTTTCTTCTTCAAGACTTCGGATAGATAACTAAAATCGATCGTTCCACCTTGATGAAGCATAATCAATGAGCCTCCAATCAACAATGTACCAAGTATTTCTTGAACATGAATGTCAAATGAACATCGTGTCATTTGTACAACTGTATCATCTTTATGAAATGAGTTAATATAAACCAAAGAATTGATACAATCAATAAAGTTCTTATGGCGAACTTGAACCTACGAAAGAACAAGAAAATTAATCAGATATTTGAGAATAAAGTGAAAACGAACCGCTTTGGGTGTTCCGGTTGAACCACTAGTGAAAATAATATAGGCTATCTCTTCACTTTTCACCATCACACTTGAAAGGCAATTATAATTCATGTCACTATCCATATTATCAACCTCTAATATTGAATCAATATCAAGTGAAACAATATTGGCTATTTCCATGGGGTTTCTACCACGAAAACACACATGTCTTTCAAATCCCGTGAAAAGTATCTCATCTTGTACATATCAATTAGTTATATTTATGATAAAAAAATCAGCCCTAAATATTGTTCCTTTCAGGAGATATCCCTACCACAAGTTTAACTGAAATTTTCAAAAATTATAAAAAAATGAAAAATTCGCAAAATTTGCAAAATGTATTTTCCTTGACTTTTTTTTAATACATTGAAGAAACTTAACTTTAAATACATATTTTTGTTCGCCTTGAGTTGGCGCATCCGCTGGTATATTTATTTTTATTTTTGATAATTTTAGTAAAATTTTTATGCGACACAACTGTGTATACACCATTAATCAGGGAGTCGAAAAAGTCGGTCCCTATGAAGTTCAAAAAGCTATATTACAGAAAGTAGCGACTAAGTGGATTTTGTAGAGCGACATTTGCTCTATCAAACCCTATATTTAGAATTTTATTCCATTTCGAAATGGTCGAGATTTGGTCACCGACTTTTTTATGATTTATCAATATATGAATAAATAGACATTAAAAATCGGAGATTTTACTTATCAAAGACTATTCTAACAGATAACCGAATACAATAGATAAAACTAGTTATCTAACGTCAAAACACTTATTTTTCCATCTAAGTTCACATGCGACAACTATCTGTTCAACTGATTGGTGATGTCATTAGCTGTCATATCATCAAACAATATATATATCATGATGATAACTTGTTTTGATAAAACTATTTATAAAAACAATTTATATGTATAATTTAACATCTATCAAGAGTTTTTAAATGGAATTCATCAGATTCTTACTTCATAGGAATAATAAAGCCTGATTGTTGTTTTAAATATACATCAACTATAGAAACTTATCGAAATATTCTTATGATAGTCAAACCATTTCATTTTGAGCTTTACATTATTTTTTTATTTTAAGATTAAGATTTTATTGTATAGTTTGGACAGCGGCTGTATTTTTATGAGTTTCAATGTTTAATATCTACTAACATTTGCTTTATTTGTCTTCCACTGAAACACGAATTGCAGGCTTATTCGTGTTTCACATCTTTCGAGATATATATTTCACTGTATATAAAAACAAATTTTTTATTTGGAGATGTAATGTTCAGCTAATAATAGTCCTCGAATATTCAATCATATAGATTGATCAATGAGTTTTAATCCGTGAGTAAATCCAGGAAAATATTAATACGGTGTCGAGTTCGAAGAAAATGCATTAGTATCAAACGTCAATAGCATATGCAGCATGAACAGGGTGTTGAAAAATAATTCAATATTCTGTCCGGTAAGTTTTCAATAAATCGTATGTAAACTGGAAGCAAACTGAATGATTGGTGCATAATAATATATATACTCGAAATATATTAACGATTGAAACGAAAGAAAAATAAATTGAACCAAAATAGACCAATCACAGTACTTGATTTAATTTCGATATATCTAGTCAATTTGAAATCATTGTATTGAACCGTTAAATTGTTCATATTTACTAATACTACCGTAATGCCGTACATAAAGCAAAATTGGTGTATGCACCCATATCATGATATAATTGATTCCGTCACCGGACAAAAGAAATTTGTGAAAACCGGAAAAAATCCAACACATCCAATCGGTATACATCGAATTAATGCTGATTCTGCACAGATCATCAATAAACAATATTCGTTAGTTATTGAAAGTGGATCAAGAGAAGTTTGTGAAGGTGATAAGATATGCACCAGCTGTTTAAGACGATTGTCGAATGACGAAAAAAATCAAGATCACAACGATTTCGACAATGTTGAAATGATGAATACTGGTGAAGAAGATCCTTCCAACGTTGATATTGGACACTACGACGACAAAGGTGACATCGAATATGATAACAGTAAAGATGACAAAAATATTGAAGATTTGCCATCATCACAAGAACGAACTTATAACAATGAACAAGCAAGAACAAAATTGAATCTTGTTTTTGAATTGTTGAATATTCCTACAATACGTGATGTGTAAGTTTTTTGTTATTATTTCTAAATCAAATTCGCTTCTTTTCTTTAATAGACGTCGATCGAAAAATATTCGACAAAACGTTGATCGTGCATGTTCAATCCTTTATAAACTTTGTGATATGCTTGTCGATTGTACAGTTCCGTTGAATGATCATCAACTGTCGATGAATGATGCGAGTGAATTATTATCTGGTCTTAAAAAGCTATTTCATGAAAGTGGTGAAGATGAACAAATTCGATTATTAACAATTTCCCCGGATGGCTGGGGTCGGA
The DNA here is from genome assembly GCA_905250115.1 of Adineta steineri. Taxonomy (NCBI): domain Eukaryota; kingdom Metazoa; phylum Rotifera; class Eurotatoria; order Adinetida; family Adinetidae; genus Adineta; species Adineta steineri. The sequence goes on along the minus strand of CAJNOI010000022.1, from coordinate 398,072 downwards.
CAGTTGTAGAGAAGTGGTTTGGTTGTACTGAACATCAAGCCAGGATGGGTTTGCATTTGAAAATAAACAAAGGTGTATTAGCATATCCAGAATACTCAAATGGTAACAAGCCATTACCAGACAACACCGTTCAATTGATTAAAGAATTTTATTTAAGTGACGGCATTAGCCGAGCTTCAGCCAGAAAACGAGATGTGATACACATTAAGAAGGTACCATTTCCGGTCCAATTTATGGAAATGACTGGACGAGAAGCTTATCAACAATTTAAATCTGAATATCCAAATGTTGTTGTTGGTAAATCATCATTTAATTCACTACGACCACGACAGGTCAAATGTTTAGCACCAGCTGATACCTGTTTATGTATTTACCATGAGAATTTTTATCTTCTGTTGAAAGTAATATAATTTCTATATACATATATATTTGCTTCCAAATAATTATTTAGAGCTGGAATAAAATGTTAAAGGAGAAGTCATTGATCAAGGATGATGTTGAATTAATAATTACTGATAAATATTTGGTTAATCGAATTGTATGTGGTATTCCAGGTGAAGATTGCTACAATGGTCGATGTGATACATGTGGTATTATTAGTCCGTCAGATATCTTATTACAGAATATTATGATTGATGATGATGAACAATTCTCATGGTCTCAATGGATAACATCGAATAATAAAATTGATCTTCTACATATCAATGGTTCAGTGAGTTCTTTTCTCGATGAGATAAATAATAAATGGAAACAATTTCTTTTGCATTGGTACATTACAACTGTACAAAAAGAATACATAAAAAGTATTCGTTTAAATTCATCGTTCACTACACATATTGTTGCCCAACTTGATTTCGCTGAAAACTACTCAATTTTCTATCAACGCGAAATTCAAAGTTATCACTGGAATAACGATCAAGTAACGATTTTCACAGTTCAATTAAAGGTGGGATCTATTCACAAAAACATCGTTATTATCAGCAACTACATGTTACATAATACAGCATTTGTGTATGTTGCACAATCGATAATAGTGAATTACATTAAGCAGCATTTTCCATTCATCCAAATAATCAATTATTTGAGGTTAGTTATTAAAATATTTTGATTAATATGATTTTATTTCTGTTTAAGTGATGGAGCAGGTAGTCAGTTTAAAAATAACTATAATATGTTTAACCTGCTCCATCATTTACGTGATTTTGGAATACAGGCATGCTGGACATTCAGCAGCACTGGTCATGGCAAAGGGCCGATCGATGGTCTTGGTGCTTCTAGCAAGTCAACTGCCACAAGATCGGTTAAATCATCAGGAACTGTTATTTCTTCGGCGAAGGAGTTTTATGACTTTACCAAACAGTATAATGAAAATGCAGCAAAACTCTCCGGAAATAATGAACCACCGATCAATGCATTTTACGTTGATTCAACTACAGTTGAAGCTACATATCAGAATTTTCTGAAGCCCCGTTGGGATAAATTAAATAAAACTGGTAAGAAAACAACTAAAAAGCATTTAAAATCTTTCTTTTCTAGATCATATAAAACAAATACGTTCATTCCATCAGTTTAATATTCGTTCGGAAAATGTTATACTTTGCAAACAAACATCATCATCATTAGATTATATGACTACAGTGTATCGAACTGAAAATACAACAGAATCAACAGTTACACCAGTTCATACTGTCACCGATATTTCTATTGATACATATGTTATTACAAAATACAACGATAAACTTCATTTAGCAAAAATTAAATCCATAAATTATCCTGCTCAAGAAATTCAAGTGATCTATTACGAACCAGAATTTCCAGCTACTATTTTCTATGTATCTCGATTGAAGAATAGACATGAATCGAATATCAACGTACAAAATATTCTTTTACTTCTTCGTCGTAATCCAACGATTGGAAAACAAAACGAAGTTTACATAGACCACGAACAATATAATGATATTACAAATTTGAGTGAAGAACTATAAAAACTATCACTTACTCATTTATATATACGATACATGGACTAGTACGAAAAGCATCAACAAATGTTGTTTAACTATACATCTAAAAGATCTTATAGATAAAAGATATATACATATTGGTACAATGAAAAAATAATGTAAAGCTCAAAATGAAATGGTTTGACTATCATAAGAATATTTCGATAAGTTTCTATAGTTGATGTATATTTAAAACAACAATCAGGCTTTATTATTCCTATGAAGTAAGAATCTGATGAATTCCATTTAAAAACTCTTGATAGATGTTAAATTATACATATAAATTGTTTTTATAAATAGTTTTATCAAAACAAGTTATCATCATGATATATATATTGTTTGATGATATGACAGCTAATGACATCACCAATCAGTTGAACAGATAGTTGTCGCATGTGAACTTAGATGGAAAAATAAGTGTTTTGACGTTAGATAACTAGTTTTATCTATTGTATTCGGTTATCTGTTAGAATAGTCTTTGATAAGTAAAATCTCCGATTTTTAATGTCTATTTATTCATATATTGATAAATCATAAAAAAGTCGGTGACCAAATCTCGACCATTTCGAAATGGAATAAAATTCTAAATATAGGGTTTGATAGAGCAAATGTCGCTCTACAAAATCCACTTAGTCGCTACTTTCTGTAATATAGCTTTTTGAACTTCATAGGGACCGACTTTTTCGACTCCCTGATTAATGGTGTATACACAGTTGTGTCGCATAAAAATTTTACTAAAATTATCAAAAATAAAAATAAATATACCAGCGGATGCGCCAACTCAAGGCGAACAAAAATATGTATTTAAAGTTAAGTTTCTTCAATGTATTAAAAAAAAGTCAAGGAAAATACATTTTGCAAATTTTGCGAATTTTTCATTTTTTTATAATTTTTGAAAATTTCAGTTAAACTTGTGGTAGGGATATCTCCTGAAAGGAACAATATTTAGGGCTGATTTTTTTATCATAAATATAACTAATTGATATGTACAAGATGAGATACTTTTCACAAGATTTGGTAATACTTGTGTTTTTTTTGGTAGAAACCCCATGGAAATAACCTATTATGATGAAACTTGGTCTTAGTTAAATCATGAACAAGAACAAGACGACTTTGAGTTTGCTCTACTAGTGCATGCA
>CAJNOI010000022.1:378277-394923 GCA_905250115.1 Adineta steineri | reverse complement strand
CATCAAGCCAAAACATGCTTGCACCAGTCATTGACATTTGTTGTTCAGTAGTAGTATCTTTATAAAAAGAAAAAAGAAATAATCTGAATAGAGAACTAAAATTAAGTTTCTTACAGTCGAGATAACGTAGATTAGTGTTTTCATCATATAATAATTGACCTGTTGTGTATGCTTGATTGAGATCGTGAAGAAAGATATTCATTGATGGTAAATCAAATAAAGCATGATGAAAGTTGAAGATAAGTAGATCTTTGTGAGAAAGAAGATGATCTGAAGAGATTTGTTTGTAATAAACAAGATGGCATCGAAAGACAAGACCTTGAGCAAGATCAAGAAATTGAGGATTATATTTTTCTTCACGCACAATATCACTGAGTTGCTCTTGTGTTTCGTAAGTGTTTTCAATGAATGCATACGATCTTTTATTATCATCATGGATACCAACAATTCGTTGCATAAGTGAACTCTTTTCTGCATCAAAGATAAATAATGTACGAAATGACTGATGTTTTCTAACAATTAGTTGAAGAGCTTGTCGAAGTTGTTGTGTTGATAAAGTATGTCCTTTATTAAGACGGTAGAGAAAAGGCATATTGTAAAGTGCGAGTTGTGGTTTGTCTGGGTCAAATCGAGCTCGTTCATCAAACCAAATGCGAGCTTGTGCATATGATGCTGGTGCTGCAATTAATAATGAGATACTAATCAGATATAACTGAAGTTATGACTACATCTTTCGGTAGTCCTGATGGATGATGATGAAAGAATGTTACTAAGTCAGTTGGAATAATCCTTAAAACGTATAGGAAGTTGCAGAAAAACATCGAAGATCAGCTAAGCTTGGAAAATCACAAACACAGTGAGATCAGACTATCGGAAATTATTTATATTAACAATATCATTAAAGTTTAACATCGTTTTTAAAGTATGAATTGGATCAGAAGTGTTAATATTTAGCATATTAATTTTTATGAGAATTTATGGAAGACAAGGGAGAAAGCTATTAATTAAGTCTCTGAATCTAAGATGTAAAACACAAAATAATTGTGATTACTAACAGAAAAACATATTTAATAAATAAGTTGAAATCTATCTTAATGTCTTCGATTCATCAGACATGCTTAAATTAAAACGCGTATATTTCATGGATCTTTTCAGTTCGCTCATAAAGTAATGAGTTTTCTCGATCGATTTTTAGATATATTCACTAAGTTTCATATTTTACACTATGCTCGTTATAATATCGATAATATTCGTGGAGGAAAGAGCAGACCTCAGAATGAAAAGAGAGATTGGTTCTAGTTTTTGCATTTATCTTAGAAGCATTTCTAATTCGTGGTTCATAGAAAAGGAGGACGAAGAGAAACTTGGTAAGCAACCAACATACAATAATCCATGATGGTAGGTTATATATGTCATAAGGTAAGACCTTATGTTAATTGTGTCGGCTAATCAAAGGTTTACTATCATACTCAAAAACTTCACAACTAACGTGAATCTTGATTATATCAGATGTGGTGACATGCTTCATATTCATAAAACAAGATTTTCTTGTCATTTTACAGATTATTCATCACGGATTATCTGTTTCTTTATAAACAAAAATATAGGAGAAAAGAATTATACAAACTTACCGTCATTGACAATATTCTGTTGTCGACAAAAGATCACATCTTCGATTTCTCGAGCTTCTGCCGGTAGAATCAAGCTAAGTTTCGATATAGATGTAAATGTTGGACCAATTTCACCGAAAATTGGTTTTAATGAAAAAAGTTGATCGACAAGATGTTTTAATCTTTGAGCTACGATTATAGCTGTTGTCTGATCAAACAGATCACGCGAGCAGGTTAGACAAAATGATAGTTTACTATCATTAGATGTTGGGTTATAAAGACTAGTCAGCCCAAAATCAAATTTAGCAGCACCATATGATTCTTGTGTTGGTAATTGCTTCAACATTGCTGTGTCAATAGACCATTGGCTCTTTTCGGAGAGAGTGATAAAATTGAGCGCTGTTTCAAGAAAAGGAACGTTTGACTGTTTAAGTTGAGAGTCAGTAAGAATGTGTTGTAATGGATAATGAGAATGTTCAAGAATTGATAAACATTTTTCTCGTACATATTCAACAAGTTCATCAAATGAACAGTCAGAATCCATTTGAATACGATACGGTAATGTCGAAACAAACATTCCAACCATATTTTGTAATTCAGCTCTGTATCGATTTGCATTGAGACAAGAAATGCACAAATCATTTTGTCGATATGTTAGCTTGAAAAGAAATGCATAGAATGTAGCTAGACATAGTTGAAATGGTGTGACTTGATGGGAAGATGCATAATTGAGAAATGATGTTGAAATCTCATTATCAAGTGAGATATGAGCAATGGAAGCATATCCAGATCGTTGATCACTATATAAGAAATGCCGATCAACTGGTAGTAACAGTCGACACTCTTGATTGTATCCATTCAGTTGAGAACGCCAAAACTCACGTGATGGTGTCATATCGATTAGACGCTCATGAACACTATAATCAATATATTGTAATGATTCTTCATCATCTAACCCCGCCATATTACTATTGTAAGTATTACATAGGTCATTTAAAAAAATTGAGACACTTGATTGATCAATTGCAACATGATGAAAGCCGATAACGAGAACATCAGAATTTGCAATCATTTCCTTATCATGATTTTCATCAGGTATCATCTGTCGTCTGAGAATTTGACAATAAAAAACACGCCCACTTGGTAAATCGAACAAATTAGGATTAGTATTTATTTGTGAGATAATGTTGTGAAGTTCAGTTTCACTTTTGAATGTTTGATCGGCAGCCAGTGTACATGTCAGATGTTTATCAGTAATAGATTGTTTTAAAGTACTATCATCGTTGCTGAAAACAAGAGATGTTCTTAATATCTTATGTTTGCTTAAGACACAGTGAAGTGCTTGTAATAAACGATTCATTGATAATGAACCTTTTGTAACTTGTAGAACAACCAGCTCATTGTAAATGGCAGTTTCTCCCGAAAAACGCATTTTCTCATCAAGAAATATCCGTTGTTGAGCAAATGATGCAATACCTATAAATTAGAAGAAAAATATTGTATCCTGATGCAGAATGTTTTTGTATGGCTTACATTGATTAATGTGTAGTGTCTGCCATTGTTTTGCTTGTATATTATTGATCTTAATATTTTCTAGTAGTTTTGCATGTTCGGCTATGGTATTATGTTCAAAGAATAATCGAGTATTTATTGTTTCATTATCAAAATTAAATAACGTTCGATAATACTGATAGATTTGAATAAATAGGAGAGAATGACCACCAATGCTGAAAAAGTTTGTTAGCGTCGAGATTCGATTACAATCAAGAACCTTACACCATACCGAATGAACGAGCGTTTCCAATTCATTTTTCGGTTCTATATCTTGACGACCAGTAGCATTAGTCGATAGAACCGAGATATCAGGTATAGGAAGACGCTGCCGATCGAGCTTTCCATTCACATTTACAGGTAACTGTTCCAAGAAGACAAAAATAGATGGTATCATGTGTTGATATAAATGTTTATTGCAATAATTTCGAATTTGTTCAGTGTCGAGCTCGGAGTCTTTTGACACCACATATGCAACAAGTAGGTTATCATTTTGTGCCAGTTTAGTAACAACACAGTCGGAGATCTTATCAGGATACGAATTGGTAATTGTGTTTTCAATTTCAGTTGTTTCAACTCGTTGACCTCGTACTTTAATTTGAAAATCAGCACGTCCAACATAAACAAGCTCACCTTGTATATTATATCGAGCTAAATCACCTGTTTTAAAATGAATTTGATTGTTTATGGTTGTAAACTTGCTGGCGGTAAGTTCAGGATCATTTAAATAGCCGTTAAACAAAGTTGGTCCTTGTAAAAAATACATACTATAAAAAAAATGATTAAAATGGATGCTACTTACCTCCTATATGAATTTGACCAATTTGATTTGAATTATCTGTAACAGTAACAATTTTGCCATCGTCATCGATTAGCAAACATTGAATAGTAGGGAATAGATACCCAATAGGAATATCTGTATCTTTGATATTTAGCAATCGACATCCGAGAACTCCACCACTTTCAGACATACCATATATAACACAAAGTTGAACATTGGAAGAACTTAACAAATTAACAAATTGAATCCATTGTTGTGGCTTCATTGCTTCGCCTAAGTTATGCAAAATGAGTAAGAACTAAGATGTCAAAAATAGATCAAAAGTTTATCATTACCTCCAGTACACAGGTGGCGCACGGTATCGAATGTTTTCGTTTGCTGGCTATTTTCAATATAATTAGTGAGAGCTCGAATTATTGTAGATCCTGTTATTAATGTCGTTATTTGTTGATGTATTAGAGTTTGAGAAAAATAGGCCATATCTAAGTGACCACCTTGTCGCAGAAGCACAAGAGTACCGCCAACGACTAATGGCGATGAGATTTCCCAAGTATGTGTGATCCATGAACTTGCAGCAACTTGAAGAACGTGATCTCGAGCAGTATATATACCGACGTTCCATTGAATAAATGCAGTAATAATAGCCGAAAAACTTTTATGTGTATGAACAACTGCTTTTGGTCGTCCAGTAGTACCTGAAGTAAGAATGATGAATGCAGCATCGTACTCCCTTGAAATTGGAAGATCATCCGCGTCTTCGATATCCAACAATGGAAGAAGAATATTATCCAATACAATAACATACTGAACGGCTGTTATTGGAAATTGATTAAGTGTTTTCTCATGTACTAAAACATATTGACCTTGCATTTGTCCGAGAATTATATTGAGACGGCCAGGTGGTAGTGTTGGATTTAGTGGACAATACACTCCACCTATATACATGATGCCAAAAAAGCCACATATCATTTCAAAACTTCGTTCTACAAATTGATAGATTATTTGACCTTGAACTACACCTAAGTGATGTAATTGATGTACAACACGTTGTACTTGCATAATCAACTCGCTATAAGTCCATACTTGATCGTCAAGCACTATTGCGACCTTCTGGGGGTATAGTCGAGCAATATTAAATAAATTACGTATCGCATAGCATGATGTTGTCATATTTTAATTATTATGTTGAAAATTAAAATTGGAAGCTTAATCTAAAATACTAGACAAAAAGATTCATACAAACAGTCTCATTTCATAAAAGGGATCTCAAACGTGTAAGAGAGTTAGGATTTTTTCTATTTTCTTGACTTGAAAATAGAAAAATATCTAAGAAATTTTCAACGACTTGATTTCTACTATCTAATAGAATTAATTTTTGATCTTGTTCTAGAATATCTCAGGAATGGCTCGGCCATTTGAGCTAAAATTTTCAGGTTATTCCTACAACACTTACGCCCAACTACTGTAAAAAGGAGGTGTGCAATAAATCAATTTCGCAAAAGAATAATTTTGATAGTGCTTATTAAGTTCGAAATGTCTGAAATGTTATTTTTAAGTCAAATTAAAGATAATTAAGCAATAAAATTGTTGTTTTAGGTAAATTGGTTACTTTTCGATTCTTGAGGCGTACCTCAGCCTTAAAAACTTCTCAAGACACTAAAAATCGATTAATCAATACAGATTCTAAAAAGACAATATTAATGGTCCATAAATGAATGAAAAATCAGATGGTTTAGTACCGAGTCGGACTGAGTGACCAGTCTACTGAAACCGGTGCACATCCAATTTAAATGTATTGTGAGTCAAGACTACAAAGCGCAGACTATTGCAATCGTATTTATACGTGGCAATATCAATTCAAACCATGTCTTTCAGTAGCTTAACAACTAGATGTGGTTTTTCCATTGGGAATAAGTGATTCGTATTATCCAATACTGTGTCATGAGCCTGTGTAAAGCACTTTGCAAGCGTTGGTGCTGTAAAGGAAGCGTCCATGGTTATTGGAGCGACGCACGGTTTCGAACAGCGAACAACATGAATTGCAATGCCATTGAGATCGTTAGCATGCTTAATATCGTTATAGATTTTAGCTGACTCATGCATGCAGTTAGTATATATCGATACTTCAGTGTCTGGTGAGCACAAAAGGCGGTTTTTATTGTCGATGGCATATGAACAATAATCACGAAGAACTGCACTGGGCCAACGCGAAAATGGCTCTCGTTTAGTCATGTATTGTATCATATCTTCAATAGACAACCATTGAGCTTTACGTCGAAGATGCGGTTCGAATGTAACTATTACGTTCTTATAAAATTGAGAATTTTCATGTCCATACATGTCATGTGGGCAAATAGCTGGATCGAGAAGAAGTAACGAACGGAATCTTGATTTTTCGCTTTTTTGTAGCAGCTTACTTGCGGCTAGTACCAAAGAATAGCCACCTACCGAATGTCCCACACCAACAATATTTTTAAGGCCGAGCCTTTGAATAAAATCAGCTAGATCCTCACCAAACCAGCGAGAGAAGTACGGGCTTGGATGTTTCTGAGAACGACCATGACCTCGCAAATCGAGAGAGATAACATTTGATGTAGGCAAAGCTTGTTCAATAATCGAATCATAGCATCGAGCATGAAATGAGGCTGCATGACAAAAAAGCACCGTCGGTTTTGCGCCTTGCCATTCGCAATAATGGAGTCGAAGAGAGCCGCGAGTAACAACTCCTGAATGCGACACAAAAGGCCGATCGAGTAAGTCAATAGTTTTACTAATGGGTGTTCTGCCATATTTAGACATAAAACGAGTAGAGTATTTGTGTATTGGTACCAACCATCGAAAGAAAGGCCGCATATCTATAGAAATTATCTAAAGAGCCCTAAAAATGCACATTGTATTTATTCGATATTATGTCAAGAAATTCAAAAATCGAGAACTTTAAAAAAAATGGATATTCTTGGAAACTCAGTAAGGGTTTCCGAATTTGTTACTATTGGAAACTGGTTAAGAGTCTCCGGACAAAGGTTTTCGAGCTACCGCAATCCATAAAAAACCCGTCGCTATTAAGAAAAAAAGGAGTTTTACCGAACCCTCAAAAAGGTTCGGCAAAACTCCGTTTTTTCAGAGTATTTATATCTGATTTTGTTATTTCATCAATACTTGTATATTCAAGTGCATTACCAACAACTGTATAAAATTGATACACAAAACGTATAAATGATAAATTTAGTTCTTGTTGTACAAGTTGAACATGAATACCAGCTTATACATCAGCAGGATGTAACTGACCATATTCAAGTGATTGTCTACAAACACTTTGAATACTTAAATTAGTTACGGAAAGTATTGATAATTCATTTGATGTATTTACTATTGATTAATAAATATGTGATAAACGAAATTGAACAACTGATGATGGTGATAATGGAGAATGATTGATTAATAATTGAGATTCACTTGGTAAAATTTTAACATCAGATCGTTTAATTTGTGCTGAAGCAAGGTTCACGTGTAATATCAGTATAATAAATTAATTGCTTCATTATCATGATTACTATCATTTAATCGTATACCACTTGTATTAACTTCAAAATCTGATTCATCATGATCAGTACTTAAACGTTTGCTACCATTTGTATTGCTTACATTAACTGTTGGTTCAAAACGTCGCATAGCATCCGCTTTAATAAAAAAAACTAAATTAATAATTTGAATTTAAAATAAGTTTTACCTAGAAAACTTGATGCACGTTGACCATCTCCTTCAGATAAATCATTATTAATTTCAATCGTTGTATATTTATTCTTTGTATTTGATCGTGTATTTTGTACTATTGTACGTCTTCGAATAGCTGAACCATTTATTTTTGAAATATCACATCCATCTTGTTATTAGTTGGTATATGTGTTGGATGACGTGGATGAGCTGTAACAAATTCATGTTCAATTAAATGTTGAACATGATCAATCATTGTTGGTGCTCGTACAACAGCTGATGGTTGTTCTTGATCATTACTAGTTGTTGTTAATATACTATTAATAGGTGATGTTGTTGTTGATGATGAAGGTCGTTGAAAAATACTTTTATGTGATTGTGGTTTAATTGTTTGAGCCCATTCACGACATGATATACGTATACCTTGTTTAAGTAATTGTAAATCTGGTATAATATTTGGTTGAAGATTCATATTAATCTGAGTATTACGATTGAATTGTTTACGAAGTTCAGTAACCAGTTGACAAACAGGATGTGAAAGAAGATATTTTGTTTTTGGAGTTAATAAATCATAAAGTTTACTTTGTGATAAAGTTGATACAGGTTTAGTTTCAACAAGTAAATAAGCTAGCACAGCATCAAGACGTTTTTCACGTTTACGAAGAAATTTTTCTACTAGTTTTTGTAAACGATTAATAACACAAACCCAACCCAGAACCGTTGATGACAATGCTGAAAGAAAATTCCAGTCATAAAGTGTATATGAAAAAAATGTTTTAGGTGCTGTAGTAGTTTGTTTTGCACTAGTTGTACTTGTACGTGATCGTTTGGAAGAATTCGATGTTGAATATGTATGATGTAGAGGTTCAGGAAATGATATCCAAACATGAGCAATTGAACCATCAAATACACTACTTGATGATGGACTAGATAATATTGGAACGACTGAAGAATTAGTTGTAGTAGTAGCCGGTGGAATGTTTACAGGTGAATTTATTGTCGATGGATATGCTAATAATGGCTAAAGATATAAAATAAAATGTCTTTCTTGATCACACATCATATTATGATCACTATCTTATCTTCTACTTTTTTTCAGTTTTATGAGTATTATTACGAAGTTCTAATATATCAAAATGTCCTAAACAATTCAGATCAGAAATACTACCTCGTCTATCTAATGGGAAAGCTTACGTAACTTTACTACAAAAACAACATGTTTGTTTGATTTTTTTCAGGCGATGAGTGAGTGAATAATCTAGTTATGTAATGCTCTGATTATTTCTTTTAACTTACATCAGTTGACTGTTTTCTTTTTAATTTATGTTTTGATGAAGCTCTTGTTGTTTATATTTCATCAATTTGTATGATTATTGGTAAAATATGTATTCGTTGTTGTTGTTGTTTAGCTGCATTATTAATTAATTTAAAGCATAGGCGTTGTAAACCAAATTCATTCATAACAAATCCGACATTTTTTTTATTATTACCAAGTGATAAATGTGTTTGTATATGATTTGGTAAACGAAATTGTAATCGACAACGTTGTGATTGTATAGCATGAATATTAACGTTTTTAAATCAACGAAATTGTCCTGTTATTAATAAAATTTTAAAAATAACAGCTGTTGATTGATCACGATTAGATAAAATCGTTTCCATTTGTATTTGTTTATATGAAAGTGCAAATAATGACCTTGTAACAATATCATGTTTTCCATTTTTCAATATATGTTGTTAAATATTCAAGCATAAGTGGTGTTAAAACAGTATTAAATCCTACAATAAAATCGAAGACATACTTCTCTTTCTGTAGCAATTATATTTGATGCATTCACTGGTGACATTGTTTGAGCAATTGAAAGACGTGATCGACAATTTGATGTTGTTGTTGGTGAGATAGTGGTTGTCGAGATAATGGAGTAGTAAATGATTGAGAAGATGGAGCCATTTTAGTTAAATATAAGTAAGAAAAACCTTGAGATACACAATTAAAATCAAGTATTGGCCGATGATCAATTTTATCTTACTGAATATTTGATGGAAATGTAGCGATATTGGACCATGTTGAAGAACGGTAATGAGATAAATAACGAATGTATGTTGTACATAAAAGAGTCGATTTTGTTATAGGCATTTTCATTTGAATACGTAAACTTATCCATAAAGAACTAGGAAGAGATGGTTGTGGTACAGTATTATATTCCATGTTTGATGAAGTTCCCTAAAAGATAGAAAGATTTCTATTATATCTCATCTTCACACAAATCATTCAATTCTTATTATTTGAAAAATCTGAATATAATTTTTTAATGTATTTAACTATGTATAATATGAATTGAAGAAACCGAGATAATTCTTTTTTGAAAGGCTTAAAATCGAAATCTATCAGTCTAGTTTGTTTCCTACATAAAATAAGTAGCTCAAAGTTAGTTAGTATATAAAATAGAAGAAAAAATAAGTGATGTCGATTTTTGTAGTTACGATTATCTCACTGAATAAAATAAATCTAATATCTCAGAACAAAAAAAAAATATGATTGATTTTTCTTTCAAATGATATACATACTTTTCGAGGTAGAAATGCTCAACTATTTCTTGTTTGTTGTCTTTGTAGTATTTCTTCTAGAGCTGTTAATGAATCAATTGATGATGAACGTGATGAATTTGTTGATAGATTTTATTTATTACCGATTGATGTTAAAAATAGATTTAAATCTGAATGTCTTGATAATGATAAAATTTATGATTGTTGTTGCATTATAGTTAATGATGATATTGATTATGATTCCATATTATTATTTGTATTATTTAAAGTTGAAGTTAAACTTATTTGACTTGCACTTGCTAATGATAAATGTTCATTAGGTGTTAAATAATCATCACTTCCTGGTGTTTGTGGTGATGGTGATGAAACCATATTTATATTATTTAATGGTATTGATGATGATGAACGTTTATGTTCATTTCATTCAATAACTGATTTATGTTTTAAATTTCTTAATAAATTAGCATGTGATAATGAATATAAATCTGTAGATACATTACGTTGTAACGGATCATCATTTATATTTTGATGTTGTTCATTAGATTGTTTTTGTTGTCCACAAAAATCAAATGGATAAAAAATTTCTTCATCATCTAATTCATCATGAAATCGATTAACATGTTCAAATATAAAATGTGAATGCAAAATATGTAACTCCGGATGAAATAATGAACGACCAGATGATGATTGTTCACTAAGACGAAATGAACTTTTAAACAACTGATCACCTTGTACAAGTGTATAATAATTTGTTGAACCACTAACACATGCACATGATAATATATTAGAATTTGTTGCTAAACCAACATAAGATGGACGTTTTAAATTTATTAATATCGTTGGAATATTTGATGTTTGTTGAGATTTAAGATTATAAAGAAAATGAAGTCGTTGTGAATGTTGATCATGTCGACGAAGAAAGTCTAATTGTTCATTAATCGCAGCTGGCGTTGGTGGTTGACATTCAAATTTTGCATTAATACATAATTCAGGAACACTTTTCGAACCAGCTTCTAACCATAACCCAGGATAAAGACGTAATAATTGTCGAGTTTGTATTGTACCAACTTTTAAAGTTAAACTTTCATTAAATAATGACGTATGCATATTACACATATATAGACGAATAGGTGCTATCTAAAACAAGAAAATTATGAACGATGAAGAAATAAATAGAATATTTTTTACTTGAACATTAATAGCATTTCCAACTTCAATGAGATTAAGATCAATTGAATCTAAACTAAATCTAAGTACATCATATTTAAGTTTTTCAATCCATTTTGCTTGATCAATATATGATGAACGAGTAAGAGTATATTCATCTTCCATTATTTGTAAATAAAAATTTTTAACAAGACCCAAGGTTTTTTCTAACTGAAAACAATAGAATAATATTATTTACAAAAAAAAATTTTTTTTTGTTTTTAATTTCTTACCTGAATCGTTGTTAAACGAGTTGAGATACTACCAAGTATAATTTTCATTTGTCAAGCATATTCAAGTGTTTCACGTTCAGGTGGTAAGCCTTCATGTGAAAGTATTGCATGACCATGAATAATTGAACCAGATAATTGAGAACATCCAGTAGATAAATGTTGATCTGCTTTATTTCTCCAGATGAAAAAGAAAAGAAGTGTTAGAGTTATTCAGAGATCGATACATATATCATTTATATTTATTTAATTAGTAAGATCAAGATACAAATCAGAAGTAATAGCTTAGCATGTTGAAATTCGATAATCTCACTTAAATGACTTAGTCTTTAGACAATTTTAATAACTAAGTAAATTTGAAAAACATACCATGATGAGATAAACACTTGAATATCATTGTTTGGACTTATCTGTTTGTTAGTAGATGTGTAATCAAGAGTTTTTGAAATCATAAATATTTTTCTCAAATAATCTTATTCAAAAATTCTTAAAACGAAAGCATTACTAACTACTAGCCAATGGAGCTAATTAGTTTTCTGACATTTAACAATAGATAAGCTGGTTTGATCGGTTCAGATAAAAGTTACATTTCTGCTTTGTAGCATGCAGTGAATGTTTAAAAATTCCAATCAATTTTTAAATATACTTACAACAATCGAATCTTCGACATAAACATTAATTGGTAGAAAAAATACTTGTAATTTTGTTTCATCAAGATCAGTTGTCGTTTCAAAGCAAAGTCATTCACAAAAAGCTATTAGACATGGTTCATCATCCGTATGCTAAAATACAAGATTTTATTTAAAAAATCAAACAATTATTTTCATTTACATGAACAAGATGACCATTTATATTATGAAGTGCAACTCTTCTCTATAAGAAAGAGAATAAATTGAATTCTTATTTTTATGTCAGATGAAACAGAATGTTAAGATGAATCTAATGGAAAATAAATAAATAAAATTATTAAATACATTAATAATTTATTTTGCATGTCTAGACTTATACAAGTACAAAAATTTTCTGATTGACCATTAACTAATTAAAAAATAAAAATATTTTAAACTAAAAAAATTCTACCTTAGTCTATTAGATTTTTGTTAAATTGAAGATTCATGTTAAATATTGATGTATTTTGTTGAACATTAATATGTTTGTGAATAAAACGTGAAATTGTTTTTTTCAAACAGCATGTAATAATAAATGTTGAATTTGATAATAAATTACAATATATTTCAATTAATTGAATTATTAAATAAAGAAATTTAGAGTTTTCATCTCGAGTTATATAATTATTGTTTCATAAACATTGTATTTGCTTGTACATCTTATTTTTTCGAAATACGTTTTGATGATTTTATATCTTTAATTTCAATTTGTTCTTCTTCTTCTTGTTGAGTATTATCAATTTTTGTAATTTCATAAAACAAGATTTTCATTAAAAATTTGATCAATAAATGCATAATTATTAACTTCACCGGACTCATTTTGTGAATTTTAAGGACGATTAATTAATGTTACAAATGATAAATATTTTAATAAAATCATTTTATTAATTAATTCATTTTTATCACTATAAATAAAACGATTCGCTGAAAATTTATCTAATGTAATTCAATGTTGTTTAATAGATGAAGAATTTCTGTTATCACTAGAATCTGCATTCATTTTTAATTTTGCCAAATCAATTAGAATAAGTATTTGTGGAGCATTTAATGTAAAATCCGTTTTACATTTAATTGAATGTTCGCCATATTTTTGTAAAATCGATGAAAGAAAACTTGGTTCATTTCAAGATGTATCGTTATCTGTTTGTTGTTGTTGATTTGTTTGAAATGAATTAATTAATAATGATAATTATAAGTGGAAGATATCTATAAAGAAAAACAAAATGTTTTTTTGAATTTGACCTTCAATAAATAAATATTGTTCTTCAGTTTTCCTTTAATAATTAAATGAAGGTAAATCAAATATAATTAAATCATTTAGTTTATTTTCTTCTAAAATAATATATTCATAACGAGATTTTATGTGAAGACGAATAACATCTTGAGGATATGTGGGTGAATAGGATAGGTATAACGTACCCTTCTATTGAATCATTTGATTCAATATCATAAGTTTTTATATTTGCTGATGCTTCAATTATTTCAAGGGTGTGGGTGTGGTTGTACCATTTCTTTGCTTACAGCCACACCCACCCACCCTCAAGAAAATGTCACAAAAATAGATGCTTTCAAAAACTTTTCGTTAATATCTCTACTATTCGACATTTTTAGGTTTCGACATTCTTAGCTTCAACATTTTTACTTTCGATGTTTTTAGGAGGAATCGAAAATATTATATTTTAAATACAACATGGAAATGAAAACACGAGTTTTTCAGTATCCTTACCAAGCGTTTACTGCTAATCTAAGAAAAAAAGAATCGAAATTTTTATGTTATTTCAACAGTAACTATTTTGATTTAGGCTAGTGTTTTTATTATCTTTGGAAGTGTTCCATATCAAGTAACTAATTTTGAACATCATCAAAGCTAAATTTCAGAAAGATATGATCCACATATATATGGTCACAATCATGCTTTTCAAACCTATTATTTCTCAAAACTTTTCACGGAATTTAGACGCACAACATAGTAGAACCACATTGTGATATAAGAAGATTATCTTTCTATCCATCACGATTCCTGTCAGCGATAAAGTAGCAGCCAGTAAAACTCTCTGATAATATTTATTCTAAGGGCTAAAACACAATCTTCTATATGGGAAAGAGAATTTTCGATGAAAGTTATATGTGAAAACTTTACATTGTCTAAAACGTTATCAAGAATTTGTAGTATTGTGATTGATAACTTCTCATTAAAAACATGTGCGTCTATTTTAATTCATCGTAAAATACTTTAAACAATTTCGATAATTTCGAAAGCTCAAAGGCAGTAACATGCTAGTTCAAAAGATTTTTTTGGATGTTGCAAAACTGTATCAATAAGATTTTTGATGTCATTCTAAAGAGAAAGAGACATCAAAGTTGTGCTAGATCTATAAAATTCTAGTCGATTGACAAAAAATTTTAGATTAATAAAAATGACTAGTTTCTTAGATTGAAAGAAATAATCTTATAAAATATTCAATTTTTCTTTTTTATCTTATTCAGAGTTGTAGCTATCTACAAGAGGAAATATTATATCATCGTCGTTTACATCAATATGGATTGTTCAAATACGAACATGTAATGCTTCTTTGGCTTGATTTTAAGTTATTTATACAAAAACTGACGCTAAACACCAAATCTGGAACTTTTTAACTTAGTTTCGATCAAGGATTCTAGTAATTCTATTCTGTAATGTAACATCAATATGATAAGTTGAGAAAATTATTTGTAGTAACAGAGTTCGGATTGCATTTCTCACAACATAAAATAAACTTCGATGAATATCTTGAAAAGTGTAGAAGAATAAAAAGAAATAAAACTATTCAATTACCCTCGACATGTTCTGTCAAGGACAAATAATAAATTCAGATAATTTTCCTTTAATCGTAAAAACACAGCAAAGATTCTTTTGACTAGTCACAACTTTAAAAAGTCATTTAGCAACAACAAAATGCTAGTATAGTAAACAATGGTAAATGAATATTACTACTATTAAAATTATATATAATTGAATTCTACTCAAAACATGAAATTGATTATACGACGATCTCATGTGCACTCTTAAAAATGGTGTCTACCTATCTACGTTTGATATCTTATGATCATCTTCATTCCGACTGAAGGAATACCCGCGCCTGATTTTTGTCTTCTAGTTTTTGACCAAAACTCTGCCATTAATACGCACATCCTCTACACTAGAAAACTTATATGAAAATTCCCAGAAAGTATTTTTAGTTCGATATAGACATGTTGTGCGGAGTTATTTATTAAAAAAGAATTGAAACTAATTTATTTAGAAATATTAAGTAAACACATCAGTTTCTAAACTTTGACGCTAAATATAGTTTTTCAGAAGTATTTCTAACATCCGTGAACAGATGTATATATGAAAATGTGGGTATCAAAATTTGAAATGTCCCCCTCCCAATCTTCATTGATTTTATCAGTCTAGAGAAACTTTTTCATTGATAAAGTTGACGTGTGTCTCTTCTTAGGAATGAATGAAAACATTCATTTTACAAATCTTCTCTATATGTGCCGTGTCTTAATAACACATGTCAAGAGCATCTCTATATTTTTCTGTCAATATGATCGTATAATTAAAAAAATCGATCGTTTATATTTTCTTCGTAATGTCTACACATTTATTTTATTTTATTTTATTTTATTTTAATCGCAACTTTTAATATTTTTTAAAGGCTAAAGTTACGTTTGAACTGATTTCCAACGAGATATATCCGTTTTGCTCAGACTCTGACTGGAAAAATACCTTTCTGGTTTACTCGATTATTCTCCGACCATCTCACAATTAGACAGATTTATTATCATCACTTAGGAAGTTATTATGTTGGTAATGAAGCATAAGTATATACATAATCTGGTGGATAACAGTGGACGAAATATGTTTTATTTTGTATGATTTTCTCTCAAATATAAGTTTATCGTATCACAATCTATTGATAGGCGACTTTTGTCTAAATTATAGTAGTGAATCTATATTAAACCATGGTAATTTGATGATGGCATATTAACTTAGGATGAAATAAAATATCAAATTTCACAGTAATTCGCTTCTCTTACACAAAACACTTTTATAAGAACATTTCGTTTTGATTTCTTTATCTCTACGAAATATAACAAAATAACTAAGTTCATATAAATCGACAGAAACGAATATGAATTACATTTTATTAAATAAAAGAGGGTGTGGATGATTAACTTAATATTCACACATACACTCATACCCATGCCTCACATCCTGAATATTAGAATATTAGAATATTAGAATATTTGAATACTTGAATATATGAATATTTGAACATTAGAATATTTGAATATTTGATTATCGGAATAT
>CAJNOI010000022.1:359300-378267 GCA_905250115.1 Adineta steineri | reverse complement strand
GAATATTTGAATATTTGATTATCGGAATATTTGAATATTTGAATATTAGAACATTAGAATATCTGAACTGATTATTTGAATATTTGATTATCGGAATATTAGAATATTTGAACATTAGAATATTTGAATATCTGAACTGAGTATTTGAATTCAACTTTCGTATTTGATAGTATTGCTGGTTTTCTTATCCTATAATTTTCTGAAAACTCATAGGATGCATCATATGTATATATCTATTCGTATAAGATTATTATCAAAAGATTCGCAGTGTTTGGCTGAATTTTTTTTAATTTAATATTTAATCATATCAAAATAATAAAAACATTCACATGATCAATACTTAATATATTTAATACTTATGAGATCAAAAGATATCTATACTCGAATCCGAATACGAGTTATAAAATCTCTTTGATGAACAGACTTAAAAGGCAATCATAATCTAACGAATTACATTTTCTATTGAAATCAATCAGTTAATTTGAAGATATTACACTCATTTTATTGCTCACGAAAGAATACATTTAAATTTTGAAATCATTTACATCTCATCTTTTAGTCAAAACTAGATCTTCCCATTGATAAGAATAAATTACTAAAATGGTTGTATACCTGAACAAAAGGTCCAACAACGCTCATTGTATTGTGTCTTCCGCACTTCTCTAGTTTCGATCAAATGTCAATAAAACATCACTCAAAAGGCAGAGGTAGGCAAGTCAATTATTTTCTGACACAGGTCAGATCAAGTCATGAAACCAAACATACTTTGTCGTACTAAGACAAATCAGATCGAGTCACATGAGGATATTAACCTGATTTATTTAAATTTCTGAATTGAGCAATGTATAAATTTACAGATGGTCTTCAAGTTATGAAACTGGATTATAATACAACTTAGGATAAATTCAACTGATCGAATAAAGTAAGTCATGTATGCTTCATCATTCTACTTTTGATTAACTATGTAGTAGCCACTTTTGATGACCAAAAGATATTTTCTTTCTTATTTAAATATCTTTCAGTACTAACTAAATACATGCTTAAAAAAGTCGTAATAATTCAGACTTTTTTCATGAGATCTTAATTAATTCCTTAATACAGATTTTTAACAAATTCTATCAAGTAATCGAGCCTTAAAAGATGTCGTACGACTTGGCCTCGGAGTAGTGAATCCGGACATGGAAACTGGAAGATACACGATATAGTATGAAAGAACTTCTACTAAAAGTATTCCTATAGCGTTCAAAAATCTCCTAACTTACTTGAGAAATAAGATCATGGAAAGATATATACCACGATCCGAACAATGAGGGTGTGTGTGGGCGCACGTAAGGTATAGCGTTTGT
The DNA here is from genome assembly GCA_905250115.1 of Adineta steineri. Taxonomy (NCBI): domain Eukaryota; kingdom Metazoa; phylum Rotifera; class Eurotatoria; order Adinetida; family Adinetidae; genus Adineta; species Adineta steineri. The sequence goes on along the minus strand of CAJNOI010000022.1, from coordinate 376,921 downwards.
GGCCGAAGTAGGGGTTCGGGTGCCCATAAAGTTCCGCGGTTCTTGGCGGAATATGAGTTTGGGTGGTGATAAGGTCCCGCGGTCGTTGGCGGAATAAGGGTTTGGTTGCTCGTAAGGTTCAACGGAATTTGGTAGAACGTGCGTGCAGGTGCCCCTAAACTGTCGCAGGTCTTAGCAAAATATGGGTTGGCTCGCACATAAGGTTCCGCGGTCGTTGGCGGAATATGGGTTAGGGTGCTCTTAAAGTTCAACGGCACTTTGTAGAACGTGAATGCGGTTGCCCAAAAAATTCCGCGGCTGTTGGCGGAATATGGGTTTGGGTATTCGTCAGGTTCAACGGTACTTGGTAGAATGTTGGTGCGGGTGCCCTTAAAGTTGAACGGTACTTGGTAGAAGATGGGTGCGGGTGGCCATAATGTTTCGCCGTTGTTGGCGAAATATGGGTTTGGGGGCTCGTATAGTTGAACGGTACTTGGGAGAACGTGGGTGCGGGTACCCATGAAGTTCCGCGGTTTTTGACGGAATGTGGGTTCCGGTATTTGTAAGGGTCCATGATTGTTGGTGTATTGTGGATGACAGTGTCCATAACTTACAGTGGTTGTTGGCGTAATGGGGTGTGGGTGTGGGTAACTTACAATGGGTTGCGGCTGAATCTTAATGCCAATGGTGTTGGCTGGATTTAGGGAAAGATTGAATGGTTTACAGCGTCTACGATTGTTGATATCTTCTGAATGAGAATGTGGCTGTGGGGAAAGTGAGGGGCTTTCATATCTATATTGTACGCATCGACATGGAAGGGGATAACTGCCGTCATCTTCACTCTCAGGCAGCGTGAAGAAAAATGGAAAAGAAAATACCAGATGGCTTATTTTCATTTGAAAAGTGTCGAATGCTGAGTGTGGATTGAGTATGTCCGATATCTATGTCTATCTCATGAAGAAGAGTAAATCTTTCGTATAGCATTGTGGAGATACAAATTGAGGTTATAAACTGGTCTTTAGATATATTAATACAAGTCGCTGAGAGGATTAGACGCACTTCCAAGAGCCGTAAATTAAAAAATGAACTTATAATAAAAAGAAAGTGCAAAAGAGAATGCAATGAGCTGAGACGAACGGCCGAAAAAATGTAAAGTTCAGTGATGTGAGATAATATGTGGATTAAAGGTAACATAGAATAGGAAAGAAATTGAACCGAGAGTAAAAAAAGAAATCGGTTATTGCTGTTTGAAAAGTATGGAGAGTCGAGTGTGGATTAAGTATGTTCGGTATCTATGTCTATCTCATAAAGAAGAATAAATCTTCCTATATCATTCTGGAGATACAAGTGAATGTTATAAACTGGTCTTTGCACATATTAGTACAAGTCGTTTCGAGAATTAGACGCACTTCCAAGGGTCGTAAATGTGAAATTGAACATATCATAAAATAAAGCACAAGAGAAAAGGCAATGGACTGAAACGAACGACCGACAAAATGTGAAATTCAACGATATGAGCTAGTATTAGGATAAAAGATAATACAGAACAGAAAAGAATTGAATATATAATAAAAATAAAGAACGAAAGAAAAAGTAATGAGCTGAGACAAACGACCGAAAAAATGTAAAGTTCAACAATGTGAGATAATATTTGGATTAAAGGTAACACAGAATAGAAAAAAAGTTGAACCGAGAGTAAAAAAAGACGAAATCGCTTATTTTTTGTTTGAAAAGTATGGAGAGTCGAATGTGGATTAAGTATGTCCGGTATCTATGCCTATGTCATGAGCAAGAATAAAATCTTTTGTATACCATTTAGGAGAAACAAATGGATAATATAAAATCGGTCTGGATAAGTATTAATATATGTCGTTTCTAGAATCAAATGGATTTCTTAGCGTTCTAGAAGTAAAATGGGATATAAAATAAAAATAAAGCAGAGAAGAAAAAGCAATGAAGTGAAACGAATGACCGAAAAATGTAAAATTGAACGATGTGAGATAATATGTGGATTAAAGGTAACACAGAATAGAAAAATAATTGAACCGAGAGTAAAAAAAGACGAAATCGCTTATTTTTTGTTTGAAAAGTATGGAGAGTCGAATGTGGATTAAGTATGTCCGGTATCTATGCATATGTCATGAAGAAGAATAAATCTTTGGTATACCATTTGGGAGAGATAAATAGATGTTATAAAACTGTATTCATACGTATTGATGCATGTCGTTCATAAAATCAAAGGCGCTTGTTGGCGTTGTAAATGTAAAATTGAACACGAACTAAAAATAAAGCACAAAAGAAAATGAAATGGATCGAGACGAGCGGGTGTATGGTTGGAGTGGGTGTGGGTTAGGGAGATACAGGAGAGATACTTACATCCACACCCTTGATGCTTAAATGTACTTGATTACATCTCACTTTATCAAATGATATGATGTATGAGTATGTTGAATATATATTGAAATATACACCAAATATAAAGGATTTATTTTTGTAGAGTTGGTCGCATTTATTAAATACAAAAAAAAATGAAAATAGTTATTGTAAATATATTGTCCAAGATTATTAAAACTTGAATTTGTATGTACTGGTTCTACTAAAGAGGATGATTCTGAGCAAGATTGTGCAATCATACGATTTTGGGTTGAATGGAATGTTAGAATTACGTATGATGAAGACTTTTCTGTGCATGATTGTCGTGATGATATTGTAGTTAAATTTAATACTCAAAAAAGGAATCATTAGAAAAGACTTATTGTTAGGTTTTTGCTAGGGAGTTCAGTTATAACTGTTTTATCTTGTTGTTTTTTCACTAATCAATCTATTATCGTTTCTTTGGCTTATATGCATAGCTGAAGATAAAAATCTTACAGCTCTATTATATTTTTTGTTATATTATTAAAATAAAACAGCATTTCATACATTTAGATTCAGAAAAATAATCTTTTCTCTTTGTAGAAACGTTCTATAACCTTGAAAAGATCTTGTTATCAGCAGTGATGTAAAATAACATGTCATTGTGAGGAATTTAAACTCATGCCTTTTTTTAGTGCTCTGTATGTGATAAGAGATACGAATTTTTGCATAATCGTTGTTCTTCTATTCTATTTTAGTCCTATATATTATCACACAACATTTTCATACATTTGTGAATAACTAATAATGAAACTTATTTTTATATTTCTGATATTGATTGTTGCTGTTGTAAGACAAGGTGATGCAATGCATGCTCATGGAGAGATGTAACTTGCAAGAACAAATGTTTTTATTGAAACAATTAATTTATATGAGTAGGAAGTAGACTGGAATGTTATTATGACTGGTTTTGTCAATCGTCTAAGACCTCTAGCAGTATTAGTAAGTATATATTTTGAAGAATAAAGTGTCAGTTCAATATCTTTCATTAAAGTGTAGCATTTTATTATGATTTTTTTGTAATTTTGACTTATTACGATTCAATCGGAGACAGTTAGTTTTTCAATGTAAACGAATACGATTTTCGGTGGTGAACTAATTTGAGCATCAATAGTCTTGAGATGATATTCCTTATATGATTAATTTCTACTTATAGGGTTTTCATGTTCATTCGGAGTCCATTGAAAACAATAATAATTGTACAACTGGTGATGTTCATTTCAATCCATACAGTAAGTTTAGTTTACTATAATAGAGAGATAATCTTTACACTTCATCTGTTATACTAGATGTATCATGGGATGCCAAGAGATTCTGTTCGACATATTGCTGATCTGGGCAATATTGAAGTAAATGCTGATAGTGGAGGTCATACAGACAAAGATGAAAGTAACACGAGTGGATAAGTATTCATCTACTAATTTAAGAATTTTTCTTTATTGATGTTACCATGATTTTGTAGAAATACTAGTCCTCGCATAGCATGTAGAACAATACTCATTGGTTGAATAATTATTGTCCAATTTGAAAGAATAGAGTGTGGGTGGCAATTGATCATGATACTCTCATAGTCACATCTACCCACCCTCGACTAATGTAAAACTTCATAAACTCTGACGAATTAAAATAAAATAGTTTCAGTTTATAGACAAGTGAATATTATTGAAAAAAAAAGACTCTATTCAAGTTTTTGTAATGTTAATCGATAGTAACGACCTTTAAGTTGAAGTAATTCTTGATGATTTCCAGATTCAACAATTTTTCCATTATGTAAAACACAAATAACATCTGAATTTTGAATTGTTGATAAACGATGAGCAATTGTTATTGATGTTCGATTCATTTGAGCTTGATCTAATGCATCTTGAACGATTTTTTCATTTTCACTATCTAAAGCACTTGTTGCTAGAAATAAAAATAAATAATTTTCTAATTAGTTATTTCTAATTAATACCTTCATCAAGTAAAAGAATCTTAGGATTTCTAAGTAATGCACGAGCAATTGCTATTCTTTGTTTTTCTCCACCTGATAATTGAGTTCCTTTTGCACCACAATTTGTTTCATAACCCTTTAGAAAAAAAGGAAATTTTTTCTTATAAATATACTTGTGGAAGTTGTTCAATAAATTGATGAATATTTGCTTTTTCAGCTGCTTGAATAATCTCGTCAATTGGAATAGTATCACGATTATTATCACCATAAGAAATATTTTCTCTAATTGACATATTAAATAAAATTGGTTCTTGAAAAACAATACCAACTAAATAAAAAAAAGAATTTTATTTGTAAAAAAAAAGAAAGAAATTAATTAATATACTTTGAGATCGATACCATTGTAAATTAAGATTTCGAATATCTTTTGAATCAATTAACTAAATACAAAATAATTACTAAGAAAAATTTCAAAAAAAAACGAGAATTTTACGAGTTGACCTTCGTTTATATCATAAAAACGCTCTATTAATTGAATAATTGTTGATTTTCCACAACCCAATGTACCTACATGTATTTATTTATTAATTTATTAATTCATTTAGAAAAGAAAATAATTACCAACTAGTGCAATTCTTTGCCCAGATTTGATTTTTAAATTAAAACCTTTCAAAACTTTTGACTCAGGTCTAGTTGGATATGTCAAATCAATTCCATTAAATTCTAATTCTCCATTAAAGTTTTCCTATTAGAAACAAAAAATATCAAATTTAAATACTTTATTTTAATATAATAACATACAATTTGTTCACCATTATTTGATGTATTATCAATTAAAGATTTTCGATCTAATAAATCTAAAATTTTTTCTCCAGCATCTATTGCTTTATTGTAATCCGGTGTTCTATTTAAACAAGTAAATCATAATCGAAACTTAAAAAAGAAATTCTTTACAAAGAAACTGTTTGACCAACACTTTGTGCACTGAACATGACACTATACATAACTCTAAATAAATAAAATTTATTTTGAAATAAAGAAATTCATATTCATCTTACATTAAAACATCTTCAAATGAAATTTTATTTTTATCTATAAGATAAGCACCAACTATAAATAATGCAGCCATAGCAAAGAATATAATAGAAGCTGTTGTAGCATAAAAAAATCCAAAAGTATGTGCTCGTTTTATTGATGATTTAAAATGAATTAAAATATGAAACACGACCTAACTATTGTTTCTATCTTCAAGACGATTACTTTATATATTATGAGCTCACTTGGTTAGCGTTTTAATAGTTGTTACAAAAGAAATTGCTGACATATCTATCCTAAACAGTATGAGTTCGATGGTCATATCTATGATGCTATGGATATTAGAGAATAATACTCTGAGATAGACCATAATTCAAATATTACTAAGTGATCAATATAGAGGGCATCAGTTAAAATACATGAACATTGACCTTTGTTAATTTTTTGTGTTTTGTTCTTATTCTAGATCAGGAATAGTAGTGAGTGTAACTAACTACGATACTATATCGGTCACGTTTGTGAGTGTAAATTTCTATTCATAAATACTTCAACATCTTTTAAATCGTGTTCCACAAATAGAACTGTTATTACCGATAAGGAATTTCTAGCACTTTCGAATATTCTTCATAAAAATAATCTTCTTTAGTTAGTTGTACAACTGTTCGAATATTTTGAATTGTTTCTACAGCGATCTAAATATAAAATTTAATTAAGTAAAAAAATAAAATAATAGAAAAACTAAAAACCTTTCCAGCATTTTCTAAAGCTTTTTTATCTTTACTTGCAAAACCAGTCATTAATCGACTTTGAAGAAAACCTCCTGCAATCATTAATGGAATAAAAGCCATAATAAGTAATGTTAATTGCCAAGAAAATATAAAACCAATAACAAGACTACCAACAAGTGAACAAAAACTTTGTAGTAACATTCCAAATCGAATTCCAGTCGCACCTTGAACAGCCGATGCTTCAGTTGATAAACGTGTACATAATGCACCTGTATTGTTATTTGGATCATCAAAATATGATATATCTTGACGAAGTAATGCTTCAAATGTTTTTATACGAAGACGTTTTGTTAATGCTTCACCAGAACAACCAAAGAAGAAATTCTTAAATTAATAAAATTTATCTTCTTCTTTTGTTTTAAATTTATTTACTTGAATAAATGTTGCTATGAAACGGATGATTCCAAATCCAATAAATATTAAATTATAAAGAAGAATTTTTCGATTTTTCAAATCTTTATCACATTCTTGAAAAACCTTTTTTTTTTTATTAGAATAAATAAAAATCAATATTATGATGGAAAAGAAAAGAAAAGATACTGCAGTTAATTTACTCAGAACAATTCCCATTGTTAGTTGTATAACACCATTACAAATACATCCAAATAAAATAAATATCCATTCAGGTTTATTCATTCTTAACAATTGTAATGAAACATTTCTTCTTACTTTTTTCTTTTCAATTATTTCTTCTAATTCTTTATTTTGATTATTTTTAAGAGACTGTAATGATACATTACTCATTTTTCTTTGTTTATTTTCTTTTTTAGGAATAGAATTTCTTTTATCTTGTGTATTATGTAAATTTTGTTTTCGAATAAGATTATAATAAACTGATTGATTATTCATTAATAATTCATGATTTCCCTCTTCAATTATTTCACCTTTTTGCATAACAATTGTTGCTCGACCTTATTTATTAATAAAAATATAAAATCAAAGAATTAAAAATGAAATACCTTGAGAAGCACGATCTAAAGCATCTTGAACTATTATTTCACTTTCATTATCAAGTGCGCTAGTAGCTAAATATAAAAATAATAAAACAATTAAAAAACAAAAACAATAAACCTTCATCAAGAAGTAAAATTTTTGGATCTCCAATTAATGCACGAGCAATTGCTATTCTTTGTTTTTGTCCACCTGACAATGTCGCACCACGTTCACCTATTAAAGTATTGTATTGCTGGACAAAAAATTAAATAGAATTTTATACTATAGAATTAAATAAATTACTTGTGGTACATTCATAATAAATTCATGTACATTCGCCATTTTAGCTGCTTGATAAATTTCTTCATCGGTCGCTTTATCAAAGCCCAATACAATATTTTCACGAATTGTTCTCTGAAATAAAATTGGTTCTTGACTAACAACACCTAGATTTTGTCTTAACCATTTTAAATTATATTTATTTATTACATTATCATCAATTAATATTGAACCAGAATTTAAATCATAAAATCTTTGTAATAATTCAATACATGTTGATTTACCTGAACCAGACGAACCAACTAATGCAACTGTTTCACCTTGTTTTACATTAAGTGAAATAATTTTTAATATTTCAATGTTAGAACGTGATGGATAAGAAAATGTAAAATTTAATAATTTAATATTACCAATTAAATTACTTTTTTTAATTCCTTCATCTAAATTATTATCAATTGTTGATGGCTAGTCGATAATAAATAAAAATAATTCATTTTTTTTGTTCAAATAAAGTAGATTTTACTTCATCGATAATATTCCATACAAATGATGCAGCACTTCTAGCTTGATCTAATGCTTGTAAATGTGGACTAGCTTGTCTCAAATCAAAAACAGATACTAATATTGTAATGAATACCTATAATATTAATAATGCAAAATTCTAAAAAATGAAAATGTAAATTGAATTTAACTTACAATCATAACTTTTCCAATATCATATTCTCCATATTGAATTAATTCTGATCCATACCAATAACCTTTCTTTAAATAAATAAATAAATTTTATTCAAGTTTAGTAGTAAATAATATACCTAATGCATTTGAACAATAAACAATGAACCACGAAACACCCATGCTCAAACCATTAGCTGCACTTTTTCTTATTCCACGTTCTTTTGCTTCATTTAAATATTGTTTATACCTAAAAAAAATATTTCTTTGTTTAGATTTATTTTAATATCTATTTAGAAACCTTTTCTTTTCTCGTTCTTGTCCATTATACGATAAAACAATACGAATTGAACTAAGTACTTCTTCAGCTACAGCACCTGCTTTACCATAAGCTTTTAATTCCATCGATGTTAAACTCGTTGTAAGCTAATTATATAGATTAATATTTTTGTTTTTAAAAATATTCTTTTAATCAACTAACTTTGGACATTATCGCAGTTGAAATAAATACTACTGGTGATATCAATAGAATAACTAAGGTTAATTTCCATCCTATAGAAAAACCTAGAAAAAAGAAAATATTATCTTTTTTTTTATTAATAAAGAAAACAAAAAGAACCAACTAAGAGTAAAACCAGAAACAAATGAAGCAATAAATCGTATTGCTAATGCAAGTTTATCACCAATACCATCATGAATTTTATTAATATCATCTGTTAATCTGATACTTAATTGACCAGTTTTATTCATATCAAAATAAATGATTTCTTTATTAATAATTGATTGAAATAATTTCTGTCGAATAATTCGTGTTTGTCTTTCTGCTGCTATACTTGAAAATCATACAACAACCTAAGACTACTATGCGTAAAGATTATTTTTGAACTTGATCTTTAAAATCTATTGAGTTTGCTATATTTAAATCAGTTAAATTACATAATCAAATTATATTATTAAGTTTTGAAGAAAAACAACAAAATTTCTTCCAAAAATAGATATTTAAGATGATGATGTATAAAAATTTGTTGATGTTAATTGTACACCTAATGGACAATATTGAAGAGATGTATTTGTTAAATTCAATGAACATAAGTCAAATGGATGATCAGTAAATGTATTAATAACATTTGCAGATACAAACATTAATAATGGAAATGAAACACCATTAGCAGTAGCAGCTATAATTGATATTAAAATAAAATCAATCCATGTAGCATAACGAAACTAAACTTTAAACTGTATTTATGAAATAGTTTTTATTTTTATTTTTCTTACCAAACTTCGAAGGCACACAGACTTAATTTCGTCTTTATCTTTCTTTTTGTTTTTAGAAAATAATCGTTGAAAAAGAGTTTTTTTCGTATCTACTTTTTCAGTCGATTTTTCAACACTAGCAAAAAGTAGAATTTTATTATATTAAAGATTGAATATTTATTTCACTTTGAATTTAGAATACCTTTTTCTTGTATTTGATCCATAACTTAGTTAATAAAATTTTTTCAGTAGTTCTTTTCACATTTTTGCATTACTTTATATATACTCTCATCCGCATGAATAAACGCCTAAAAAGGTCTTCAATCGAAAATTTATTTAAAAATAAGTTATATAGCTCATCGATTATCGAAAGAGTTTACATATTCTTATCGAGAGCAAGTAAAGGTCATTTGAGCGCATGCTTAAAACACACCATATAACTTGTAAAAATATCAAAATAGAAAGAAAAAGAGAAAGAAAAAAAAGACAAAATATCCTACCCTTCGGCTACCTTACAGTATGGGTCGCTGTCCGGTGACAGTTTCGAGGGGGTCCCATATTTTCTCTACGACTATTACTAGGTTCAATTCTGGGCAGAAACCCGGTCTGACTCAGTGTTCAGCCATAGTGGTAAAGTATTTGAATGAAAGGGTTAACTGAGCACAACATAATCAAATTGTAAAGTGAAGAAAAAAGAACGAATTATTTTCACCATGTCATAAAACATTTTTACCTAGTCAAACGCGTACAAAAAGAAAAAAATCGATCACTGAATAAAAGCTTACTATCGTCAATCACTTATAATGTGCATATTACATTGAAAAAACGAACACGTCCTTACTTTTTTTCTCGCCAATTTTATATTAATAATTGTTGAACTATATTCTAATATAAAATAATGACGAATATGAATAGTTTTAGTCAAATGAAAACTATTTATCTAAGAAAGTACTTCTAGTTTTATTTTTGTTGCACGTAAAATATAATTTTTATCATAGAAATCTCGTAAATTCCATGTATAAATACAACTAAATGTAGATGTAATATCCGATTTGATATACAACATAAATGTAAACATTGTCGTTGACTTAAATGTTTTGAATAAGGTTAAGAAAAATTGAATTATTTTTATTCAATAAATTTTAAGAATGCATAAAGATTTTATAATGACATCTGAACAAACAACTATTGGACAAAAGTCAATAAACACCAGTTATCAATCAGTGAGAAATAACTAAAATAAATTTTCATTTTTTCGAAACATATTTTTTTCACTACGGTAGATAAATCATGTTTAACACATATAAAGGATATTTTGTTTATCAACTTTAAAATGTAATTTATATAATTCATCTATGATTTTAAAATAATTCTCATACATGATTCATTTAATATTTGATTCAAATACTGAATTATGGTATGATAATCACGATAAAATAAATTCAATATCATTGTCAGATTAAGGGTGGATCGAGACAAAAAATATCCTTGCCCATACCCACACCTACACCTGTTAATGTTGACATATTTAGTTAAATTAATACAAAAATAAAAGAAACTATATAAGCAGCAATAATTAAATAACGTGTAATATATGCGACATTATCTACCAACAACTTTCCATTTGATATAATAATGTACCATGTAATATCTGTAGAGGATGTGCGCAATTAAAAGATTATAAGTATTTACAAAAATTTGAAATCAATAAATGATTATTGGAATGATCTACAAAGTTGATCAATTATTCAGATTATCATTGAATATCTCTCTTGTCATTGTGACTCATTTATAAAGTTAGGAACATCGAAGTTATTACTATGTAAAAGAAATAAGATACCTTAAAACACTTTTAAAAACATAATAATCGAATAATTATTCAAAGTATAAACATTGCATCAACTGCTCGGTACTATACGACATCTATCGACAATCAATACATATCCACATTATATTCTCGCTCATTTCATCATCCATTCTTTCTTTGTTATCATGATTCATTCATACTTTCTTCATAAACAAGAAAGACATTTCGTCTTTTCTTTCTTCGTCAACTGTCGGACGTATTTATTCTTATAATAAATTTAGTATGCAATCATTCTAATCCAAAATTCTTCATTAAATTATTAAATTTGCAATACTGTTTCTAATAATTTCAGATTGACACAACTAATAAACAATGAGTGACACGGAAGAACCAATGGATACAGCAAATGACAAGAGTGATTCGGATAATACTACACCTACTAAACGTGCAGCAGTTATAAAACGACAAAAAGAAAAACTTGAAGAAAAAAAAAGATGCTGATGAACTTGAAGAAGAACTTGGTGGTGTTGATGAACTACCTGAAGGAGATGGAGAAGAAGATTCTGATCAAGAATATACAACAAAAAAAAAGAAACCAATTAAAAAACCTGAAATAGTTCTTGATCCTGCTTTTCAAAGTCGATTGGTAATTGAAAAAAACAACATCTATAAATTTTCGTCTCTTACCAATATATTCTTTTTTTATTTAAGAATGAAGATCAAGTTAAACGATTTAATTATTTACTTGAACAAACAGAAATCTTTTCACATTTCGTTCAAGATGGTCAACTTAATAAACATTCAAAAGGTGCTGGATCAACATCACCTTTAAAAATGAAAACACCAGCAAAAAAAACCGACAACACCAACTAATAGCTCAGCAGGAGAGTAAGTATTTTTAATTTCAAAAAAGAAACAGAAGTTTTATGAAAACTTTTATTTATTTTTTATTAGTCATCGTCATCGAATGACTGAAGAAGAAGAAGACGCAGAATTATTAAGTGATGCTAAAGAAGCTGAAAAATTAAATTCAATAACTCGATTTGATCAATCACCATGGTGTAAGTCTAAATAAAAGCGAATATATTTCATTTTAAACTTTAATGATCTGAATATATTTAGATGTCAAAGGCGGAGAAATGCGTGATTATCAAATTCGTGGTCTTAATTGGATGATATCATTACATGAAAATGGTATCAATGGTATTCTTGCTGATGAAATGGTATGAAAAATAGAGTTCATTTTCTAAGTATTCATTTGTCCCCATCGACAAGCGACATAAGAACTAGTGTTATACATGGAATAGAAACGTATAAAGTGAGATCTGTGCAAAATCTTTCCTTGGATCGAGTTGACGAACTGACATACACGTAGTAGAAGGAATATAAATATAAATTCGGATGTTATGAACACTTATAAAATTGGAATATAAAACTAATAATTTGATATTTTTTAAGGGTCTTGGCAAAACTTTACAAACGATATCTTTACTTGGTTACATGAAACTATGTCGTAAAGCAGTACCACATTTAGTAATATCTCCTAAATCTACATTACGAAATTGGATGAATGAATTAAAACGTTGGGTACCATCATTAAATAGTGTTTGTTTAATTGGTTCTGCAGAAGAACGTACGCGTATAATTCATGAAGAAGTTGAACCTGGTGGTTGGGATGTACTTGTAACATCCTATGAAATTGTTTTACGTGAAGCTGCTCTTTTGAAAAAACATAATTGGAGTTATGTTGTTATTGATGAAGCTCATCGTATTAAAAATGAACAATCAAAATTAAGTAAAATGGTACGTTTACTTAAATCAACAAATCGTTTATTAATCACTGGTACACCACTACAAAATAATCTTCATGAATTATGGGCATTGTTAAATTTTCTTCTACCTGATGTATTTGATTCAGCTGATGATTTTAATGCATGGTTTGATACACAAAAATGTTTAGCTGATGATAAAGATCTTGTTACACGTTTACATGGAATATTAAAACCATTTTTTATTACGACGTTTAAAAAGTGATGTCGAAAAAAAACTTCCACCAAAAGTTGAAACAAAACTTTATGTTGGATTAGCACCATTACAACGACAATGGTATACAAAAATTCTAATGAAAGATATTGATATATTAAATAGTGTAAGTGGAAAACTTGATAAAATACGTTTATTAAATATTCTTATGCAACTTCGAAAATGTGCTAATCATCCATGTAAGATCAATATTATTTTTATATAAAATTTTCTAATTATTTTGTTTTTTTGAAGATATATTTGATGGGGCAGAACCAGGTCCACCATATACAACCGATAAGCATTTAATTGAGAATTGTGGAAAAATGGTTATCTTAGATAAACTTTTAACTAAACTTAAAGAACAAGGTTCACGTGTATTAATATTTAGTCAAATGACACGTATGTTAGATATATTAGAAGATTATTGTATATGGAAAAATTTTGAATATTGTCGATTGGATGGACAAACATCACATGAAGATCGACAAGCATCTATTGATGCATATAATAGTCCAGATAGCACGAAATTTGTATTTATGCTTTCAACACGTGCCGGTGGTTTAGGTATTAATTTAGCAACAGCTGATGTCGTTGTTTTGTATGATAGTGATTGGAATCCACAAGTCGATTTACAAGCTACAGATCGAGCACATCGTATTGGTCAATTGAAAACGGTAAATAATGTTGAAAGAAAGTTAATATGAATTTTTCAACTTAATTTTTTTAGGTTCGTGTATTTCGTTTAATAACTGAACATACTGTTGAAGAACGTATTGTTGAACGAGCTGAAATGAAATTACGTCTTGATCATGTTGTTATTCAACAAGGTCGTTTACAGGAAGCGGCAACGAAATTAGATAAAGATGAAATGTTATCTATGATTCGTCATGGTGCAACTCATGTATTTTCATCGAAACAAGATGAAAATGAATTGGATGTTGATATTGATTTTATATTAGCACAAGGTGAACGAAAAACGAAAGAATTAAGAGAAAAATTTGAAACATTGGGTGAAGGTCAATTAAGAAAATTTACTATTGATAATGAAAATCTATCTGGTCCAAATGCCAGTGGATCCGGTGATGGAACTGATATTGGTGGTAGTTCAATTTATAAATTTGAAGGTGAAGATTACCGAGAAAAACAATCATCAACTCTCGGTATTAAATGGATTGAGGTAAATAAAAAACAAAGATTTTGTTTTTCTATATATATATATATTCTTTGATACCTATAGCCACCTAAACGAGAACGTAAAGCAAATTATGCAGTTGATGCCTATTTTCGTGAAGCATTACGAATGAGTGAACCACGTGCACCGAAAGCTCCTCGACCACCACGTCAACCAAATGTTCAAGATTTTCAATTTTTTCCTCCACGTCTTTTTGAATTACTTGATCGAGAAATTTATGCCTATAGAAAATCAATTGGTTACAAAGCTGTACGTGATCCTGATTTAGATGAACAAGAAGGTAAACGACAACAACAAGAAGAACAAAAAAAAATTGATGAATCTGAATCATTAAATGAAGATGAACAATATGAAAAAGAACAATTACTTCAACAAGGTTTTTGTAATTGGACAAAACGAGATTTTAATCAATTTATTAAAGCAAATGAAAAATATGGTCGAGATGATTTAGATGCTATTTGTCGAGATGTTGAAGGAAAAACACCTGATGAAGTTATGTCTTATGCAAGAGTTTTTTGGGATCGATGTCATGAATTAACTGATGTTGAACGTATTATGGCACAAATTGAACGTGGTGAAACAAAAATACATCGAAGAATTAGTATTAAAAAAGCACTTGATGCAAAAGTAAGATAATCATTTAATTTAACTATATCATATTGATTCGTGAATGCTATCAGATTCAGGCGTAGTTTCATAGTGATTAGCTAAAAACAAATTGTAACTATAATAAGTCTACTATTTTTAATTTAGATGGCTCGTTACAAAGCACCATTTCATCAATTACGTATTCAATATAATACTAATAAAGGCAAGAATTATACTGAAGAAGAAGATCGTTTTCTACTCTGTATGTTACATAAACTTGGATTTGATAAAGAAAATGTTTATGAAGAACTTCGTTATGCTATACGTCAATCACCACAATTTCGTTTTGATTGGTTTCTTAAATCACGTACATCAATTGTTAGTATTTTATTGAAATAATTTGATTTTTTTGTTTATTTTTAAATTGATTTTGTTTTAGGAATTACAACGACGTTTAAATACATTGATTACTTTTGTTGAACGAGAAAATCAAGAACTTGAAGAACGTGAACGAGCTGAAAAGAAAAAAGGTCGTACATCATCTAAAAATACAAATGCATTAAATGCATCACAAAATTCTCAATCAACACCTGTTGCAAAGGTTTGTCATGTTTTTATATAATAAATTTTTTAGTTTTTATTCATCATCATTTAGATTAATGGTAATCAAAAACGTAAACCTGATGCATTTACAACTGCATCAAATAGTTCACCTGCTAAACGAAAGAAGAAATGATCTTATATTATTTGTCATATCTTGGCTTATTTCAGATTTCTTTCGTTTATTATTTTTTTGTAACAAAATAAAAAACAAATTTAAATAGAAATAAAATTAATTTTCTGTATGTTGTTATGTGTCTAGCTATTATTGCTGTTGTTGTTCGTTTTTTCTCTCATGTTCATTTATATAATCGACAAAATGTCGATTGAAAATTTTTTTTGATGGTTTACTAATAAAAAAAAAGTCATGAATTCTTTATCTATATTCAAGAGAATTCGATTCTTATAATTAATGAACTTTAAATTAAATTTTTATTTATGATATAAGATGAAGGAGTAGTTATTTTTGAAGATCTAAATTGATATATAGTAGATAAAAAGAAAAACGTAGAGTATTTAATATTGAGAGTATATTTGCATGCTAGAATAATTTTTTATAATGATTGTAGTTTCACACGAAGTTATGTTTTCATATATTATCTTAGAAGAAAAAAAGAAGCATATTTAATAGACTCTTTAACTTCATACAATATATGAATAACAAAATTTCTTCTAGCATATTTTATCTCTACGTTAAGAATCAATGATTATATCATATTTATCTTGTAAATTATTAAGCATCTCAGAAGATATTCAGCAAAAAATTTTTATTCGAAACATGTAACAAGTCATATTTAATAATTATATTCTATTAACTATCTATTATCTTTTTCAAACATCAATGACTTGAAAACAAAATCAAATAATATTCAATGCATTGCATATCATTTAACCAAAGTATTTAACATTCTATCAAGTTAAATGATAAGACGTTTATAACATATTCATATTACTATATAGAGTCAAATCTACATATTTGTTCTCTTCATTTAACATTTTTACATAAAAATAAAAATTCGGTTAATGATTCTTCTTTTCTTTTTCATTAAATAAATTGTAACATTTTTTTTTTCTTCTTTTTTTCTTCTTCTCTATTCTAAATATAAGCATGATAATAAATATTAAATTAAAAAAAATGTTCGTGACTATTCTAATGTTAAAATTTTATTAAATATTCTCAAGAGAGAAAAGAAAAACCTGACAAACTCAATAAGGAAAGCTTTTATTTTATTAATTATTATAACAATATATTAAGTATTTATTTCAAAATAGACTTGCAACTAACGAAATAATAACATTCTTTATGTTATTATTGTTGATGATTGCCTAGGGATGATCAATGTTTATATGAATTATGTCGGCAGGAGAATAGAATATTTCTTTTATTTTAATGATAATATGTATTTATTTGATCATGATTTAAACGAAGTAATTTGCTTTTTAATAATTATAATGTAAAGTTAGATTGGTTGATTAATCATGTAAGACAAATAGAAAGAAAGAGAGAAAGAAAGAAATATGATGTGTAATTTTGTCTACTAAATTGATGTTCTCTCCCGGCCAAATGTAAGTAACAACATATACATACATACGACCATCAGAAGCAATCTACTATAACATTGTCGACAATACTTTTCCGTCATGCGTATACAAACTGAGATTTGATTGCAACAATCTTTTTCTATGAGTAGAAGCAAAAAAATGGATACATGAAGCTCTCTCTCTATGTCTGTCTGTCAGTTATTGCATGATAATAATAATAATAATGATGATGATGATAATGATGATTTTTTGCCTTGCCTTGCTATGTCTTAAGCAAGCCCTACTATTATCATTTACATTCATTTCATATCATATCATACTCATCATCGTTCGTCGTCGAGCTAACAATAACGCTACTGTATAATCGACATTAACAACTAGACGTCAACGTTAATCTTCCACTTCTTTTCTCTTCTCTTCTCTTCTTCTTCCTATCGTATTTTTCTTTATTTCTTTCGTTTACATGCTCTAATAGTAAAAGAATAAGAGAGATATTCAGCAAATCAGATGGCTCGTTTTGTTTGTGAATTGGACGAATCCGAATGCAGAATACGCAGAGAAAGAAAAGAGAAGATTAAT
>CAJNOI010000022.1:319367-359200 GCA_905250115.1 Adineta steineri | reverse complement strand
TAGAATCAATAAATAATTAATGAGGAATAACTTACAGGACTAGATAATGAAATTCGTCGTGATCGTTCCCATGAACCAATTTCACTTTTTGTCCATTGTTCACCATCTCCTCGCCAATCTCGTCCAATGAATGGCATTGTATGTATTATTGTAATAAGTAACAAAAATAACAAACCAATGATTAAATCAGAATTTTAAATGAGGTTGAATAAGATCATTTGTCCTTCCTTCATCCTCGTTTGTACTACATCTATGTATGAATGTATGTACTTATATAAGAGCTCAGAGAGAAAGAAAAGAGAAGACGAAGAAACGAAGAGAACAGTGATAGTCTTTCCATCTTCCTCTTCTCACGAGGTTGCCTCGTGCTTTTTGACCGGATGATCGACGTCATTTGTATGTATAGAATAGGCAAGAAATCATCAATGACACAAGAAGCATTAATGTAAGAGAATATATAGAAAAGAGTTTTATCGTCTGTCACCAGATGAATATTTCTCTCGTTAAGAAAGATATCACATGAGCTGCGAATGAGAACATATGACACATGAAATATAGTTCGCAATTACGTTATTAAGTTCTCCATTATTTATTATAGACAAATCTGTAATTTGATTCAAGAATATTCTCATTCGTTTTGATTATTCCAATAAATACTTAAAGGAAACGATTAGCTAAATATCTGATTGATAACATATTAGCATACATTAAATCTTTATCTACTAGCAAAGCAATATATTAATTTTAGATCGTCATTTTTTTTCTATATAAACTTAAATTTTATTGTTATTCATTATTAGATCTTTGCATAAAATCTAAATATGTTATAATGATATTAGATAAAGAACTATTCGAAAAAATATTTAATCCCATTAATCAATAAAGAAAAAATCATTTCTTAACATAAGTCAATTGTATCTATTCCAGCTTTCGAGTCTTGTTAATTTCTAGATTTTTCTTTTAGTTCTTGAAATTTGTCACGGTTGACATGTTCATAATTTTCTGATAATACAAACAATCTTCTAAAGTGCTGAGTCAGATAATGTTTGTTAATAATATAAATACATTCTTTTTCTGTTCTTTGTTAATAAATTGTCAATGTTGTTATGTTTAGTTGATTATTATGTGTGTTGATATTATCAGTAGGTAATACACTAAACAAAAGTACCTTTCGTGATGCATATTTGAATTCTCAAATAATAGTCATGTTCTCACATTCAAGCGTATTTTTTTATTTTCCTAAAGAAAAACTGTTACGTGTTTACTCAAATTAGAAATCATCAAATCTAGTTCTTATGATCATTATTTTGTATAATAACTGGAAAAGCAAGAAGATTCGAAAAAATATTTTTTTTGAATAAAACTGTTAATATATAATTGGAATGAGGCTGTAACATATTTTCTTCGTGATAATGTAGTAAGTGATAAATATAAAAATGTAGAAGAGAATTAATGAGTAGTTGAACAAAAAGAATTTATCTTTTATAAATTAAAGTAAGTGATAAGAGAACGATATGGGATCTTTCTTAAGTAGATATGATTAACATTAATTTCATCGAAATTTGTCAAACTATTAGTGACATATATCATTTCTACTAGAAACCTATAGATGCGAAAAACGATGAATTTTATTTATTAAAAGATCTATCACTAAACATAAATCCTATAGATCATATGAACCTATAAGGAAACGTTTTTTTTGGTAGATGTACATAGTGATCGGAAAGTTTCTAGATATAGTATTCTATTTTTTAACTATGACATAGAAGGACCTATAATATTGTTATCCTCATTACATAACAATTATTATTTGATTATAACTTTGAACTGTTTATTTTCAAAGAAAAATATTTAATTTTTTCATCATAAAGAACTATAGTTTTGATTTAAGCTCTATAGAAAAAAACTAACAGTTCATCATACGGCAAGTTGAACAAACAGATCATTAATTCTTTTTTTGTTGCTCTACGAGAGTGCAAGTGCAATTCATATTATTATAGAATATTCAACAAATGTTTGTTTAACCTTTATTCAATTTTTGTATTAAAATGAGTAAATTTTTTCTTTGTTTGATGATATTTAATAATTATAAATTATTAATCTTATCTTTAATATTATAAATTTTATCATAAAAAATCTTTTCAGAGAATAAATTTCAAAATGAATGTTTTTTAAATAAGAGTATTTCAATAAAAGAAAAAAAAGATCTGTATTGTTCTATTATTATTATAGAAAGTGAATCTTTTTTATACAACATGTGTACACTATTATATCAAATTCAAATAAATATTTTTCTCTTTTTACGTATAGATATTAATACAGCGAATCATTGTTCGACTTTGTTAATAATAATATAAATATTTTCTTAAAGATGTAATAGGCGACAGTAAATTATTGTATGAATAAGAAAGAAATTTACATAGACTAACAATATATTAGAAAACTCTTTAATTAAAACATAAGGATCATATCAGACATTTAGAGATATCATTATGTAATTGGTGACCCGACAATTGAGCCCTAGATATAGAGAAAATAATAGGGAACACAGAAAATTCGTATGTGATTTATTAGATGAATTTTAAAGTGAAACACGTAGATATACGAAATCTTTCGATGGCACTAATGGCCAACTAGAATAACTTTCTTTGGTTCAGCAGTCATCTTAAGTAAAACAAATAACTTTTTGAGAATATATTTCGTTAATTTTTGTAATCGACACAACTGCTTGTGTACTTATCTCTTCTTATTATTACAACATGTCAGTTATAAAATCTTCCAGAACACCCACGCCCTCAAAATTATTTTCCTGTGTTCTCTGATTTCTTCTCTATATGTGGGACTCAATTGTCAAGGACTCAACTGTCAGTGTACTTATGTATTTGTATTTTATTTCAAATCATAATTAAATAAATTCATACGAGCAGAAAGTAATCGGCATGTCACTAGTAAAAAATAGTAACCTTAATTGATCTTTATTATAGACTATATTTTTTTCATAATGATGCTCTAAAAAAGTACAAGCGTGTGATTTATTGCCGAGAAAAATAATCTGTTTCCACTCTTTCACCATACAGTATGACAGAAATCTCAATTTACATTAATTCTAAAGGTAAAAGTATTTTAATTGTTTTTTTAGAAACATTTACTCATTTTATTAATTCAGTTGATATATATATATTACATATTGCCAATATATAAATGAATTCAATACAAATTTCTATTATGATTAGTGAACAAACAAAAATCAATGGTTTTATACTTAGTTCGGTTTCTCTTGGCTTAAATACTTTTGCATGTTTGATATCGTGTATAATTTTTGTTATTATTATATATCATCTTTATTATAATCATGTCAAACGTAAAGACAAAATAACTCTTGTTCTTTGTGCTCATATATATTTAACAATTTTGATATATTCATCAATATTAATATCAATGAATATTCGATCAGTTCTGGGTGATTTGTATAACCAATCTTTTGATTCATCCTGGTGTATTTTTTCAGGATATTTAGCTCTTATAGCACTTACTTTGTTCTACATGAATTTTCTAAATCAGGTAGTTCGAAAGAATAGGAATTTAAAAAAATTATATATCCTTTTTTTGAATAATTCTAGGCATTTTATCGTCTTATTCGAATTGTTTATTTTCAAAATCGACGATTTCAATCTTTAAAATTATATTCAGTTTTACCATTTATAGAAATAATAATACTAACATGTATTCTTCTAGGTTTTGTTATACCTTTGAATGGTGTAATATATTTACCAAATGATCATTTTTGTTATCCAACACTCACAAATATTCCTTGTATTCTTTCGGAAGCAGTTATTGTTTATCTGTGTCCACTTTGTTGTATATCATTTATCTACATCCATATAACAAGATTTATTCATCAACAAGGAAATATTCAAACATTAAAAATAAAACAACGACACTCACGAGATTTACTTATTACCCGACGTATTTTAATAATTGTTAGTTTATTACTTATTCTTGGAATACCTGCATTGGTTCTTATATTTATGTTTATAATAACAGGTGAAGAACATCCATTACTTTATCGAATTGGATTGTTTCCAGTTAGTGTATCTCAAATGGGATTGAGTGTAGCATTACTTTTTTCTATTCGACAACTGAAAAATACTGTTCTAAACTTACGAACAACAAAAACGGTGACGCCCGTCAATCGAGCTATGCAAATGAGAACAATTATTGGTACTCAATAATTCCACATTGTTTACAATTGCAATAGTGAAATTAATCTTATGAATATATTTTCATATATTTATCAAAATTTAATTAGTTTTAACTTTTTTAATATTTCTTATTTTTATATGAGTATATAATTGAAATTCCTATTGATGATTATCATTATAAGTATTTTTCGTAGAAAAATCAATATGTTGTGATAATCAGTTTTGTATTGTTGATTTTTGTTTAATAATAAGTAAAAATAAATAAAGTTCCAGTATTAATTAAACTGTGTTATTAAATGGAATATTCTTGATATGAAAAAAAGAAGAAGAAATGTATAGGGTGTAATAACACAATAATTAAAAGCACAGAATAATACCAATGAATGATGGTTATGTTCAATCTCAAATGTGTTCTTGAGTAAAAGTTTTGCTTTATATTAAAGAATTTAACCTTCTGAGCTTTTGAATATTATTATTATAAATAGTCATTTTATAATCTAAATATTATTAAGAAAAGATCCAGAGGTGATAATTAGTCATTTAACAAATTTATTTCATAGAATTAAAAAGGTGAAAAATGAATCGGAAACATTTTATATTGTGAAATAGAAACTAAAATGAGTGTTGAAATATATAGAGATAAAAGTTCAAATCCACTTTCTCTGATATCTTGTTTTCATAGTCATTCTAAAAATACATAAAATGCTTGATCGTATTTTACAGTTTTAATTTGACAAGAATTGCACGGAAAACTTTTTATTAATATGTATGAATCAAACATTTCCGTGGCTGTATATTGTTCTATTGAATTTTGGTATTATATTCAATAATATGAATCGTTCAATCTTTTGTTTAACTTTTTTTTTCGATATGTAAAACATAAAATACATAAATGGGTTTCGAATGAGTTTTGCTTACCTTTATTGAAAAAATAATTAACATTACATTGACAGAGGAACATATTTGAATGTATCCATGTAGACATAGATTTAACCCTTAAAAGCCGAAGGGGGTTCCCGTGAAGTTCAGGTAGAATTAATTACATAAATAGAGATTTTGGGCCTTCAATATGCACTTACCGTGGTTAGAACGGCTAGGTGTGACCAAAAATTTTTTCCACCCAGATGGCCTGGGTGGAATATGACCTTCATAATTTTTTGTACGCTTTAGTTTCTAATATGGTTCAGAATCACTGTCAGTTCATTCGGATGATATTTTTACATATCTCCAATTATCTGTTGAGCCAAAAATTCACAATAATCGTGATTACTATGCCCAAAAATGCCATTAAAATGGTACTTTTTTATAACGTCAGAATACCTTAGTAGAAGAGTTAAAAGCGTGCAAAGTTGTTCTAAACTATAGTTTAGGGTTATTTCTAATGATATCACTCAGAATCTATATTGTATATATCAGGATATATCAATATCCGAGTAACCAAGTTTGCTTGAAAAACTATACATTCTAAGAGCTAGGTTTGGGCGTTTGACACCTGTTTTAGCATAATGTTGTTCCATCATACTTTCACTATGACTGTCTTCGTCACTAAAAACAGTAGCTTTTGCAGAAAAGACTTTATTCCTTCGTTCTATAGCGTTTAAGGCAATGTCCATTGAAAGGGACATACGGCTTTTAAGGGTTAAACATTTCCATATTATAGAGTCATCCATGAATATCTCCGATAAAAATATCTGAACTTCCCTCATTTGAATTCGCGAGAAGAAAAAACATAGCTTTTTTTAGTTGTGATTTTATTCGATCTGTGTCTACATTCTAAAGTCTTTTTATTTTCTTTTTTGAAAGTTTACTAAGATTATCATTTCATTCTTGTTTGACAATAATTAACTATAATAGCATAATCAACATTTGCACCAGTATCGACGGAGATGGGTATGAGTGTGGGTGTGCATCTGAGAAGAGTATAATACACGCACACCCAAAATTTAGTAAGAAAAATAAGTAAAAACTATTTTGTAAATACAGTTTAAAATTTAGTTTCGATATGCTGCGTGGTTTGGTGCTTCATTTCCATTATTAATGCTTGTATTTGGAAATGTTATTAATACATTTACTGATCATTCATTTGGCTTATGTATATTGAATTTAACAAATATATCTTTTCAATATTGTCCATCAGATGTACAATTAACATCAACAATTTTTTATACATCATCATCGTAAATATATCTTTTTGAAAGAAATTTTGTTTTTTTTCTTCAAAACTTAACGATACAATTTAGATTATGTAACTTAACTGATTTAAATATAACAAACTCAATAAATTTCAAAGAACAAATTCGAAAACAATCTTTATGTATGGTAGTCTTAGGTAGTTGTATGCTTTTAATTGGTTATCTTCAAATATCATTTTCAAATATAGCAGCCGAAAGACAAACACGAATTATTCGACAGAAATTATTTCGATCAATTGTTAATAAACAAATAATTTATTTTGACATGAATAAAACTGGTCAATTAAGTATAAGATTAACAGATGATATTAATAAAAGTCATGATGGTATTGGTGATAAACTTGCATTAGCAGCACGATTTATTGCTTCATTTATTTCTGGCCTTGCTCTTAGCTGGTTCTTTTTCTTTGCTTCATTAATAAAAGAAAGACAATATTTTCTTTTTTCTAGGTTTTTCTCTAGAATGGAAATTAACCTTAGTTATTCTATCGGTATCATCAGTAGTTTTTATTTCAACTGTAATGATGTCCATAGTTAGTTGATCAAAAGAATATTTTTAAAAACAAAACTATTTATCTCTATAATTAGCTTACAATGAGTTTAACATCGATGGAATTAAAAGCTGATCGTGAAGCAAGTGATGTATCTGAAGAAGTACTTAGTTCAATTCGTATTGTTTTATCTTATAATGTACAACAACGAGAAAAGAAAAGATTTGTAAATAAATATGAAAATAATTCTAAATAAATAAATATTTCTTTTTAGATATAAACAATATTTAAATGAAGTAAAAGAACGTGGAATAAGAAAAAGTGCAGCTTATGGTTTGAGTATAGATGTTTTGCAGCTCATTCTCTATTGCTCATATACATTAGGTATATTATTTACGATTAAACTTGAAAAAAATTTATTTATCTATTTAAAAAAAGGTTATTGGCATAGATCAGAATTAATTCAACTTGGAGAATATGATATTGGAAAAGTTATGATTGTAAGTTAAATTCAATTTACATTTTCGTTTTTTAGAATTTCTCATTATTAATATTATAGGTATTTATGACAATATTAGTATCTCTTTTTGATTTGGGACAAGCTAAAAGTGTTGCATCATTTGTATGGAATATTATTGATGAAGTAAATCTATTTTATTAAAACAAAAAAATGAATTATTTTTATTTATTATTGACTAGCCGTCAACAATTGATAGTAATTTAGATAAAGGAATTTAAAAAAGTGATTTAATTGGTAATATTAAATTTTCAAATGTTACATTTTCTTATCCATCACGTTCTGATATTGAAATATTAAAATATATTTCATTTAATGTAAAACAAGGTGAAACAATTGTATTAATTGGTTCATCTGGTTCAGGTAAATCAACATGTATTCAATTATTACAAAGATTTTATGCTTTGAATTCTGGTTCAATACTAATTGATGATAATGTAATAAATAAATATAATTTAAAATGGTTAAGACAAAATCTTGGTGTTGTTAGTCAAGAACCAATTTTATTTCCAACAACAATTCGTGAAAATATTTTATTAGGTTTTGATAAAGTAACCGATGAAGAAATTTATCAAGCAGCTAAAATGGCGAATGCACATGAATTTATTATGAATTTACCACAACTGATTTATTTTATTATTTTGATATTTAGCTACTAGTGCACTTGATAATGAGAGTGAAACAATAGTTCAAGATGCTTTAGATCATGTTTTTCAAGGTATTTCATTTTCAATTCTTTGATTTTATATTTCAAATTAATAAATAAGGTCAAACAACAATTGTTATTGCACATCGTTTATGAACAATGCGAAATGCGGATAAAATAATTGTTAT
Source organism: Adineta steineri (assembly GCA_905250115.1). Classification (NCBI taxonomy): domain Eukaryota; kingdom Metazoa; phylum Rotifera; class Eurotatoria; order Adinetida; family Adinetidae; genus Adineta; species Adineta steineri. The sequence continues at coordinate 350,964 of CAJNOI010000022.1, read as the reverse complement.
GCAAATAGGTGAAATAATTGAAAAAGGAAATCATGAATTATTAATGAATATTCAATCCATTTATTACAATCTTATTCAAAAACAAAATTTACATAATAAACAAGATAAAACAAATTCTATTCCTGAAGAAGAAAATAAACAAAGAGGAATGAATACAGTATCATTGCAATCTCTTAAAAATAATCAAAATAAACAATTAGAAGAAATAAATGAAAAGAAAAAAGTAAGAAGAATTATTTCATCACAATTGTTAAGAATGAATAAACCTGAATGGATATTTATTTTGTTTGGATGTATTGGATGCATTTGTAATGGTATGATACAACCAACAATGGAAATTGTTCTGAGTAAATTAACTGCAGTATGTTTTCTTCCCTTTTCCATCATAACATTAGTTTTTATTTATTCTAATAAAAAAAATAAGGTTTTTCAAGAATGTGATGAAGATCCTCAACGTCGAAAAATTCTTGTTTATAATTTAATATTTATTGGATTTGGAATCATTTGTTTCATCGCAACATTTATTCAAGTAAATGAATTTAAAATCAAAAGAAGATAAATTTTTATTAATTTAAGAGTTTCTTTTTTGATCGTTCTGGTGAAGCATTAACACAACGTCTCCGTCAAGATATATCATATTTTGATGATCCAAATAACAATACAGGTGCATTATGTACACATTTATCAACTGAAGCATCGGCTGTTCAATGTGCGACTGGAATTAGACTTGGAATTTTATTACAAAGTTTTTGTTCACTTGCTGGTGGTCTTATTATTGGTTTTATATTTTCTTGGTAATTAACATTACTTATTGTGGCTTTTGTTCCATTACTTATTGCAGGAGGATTTCTTGAAAGTCGATTAATAACTGGTTTTGCAAGTAAAGATAAGAATGCTTTAGAAAATGCTGGAAAGGTTTATAGTTTTTCTATTATTTTATTTTAATACGATAGCGATCTTTTCTGAAAAAGAAACACACTTTTATAACATTATATCATCATAAAATGTTACACTTTAATGAAAGATATTGAACTGGCACTTTATTCTTCCAAATATATTCTTACTAATACTGCTAGAAGTCTTAGACGATTGACATAACCAGTCATGATAACATCCCAATCTTCTTCCCCCTCATATAAATTAATTGTTCCAATAAAAACATTTGTTCCTGCAAGATACATCTCTGCATGAACATGTATTCCGTCACTTTATCTGACAAAAGCAACAATCAATACCAGAAATATAAAAATAAATTTCATTTTTAGTTATTTACAAATGTATGAAAATGTTATGTGATAAGGCATGAGTTTACATTCCTCACAAATGACGTGTTATTTCACATCACTGCTAATAACAAGATTTTTTCAAGGTTATAGAACGTTTCTACAAAGAGAAAAGATTATTTTTCTAAATCTAAATATATGACATGCTGTTTTACTTTACCAATATAACAAAAAATATAATATAGCTGTAATACTTTTATCTTGAGCTATGCGTACAAGCCAAAGAAACGATAATATATTGATTAACAATAAAACAACAAGAAAAAAACTGTTATATAACTGAATTCCTTTGCAAAAAAACAAACTTTGAGGAAAAACTAACAATAAGTCTTTTGTATTGATTCATTTTTTTGAATATTAAACCTAACTACAATATCATCACGATAATCATGTGCAGAAAAGTCTCCGTCATAGATAATTCTATCATTTCGTTCAATCCAAAATCGTATGGTTGCACCATCTTGTTCAAAATTATCTTCAGCATCATCAAAATCATCATCATTAACATTACCAGTACATATAAAGTCAAGTTTCAATAATTTTGGACAATATATTGACAATAACGATTTTCGTTTTTTTGTATCTAATAAATGCGACCAATCCCATAAAAATAAATCCTTTATATTTCGTATATGTTTAAGTATATATTCAACATATTCATATATTATATCACGTGGTAAAGTGAGATTTAATCGAGTACATTGAAGCATCAATGATATTGTAGTTGTCATTTTCTGTTGTTATTCATCAGACTCATTATTAGGAGATAATCAGTAATCTATACTGAATGATTTAACGTTTTGTAAAGTAGGAATTAAGTGATTTAATCAAATCATCAAAAGTTAACGAATGAAGTAAGGCACATTTGATATTGGTTATTTAGTTGTTGTAGTTAAAGAAGGTATACTGATGTATCTCATTTTTCCGGAGTTTCAACGGTAAAACATGTAAGTAACCGACAAAAACCTTTATTAAAGACTGGTCAAATAATAAATTCCTTTTCTTCAATGCTATTATCAGGTCTTAAATTGTCCCATAACATAACTTTTAATGATTCTCGATATTTTAACGATGAAAGATGGTTCCAAAATGTAAATGAATTATCATTCAAAGAATACATAAAAGTTAAAGATAACAATCGAAGTTGAACTAATGAACCAAGAGAATAGATATGAAAAAAAAACTTTTATTGCATTAGAATTTCGTAATCTTAAGGATCGAATATTAGTAACATTCATTGTAGGTAAAACATTTTTCATAAAGTAACTATTATTGTCTTTTATTTCAAAATTTACATGTAGCGCTGTTTGACTAAGAATTCCATCAATTCTATTATTTAAACCACGAAATGAAAACCATAACTCACTCGAATGGAAATAATTAAAAACTTCTCACCATAATTCAACAAAAAATAGCTCGATTACATTGCACTGAAGGTTCGACATTTTCGATCTAGAATACAATTAAAAAGAGAATAAATTTATTGGATTCATCACATATTTGGCTATGAGTCACATGAAACTTCTAAATCATCTAATTAATAAACTAGCAATAATATTGTTTTTGTCCTTACAACAACCTTTTGTATAAGTTTCTTTTCCATATATACAATTTTATGATTGAATATTAATCACATTTCTATCTTCATATTTAAGAAATCGATCTTTTATTATGAACTTTATTCAACGATTTTTGTCTCGATTATTTCATAATCACCAACTTTTCTCGTTTTATCCTCTGAACTTCAAAGTATAAAGTGGATATTAGCATCTTCATTCAATTCGATTTAGTTTAGATCTCATGTAGATAAATGTCGAATTATGGGTATCTATGCGTAACGTTTTCGTTAATTCTTCTTTGATCAGCTGATCAACTAATGAAATAATGGAGATAACATTGTTGCTATATTGAGAGTAGGTGCAGTGAGTGTGAATTAAGGGTAGGGATACACACACTTACACCCACCCACCCACCCTTTTTGTTTCATGTCCAGTTATACATTCATAACGGTAGAGAGCGACTCTGCTTCTAGTAACGACATATATCAATACGTATAAACACTGTTTTATATGATCTATGCATCTCTCCTAACTCGCATACGAAAGAATTATTCTTCTTCATAAGATATACATAGATACTGGACATACTTAATCCACACTCGTCTCTTCATACTTATTCAATAAAAATTAGTGATTTCGTCTTTCTTTTCTTTTTTCTGTCTCTCTCGGTTCAATTTTTTTACTCTTCTTTTTTACCTTTTATCCTCGTATTAACTCACACATTGTTAAAATTTATGTTTTCGTTCGTTCGTCTCGGTCTATTGCATTTTCTTTTGAGCTTTTGTTTTATTTCGTGTCCAATTTTACATTTACAACGCCAACAAGCGCCTCTGATTTTAGGAACGACATACATCAATACGTATGAATACAGTTTTAAAACATCTATTTATCTCTCCTATATGGTATATACCAAAGATTTTATTCTTCTTCATGAAATAGGCATAGATACCGGACATACTTAATCCACACTCGACTCTCGACAGTTTTCGAATAAAAATCATCCATTTCGTCTTTTCTTTTCTTTTTTTTCTCTCTCTCTTCAACTTCTTTACTATTCTATGTTACCGTTTCTCCTCGTATTAACTCACATCGTTTAATTTCATCCTTTTTCGGTCAATCGTCTCAGTCCATTGCTTTTTCTTTACTACCTTATTTGTATTTTATGTCTCATTTTACTTTTACAACGCTAAGAAGCACGTCTGATTCTAGAAACGACATGTACCAAGACCGATTTATATTATCCATTTGTCTCTCCTAAGTGATATAGCAAGGATTTATTCTTCTTCATGAGAAAAATCTAGATACTGGACATACTTAATCCACACTCGCCTCTTCATACTTTTCCAACAGAAATAACCGATTTCTTTCTTTCTTTTCTTTTTTTACTCTCTGTTCAATTTCTTTCCTATTCTGTGTTACCTTTTATCCTCATATTATCTCACATCCTTCAATTTTACATTTTTTCGGTCATTCGTCTCAGCTCATTGCTTTTTCTTATTTCGTGTCCGATTTCACTTTTAGAACGCTAGAAAGCGCCCCTAGTTCGAGGAATTGTATGCATCGATACGTATGAAGATAGTTTTATATCATCTATTCATCCCTCCTGAGTAATGTAGCAGAGATTTATTCTTCTTTATGAGATACTCGTGTATACTGGACATACTAAACGCACACTCGATTCTTCAAACTTTTCAAACAAAACTAAGCGATTATTGTCTTCTCTTTTCCATTTTTCTTGAGGGAGCTTGGGGATCTGAACAACTGCACTTGTCTCCATCTATGTCGGTGAGTGTGTACGATAAATATCATCCACCCACATTTTCGCCACAGCCACACGCACCCTCAAAAGCTAAAAAAGCATTATTTAATAAGTAAATTTCTTTACTTATAATTGTAATATTTTCACTAATATAAATAGACAAATTATTGATCAAAAAAAACATCATCTACTGACCAAAACTCATATATTTACTGGTCAAAAAATAGTGATCATTCTATAAGAAAACGACTGATCATTTAAATGGGACCCTGTTAAATTTGTGTAAACACTTAGTCTTTTAATTATGTACATCTTCTTTAGATATTATACTTGGTACAATATTATATCAAATGGGAACTTGTTAGTGGATAATTTTGCATATATTACACGTTGCTTAATTATTGTTATTGATATAGTTTTTATTTCTGCATTAATTAAACTATATATGTTAACATCAACGAGTGTGAGTGTGGATATTGGTAAGGATGTCTTTTATCTCAATTCATACTCACACCCACCCACACAATAAGGTATGTATCTGAATTAGACTATTGTTATGATTCATACCTTTCTGAGATTAGTAACAATTTGATAGTAGTAGTATTTCGTCAGCCGCTTCATATATATACTATATTCAAAATTAAAACACGAAGTTTAATTTAAATTGCTTATCTTTGTTTTTTTTGTCTACCAGTTGTAGATACTGAAGAAACGTTATCAGACTGTAGTGATACATTCCTAAATATCTTAATAATGTTAGAATGCTGATATAACGACAATTCAAAAATAGAGTAATTATCATCTTGTAAATCAAAAATCTATACAGATATAATTATTAAACTATTCTGAAACGATATGTGAACACTCATATACTAATATCTCACATAAGTACACATGAAAATATAATGGTTCAACTGGAATTGATAAATATTGACTTTATGGTGTGAAGTATTTGACGTATATGTAGACTTTTATTTCTCAGTTAGTCTCAAGGTGACTACTATTTTAAAAGTATCACCATTTTGAAAAAGATTTACAGTTTCTTAGATTAAGAGTAAACAAAAGTTATAAATACAGTGAACCATAATGATTTCAACTAACACTTTAACGAAAATTTAAAGTGTTATAAATCAAAAACGAATTAGTCTGTTAAATTTGACTATGATTTTATTAAGATAAGAATTGAATTAATAAAAAGAATATAATAAGTAAAAAATAGAAGATTAACAAAAAAAGCACAGTGCGAAGAGCATACAATATAGAAATAAATAAGTTCAAATGACTTTCTTCTATATAGTTAAATAATACCGAAAAGAAATTGCAATTATAAGAAACTCTTCATATTACATATTTTCTATTCTAATGTACAAAAGATGAGCAAGACATGTAAGTTTACAGTTTCAACTCATTTGAAGTTATCTTAGTCTTAGCTTATCGTGATCAACGCATGCGATTACTAAAATGGTGAATGCATTGAAAAGATATATCCATTTATTATATAATACGACACGGTCATTGCATCTAAAATTAATGAAGCAATAAGAGAATATGCATTTACTTTTTTCGTATTTTATAATAAAATAAAAGCGTATCGTGATCAATGTATGTGATTGTTAAAATGGTGATTGTGAAAATGATGATTCTAATATGACTGGAGTCCTGTAGTTAAGTTTGAAGAAAAAGTAAAAAAAACCACATTTATCCTGTTTAATACTTAGACGTAAGATAATAATATTCAAAATAATCAAGAAAATTTCTTCCCATGTATGTTTATGAAATGGAGCATAGATCCAGATGATTCGGAACATTACGAGATCCTTGTATCTAGTGTGAGAAAGAAAATGAGAGATAGTTATTTATTATTTATTTTAAGAAGGAAAGCAAATGGAAATATTTTACCGATTAAATGTTGAATATCTCTTACACATTTATTTGGTTGGTTAAAATTAATGAAAACAATTCTATATCCACAAACATTTGATCAAAAATAACAAAAACAAAATCAAGTTTGTTCTTTTTTTGTTTTATTTTCTTCTATATTATTTTTTAAAACTAATAGAAATCAAAATCAAAAGATAAAAAAAACAAATACAAAAGAACAATATGAAACAATTGAAAAAATGATACCTGTTCAACAAATCCTTCAAGAAGAAAAACAAATTCAAATTAAAACAAATCTCGACATCAAATAACACAACTTAAATTCAATTTTATATTAAGTTATTTATTTTAGATTCATATTATTTTGTTATGTGCATTGTTAGATTTAATATATTATTCAAAAGAGTTTTTACATATTTTATTTGAAATAATTCAAGCATCACCAAATATACAAACTTATGATATTGAATCAAATGGTTCAATACTAAGGTTTGCCATATCTATCCTATTCACCTACACACCCTCAAGATGTTATTGATCTTAGTAGAAAACCTTGTTATCAATATATTAGTTTAAAAGAAAATAAAGCAGATGATTTAATTACATTTGATTTATCTTCATTTAATTATGAAAGGAAAACCGAAGAACAATATTTATTTATTAGGCGTCGAATTCAAAAATCAAATTTTCTTTTTCTTTATAAATATCTTCAACTTATATTGTCATCATTAACTAATTCATTTCAAACAAACCAACAACAACAAAAAGATAAAGATACTTCTTGTAATGAATCAAGTTTTCTTTCGTCGATTTTATAAAAATATGATGAACATTCAATTAAATATAAAACGAATTTTACATTAAATGCTCCACAAATACTTATTCTAATTGATCTGGTAAAATTACAAATGAATACAGATTCAAGTGACAACATAAATCCTTCATCTATTAAACAACATCGAATTACATTAGATAACTTTTCAGCGAGTCGTTTTATTTACAAAAGGATAAAAATGAATTAATTAATAAAAGAATTTTAGTAGAATACTTATCATTTGTAACATTAATTAATTGTTCTTTACATCCACAAAATGATTCCAGTGGAATTAATAATTATGCATTTTATTGGTCAAATTTTTAATGAAATTTTTTTTTATTAAATTCTAAAAATTGATAAAACTCAACAAGAAGAACAAATTGGAATGGAACATCAAATCATCAAAACGTATTTCTAAAAAATAAGATTTACAATAAGATACAAATGTTTATGAAAAATTCGGTTGGGTTTTTAAAGACAACAAATTGGTTAAGAACTTTATCATTCTCAAATTGATTTTTACAATAATTATGTAACGCAAGATGAAAACGCTTAATTTCTTTATTTAATAATTCAATTAATTGAAATGAATTTTAATTTATTATTAAATTCAACATTTATTATTACATGATCTTTAAAAAAACAAGTTCAAGTATTATTAACAGACATTTTAATGTTCAACAAAATACATTAATATTTAACATGAATCTTCAATTTAACAAATCTAATAGAATATAAGGTACAGATTTTTATTTTTTAATTTGTTAATGGTCAATTAGAAAATTTTTGCATTTGTAAAAGTCTGGACATCCATCCAAAAGAAATTATTAATGTATTTAATAATTCAACTTATTTTATGAAGATATCTTCATTTATTTATTTTCCATTAGATTCATCTAAACATTCCGTTTCATCTAAAATAAAAATCGTAAATGAAAATAATTATTTGGTTCTTTTAATAAAATCTTGTATTGTAGCATACGGATAATGAACCATGTCTAATAGCTTTTTGTGAACGACTTTGCTTTGAAATGACAACTGATCTTGATGAAACAAGATTACAAATATTTTTTCTACCAGTTTATGTTTATGTCGAAGATCCGCATATTGTAAGTATATTTAAAAATTGGTTGGAATTCTAAACATTCACTGCATGCTACAAAGTAGAAATGTAACTTTCAACTGAACCGATCAAATCAGCTTATTTATTAATATATGTCAGAAAACTAAATAGCTCTATTGACTAGTAGTTAGTAATGCTTTCGTTTTAAGAGTTTTTGAATAAGACCATTTGAGAAAAGTACTTATGATCTCAAAAACTCTTGATTACTCATCTACTAACAAATAGATAAGCCCAAACAATGATATTCAAGTGTTTATCTCATCATGGTATGTTTTTCAAATTTACTTAGTTATTAAAATAGTCTACGTAAAGACTAAGTCATTTAAGTGAGATTATCAAATTTCAACATGCTAAGCTATTACTTCTAATTTGTATCTTGATGTTATTAATTCAATAAATATGAATGAAATATTTATTGATCTCTGAAGAACTCTAACAAATCTTTTCTTTTTCATCTAGAGAAATAAAACAGATCAACATTTATCTACTGGATGTCTTCAATTATCTGGTTTAAGTATTCGTGGTCATGCAATGATCTAACATGAAGGTTTACCACCTGAACGTGAAACACTTGAATATGCTTGGCAAATGGAAATTATACTTGGTAAAATCTCAGCTCGATTAACAACAATTCAAGTAAGAAATTAATAACAAAAAAAATATTTTTTTTTGTAAATAAATAATATCATTCTATTGTTTTTAGTTAGAAAAAACCTTAGGTTTTGTTAAAAATTTTTATTTACAAATAATGGAAGATGAATATACACTTGGTCGTTCACCATATATTGATAAAGCAAAATGGATTGAAAAACTTAAATATGATGTACTTAGATTTAGTTTAGATTCAATCGATCTTAATCTCATTGAAGTTGAAAATGTTGTTAATGTTCAAGTAAGAAATATTCTATATAATTTCTTCATCATTCATAATTTTGTTGTTTTAGATAGCACCTATTCGTTTATGTATGTGTAATATGCATACATCATTATGTAATGAAAGTTTAACTTTAAAAGTTGGTACAATACAAATTCGACAATTATTACGTCTTTATCTTGGTTCATGGTTAGAAACTGGTTCAATAAGTGTTCCGGAATTACGTATTAATGCAAAATTTGAATGTCATCCACCAACACCTGCTACAATAAATGAACAATTAGAATTTCTTCGTCGACATGATCAACATTCTCAACGACTACATTTTCTTTATAATCCTAAATCTCAACAAACATTAAATATTCCAACAATATCAACAAATTTAAAACGTCCATCTTATGTTGGTTTAGCAACAAATTCTAATGTATTATCATGTGCATGTCTTGGTGGTTCAACAAATTATTATACACTTGTACAAGGTGAACAATTTTTTAAAAGTACATTTCGTCTTAGTGATCAATCATCATTTGGTCGTTCATTATTTCATCCGGAGTTACATGTTTTACATTCACATTTTATATTTGAACATAAATATAATTGGACTAATTATGAACATGTTAATCGATTGCATGATGAATTAGATGAAGAAGAAATTTTTTATCCATTTGATTTTTGTGGTCAACAAAAACAATCTACTGAACAACATCAAAATATAAATATAAATGATAATCTATTACGACGTAGTGTACCAACAGATTTGTATTCATTATCACGTGCTACCTCATTAAGAAATCTAAAACATAAATCAGTTATTGAACGAAATGAACATAAACGTTCATCATCATCAATACCATTAAATAATATAAATATGGTTTCATCACCATCACCGCAAACACCAGGAAGTGATGATTATTTAACACCTAATGAACATTTATCATTAACAAGTGCAAGTCAAACAAGTTTAAGTTCAACTTTAAATAATACAAATAATAATATGGAATCATCATCAATATCATCATTAACTATGATGCAACAACAATCATCAACTTTATCATCACCCATGCATTCAGATTTAAATTTATTTTTAACATCAATTGGTAATAAACAAAATCTATCAACAAATTCATCACGTTCATCATTAATTGATTCATTAACAGATCTAGAAGAAATACTACAAAGACAACAAACAAGAAATAGTTGAGCATTTCTACCTCAAAAAGTATGTATATCATTTAAAAGAAAAATCAATCATAGTTTTTTTTGTTCTGAGATATTAGATTTATTTTATTTAGTGAGATAATTGTAACTACAAAAATTGACATCAGTTATTTTTTCTACTATTTGATATACTAACTAACTTATTTCATATAGAAAACAAACGAGACTGATTGATTTCAATTGTAAGCCTTTCAAAAAAGAAATATCTCGGTTTCTTCGATTTGTATTATACATAGTTGAATGACTAACGGTCGGATTAATACAACCAGCTATCACTACACTAGAACGTATCATTAATAGTTCACACTGATTATATTTCAAGTATATTCAGAATTTTTAAATAATAAGAATTCAATGATTTGTATGAAGATGAGATGTAATAGAAATTTTTCTATCTTTTAGGGAACTTCATCAAACATGGAATATAATACTATACCACAACCATCTCTTCCTAGTTCGTCATGGATAAGTTTACGTAATCAAATGAAAATGCCTATACCAAAATCGACTCTTTTATGTACAACATACATACGTTATTTATCACATTATCGTTCTTCAACATGGTCCAATATCGCTACATTCCCACCAAATATTCAACAAGATCAAATTGACTCTCGTCCAATACTTGATTTTAATTGTGTATCTCAAGGTTTTTGTTGCTCATATTTATCTGAAATGTCTCCATCTTCACAGTCATTTACTACTCCATTATCTCGACAACCACCATCTCAACAACAACAATCTCAATCACAAACATCATCATCAACAACAACAGCAAATTCTCGGCCACGTCTTTCAATTGCTCAAACAATATCACCAGTAAATGCATCAAATATAATCGCTACAGAAAGAGAAGTATGTCTTCGATTTATCGGAGCATTTAATATTCTTTTAACATCACTTATGCTTGAAGATTTAACAACATATATTGAAAAATGGAAAACATTATGATATTCATCCAATATCTATTCCTGATGGTCTTCATGTTCAAGCACAAACATAATCAAATCCTTCAGTAACATTAATTGATTTATCAGCAACCAAAATATCTTTACAATTACCTAAAATAAATGTGTGTTTATTACAAGCTGGTTTAGCTGAAGATAATATTCAATTAACTGAATTACGTACACCTGTTGATATTGTTACAATGTCATTATTTGCACTTTCATGTAAACAAATACAAATGGAAACAATTTTATCTGATCGTGATCAATCAACAGCTGGTGTTTTTAAAATTCAATCAATAACAGGACAATTTCGTCGATTTGAAAATGATTTTTCTTTGATTGAAAATGTTAATATACATGCTATACAATCACAACGTTGTCGATTACAATTTCGTTTACCAAATGATATACAAACACATTTACCACTTGGTAATAATAAAACAAATGTCGGATTTGTTATGAATGAATTTGGTTTACAACGCCTATGTTTTAAATTAATTAATAATGCAGCTAAACAACAACAACAACGTATACATATTTTACTAATAATGACACGAATTGATGAAATACAAACAACAAAAGCTTCATCAAAACATAAATCAAAAAGAAAACAATCAACTGATGTAAGTTGAAAGAAATAATTATCAGAGTATTACATAACTGGATTTCTCACTCACGCATTACCTATTAGACAGACGAGATAATATTTCTGATCTGAATTTTTCAGCACATTTTGATATATTAGAACTTCGTAATAATATTCATAAAACGGAAAAATGTCATACATTTTATTTTTTTTATATCCTTTAGCCATTACTTGCATCTCCATCGGCAATAAATTCACCTATAAACATTCCACCGGCTACTACTACAACTAATTCTTCAGTCGTTCCAGTATCATCTAGTCCATCATCAAGTAGTGTATTTGATGGTTCAATTGATCATGTTTGGATATCATTTCCTGAACCTCCACATCATACACATTCAACATCAAATTCTTCGAAACGGCCACGTACAAGTACTACTAGTGCAAAACAAACTACTACAGCACCTAAAAAACTTTTTTCATATACACGTTATGATTGGAATTTTCTTTCAACATTATCACCAACTGTTCTAGGTTGGTTTTGTGTTATTAATCGTATACAAAAACCAGTAGAAAAATTTCTTCGTAAACGTGAAAAACGTCTTGATGCTGTTCTAGCTTATTTTCTTGTTGAAACAAAACCTGTATCAACTTTATCACAAAGTAAACTCTATGATTTATTAACTCCAAAAACAAAATATCTTCTTTCACATCCTGTTTGTCAACTGGTTACTGAACTTCGTAAACAATTCAATCGTAATACTCAAATGAATATGAATCTTCAACCAAATATTATACCTGACTTACAATTACTTAAACAAGGTATACGTGTATCATGTCGTGAATGGGCACAAACAATAAAACAACAACCACATAAAATTATTGTTCAACCACCTTCATCATCAACAACAACATCACCTATTAATAGTATATTACCAACAACTAGTAATGATCAGGAACAACCACCAGCTGTTGTACGAGCACCCACAATGGTTGATCGTGTTCAACGTTTAATTGGACATGAATTTGTTACAGCACATCCACGTCCTCCAACACATATACCAACTAAACAACATGATGGATATGATAGTTCAATAACAAATGGTTCAGCTATTCGAAGACGTACAACAGTACAAAATGCACGATCAAATATGAACAATAAAGACACAACGATTGAAATGAATAATGATAACAATGATTTATCTGGAGGTGATGGTCGACGTGCATCAAGTTTTCTAGGTAAATTTTATTTTAAATTCAAATTATTAATTTAGTTTTTTTTTCGTGAATCAATATATCAAAATATTATTTTCTTTTTTCATGAGTAGTTATGCGAGAAAAAATATCCAACGGTAGGATTAATATTTAGAAAATGTTTATTTCTTGCTTTTGTTTTGTACTTAGTGAATGATAGATGAAAACACACAATACGATATATAAAAGCACTTTTTTTTTGCAGTAATTTATAGAATGAGACTTGCAAATAGATAGTAGTTGATTAGGGGGAGGTGGGATAAATGCAGACTTCTGTAGTGCAAAATGTCCCATGTCCCTATTCCCCACTAGATAAAATACTGATTCCTGTTCAAGTTTAATGACTGTAAGACTAAGCAAAGTTTATTTTAATCTATGTTGCTTACTCTATCCAACTTCGTATTCTTCTTTTCCCTAATTCTAACTGTTGTTTTGCACCTTTTCGTCTTATCTCACTATTCTTATAAGCACGAATTCGTAAATGTGTATTATAGCATCAATCACAGATCATATAAGTGTAGTAGTTCAAGAAGGTAAGATATATATGAATAAATAAAAGGATATTATAAACGAAATAAAATACTAAAGATGCTTATTCACATATTCATTCACATGATCGAATAACATATATATCTGACATATATGGTATATATGGTTTTATTTAATAAACAAAAAAGAAATAGATGCATGTGCATGATTATGATGCTTCTTTTTCTTTCTTAACAAAATATAAAAATCAAATAAATTAATGTATTAGAATTGAATTTCCTATTTGTTTTGTTTCTTCTAATATAGTACAGTTGATGTTATGCGACGTTTTGGACCAGCAGTTAATGTAAACAATACAAATGGTTACAAATGTTTAAGTGTTGGTCATAATGAATTAGATTTTGAAGATAATACAAGTGACATACGATTAAATGATAGTAATCATGATAATGAAACAACTTATTATACTGATATGACACCTGAATATGCTGGTGTAAAAATAAATCTATTTCATCATTAATTGAACCATTATTTGAAAAATTAGGTCAAACAGTTCTTGCTACATCACACACTAAACGATTTCATGTAAAATTTTTACCAAATGAACCAACAAATAAATCTCAATCATCACCATCATCAGTCGTTCAATTTCGTTTATCACATATTCGTCAATCAATACAAAATACATCAAACGAATTAGCAATACTTTCTGTAACTAATTTAAGTACTCAAAGTGTTTGTAGACAATCACTTGAATATGTTCAGTTACATTCTATTAATGTACAAGCTGGTATACGTATTCTACGTGTACAAAAAGAAGTAAATTTATCATTTATACATCTTGTTTATCAATTTTTATACATTTGTTGGTAATGCACTTGAATGTACAGGTGTTGATGAAATAACAAAATCAGATACAAATACAAATACAAATGACCAACAGAATAATTCTACCGTTCTTACATCTGAAAATGGTACACAAACTCTTGCTTTAAAATTACTTGAACCAATTATTCTTCGTCTTGATAACATTGATTCATATAGTTCTGAGCGACAATGTTGGAAAAAATGACTTAAACTTGTTTCTTATTATAGAACTGTACTAGAAATAAAACCAAATCAACCATCAATAATGTCACGAAAACAGCAACGAAGTGGTTCACAACCACCAAATGAACATGTATCACAACAACAACATCCAACACGTCATATGGCAATAAATGTAACAAATGAAACACTGTTACTTTCATCATTTGGTTGGTTAATTATTGATGAAATACATTATGCAGCTTCTTCAGGTGGTTTAAAAGTTGATGGTTGTATGAAAAAAGTTCAAGGAAATGTTAGTTTATCACAAAGACTTCGAGCTTTACAATCAACAACAAATAATCAAAATACAAAGAAGTAAGATGAAGGTTAATATTACATACTTAATTAAATTTAATATTTAGATATGATGGTTCATTAATTCTTCAAATTGGTTCAACATCACTTTCTTTAAAAGAAACTCTTTCTACGTCTACCGATAATCTTCCATCGACAAATATTCCAACAGTTCATCCATCATCTTCCAGTACTACTTCATCCACACGACAAATATCTGTTCTTGATATAATTGTTGGTAAATCACAAGCATTAACATCACTTCAAACACGTGGTATTAGTTTAACATTAAGTGGTGTAACAAATATTGGTACAATTGCAATGGATGTACCATTAAGACCACAAGAAGTTCATGATCTTGTTAATCGTGCTGGTCGTTTAATAACATCGTATGTTCAAGAATTTCTTCCCGATGATACACAACAAACATCTTCTATACCAACAACAACTAATACAGATAATGAATTAATTAATACAAGTTTAAATGATACTATTGAAGAACCTACTACACCAGTTCCATTAGAACAAACAATAACAAGAAAACGTTTAGGTACACGTCGCAGAGATACAATTAATCGTAATATAAATCCACGTTCATTAGAAACTCAACAAAATATATCAACATCATCGAAACGATCTATATTTGAAGTTCATGTAACAGTACATTACGAAAGAACGACATTTTTTACAATACTTCTTTCAACATTAAAAGCGCAATATAAAATAGATGTTGCTAATATTGGTCGAATGAAATCAGGTTTTACAGCTATTATACATGAACATGCATTACATTTTTTAAATAATAACAATCATGATCATCAATAATCTTCAACAGTTAGTTCAGATAATCATGTAAGACTTGATTTTCCTAAAACACGTTGTTATGGAAATTATTCTATTCAACAAGAACAAGAAAGTAAAACAAAAGATCATTTAAATCGTCGTACAAAAATTGATGTACTTAAATTAACTATAGCAGCTGATTTTTTTGCACAATTAGTTTTTGTTTCCAAAGTAATTATACATGAAATAAATGAAATTTTTGCAAGAGCTTCTGGATTTGATGAATTTCATTTTGGAACAACAACAAAACATACACGTTTATCATCATCAACAGTAGCTATTATGCGTATTGGTTCAACAGATACAGAAAATGAAAATGAAGATGAAGATGATGATGAACCAAAAAAAGATCAACAAACAACACTATCAACATTATTTACATATAAAATAGATATATCAATGAAAGGTTTTGAAGTTATGGGACAAATGCCGTCAACTACAATAGTTAAATTTGAAAATGGCGATAAAAAAGTACCAATATTTGTTAAATTAACAAATTATGATGAACAAAATTCTTTATTACTCTATAATAAACCATTAATTAAGACACTCTTAAATATTAAACTTAGTTTAGGACAATTATTACACACAGGTAGTTTTCAAGATGCTGCTTATTTTCAAACAAAAGTACTTTTAAAAAATTCATTACAAGTAAGTTTCAATTTTTTTCTTTTTTAGCAAAAAAATTTTTTTTGAGTCACATATCATATTGAAAACTTGATTCTTATCTTAGTCGGATGATCCAGATAAAGAAGCTTATTTTATTCGTTTAACAAAACCAAGTTTCTATCGGCAACCTGGTGCTATTGATAAAGGTATGTAAAAGTTTTTCTTGTTTTGTTTTTTTCATTCAATTTCTTTTACATATAGGAATACTTTTTTGGTTAAATTATAAAAATACATATGAACATTGTAATGAACAACGTGGTGCATTTACAACTCCAATAAGTAATTCAACACGTTTACGTTCAATTGTTAATATTCCAACATCTCCTGCACCTAATAGAGAACTTAATCTTATGTTTCAATTACATATTGTTGATTTGAGTATTGCTATACCACTTCAACAATATGATCCACCAGCAAAATTATCAACAACAGATAATATAACACCATCAGGATTAACAACCCAACAATCTATTCCTACACTTGATGAAAGTAGTGATTTTCTTGTTTTTACACTTGATAAAACAACAATATCAGCATGTTCATGTGGTGCAATAATAAGTTCGGGTTCATTTGAAGGTTTTTGTTTTCGTTTTGCTCAAAATTTTAAACAAACAAGTAAAAATTAGAAACCTGCGCGTTCATTATCATCACCAAATATTATTTTAAATACATGTTGTGTACCGAGTGAATAATATTTAATACATTCACGTGTTAAACATATACTTAATTCTTTTAGTCCAAAATGGGTTTTAAATGTTCAATGAGATATATGAAAGGTATTAATATAAATCTTGATTCAATTATTCGTAAACATTTTTCACAATTCATTCGTACAACAACATCAACACAACTAATTGATTATTTAAATAACTAAAATAATTCTTCATCAAATTCAAATTTATTAAATACACAAGCTGGTAATACAAAAAATATTTTAGAAAATATTGATGAAAGTGATGATGATGATGATGAAAGAATAAAACGATTAGAATAAGAACATTTAATATTAGGACAACGGTTTGATGTCAAAATCTCGAAAGTAAAAATCTCGAAAAATGGCGCTACTTTCAACGTCGATTTTCAAAATTTTCGAGATTTTTACCATTCGAGATTTTTACTTTCGAGATTTTGACATCAAACCAGGACAACAAATTGAAAGATTAAAGTAAAATATATTTGGAATATGATATTCTTCTTTTTGTATTTTTTATTTAATAGACGTTCTCAAACATCTTATGAAACATTAAAACCAGAATTAGCAAGATATGAATGATTAGAAAATGAATTATTACAAACAGTTAAATCACAAATATCATAAATTATGAAAAAACATTTGAATAAGGTAAAAATGATTTTACAAAGAAATACAATTTAATATTGAGAACTAGAGAATCATTTGTAAAATATCGTATTCGTAGTACGATTAAGAGGTTCATATTCGAATATATAGCATATTTCTTCCCTCGAAATGTAATAACAATGCTTTATGCATACAATGTTTTGTTTCTTCATTATATATCCCCGATGTTGAGAGTACTTATTTCTTTTAGTTTACTTTTATTTTTAGCTAGAACTCACTATGTTTAGATAATATTTGATAAATACTGACGATATATATTTTTTCTAATATTTTCTTGAAAGAGAAAGGGTAGTCACAGATCTGTGCAACTTATACTTCTCTTGGATACAAATTCATTGTATGAAATTTGTTGGAAAGTAATTAAAAATGAAGCACTCTAGTATTAACCGAATAAATTTTCAGGGTGTTACACGAACCAACTTTTAGAAACAAAATTTCACATTTATTTGGCTTCGAAAAAAGAAAATTTTTTCATTTAGATTTGTAAAACTAATCAAAGAAAAATCATCTAATGTTCATGAAAATCATTGTGATGTTCAACGTCTTCTTGAACAAATTCAATATCAACATGAAACATCAATTAAATTAGAAAAAGAATTACAACAAGAAAAAACCGTACTTGAAGAAAGACTTAAAGTACAAGATTCTCGTATTAAAATTTTCATATAAAATCTCAAGTTTTTTTTAGAGTATTGTATATATGTTAGTTCAAATAGATCAAGATATGGTTACAGCTGAACAACAAATTCGTGCTCATAAATCTCAAACATAACGAACAGTTTAATTAAAACGATTATTACTTGAATACGAATTAACACAAGAAAAAAATCTCTATGAATGTTTAGCTATTGCAACTGACGCAAGAGAATTAATTAAGCAACTTGATATGAAATCATTACAAGAATTAAGATTAGTTACTAAACCAAAAAATTAGTTGAAGATACATTAGCTGCTATTATTATGATTTGTAAGTTTAGAATATTTTTCTATTTTTGTAAAATTTCATATTAATGATAGTAAAAATCTCCAATAGTTGATATGATATGGCAAAATGATGCGAAAAGATAATTAGCTAATGTTGATAGATTTATTGAAGAAACTCAATTATTAGATAAAACTAATTTAATTAGCGTAATTATTGATAAAGTTCAACTTGAAAATATATCACTTAATCAAACATCTTATTATAATGCTGTTTTAACACTTTATAAATGGGTTAAACGAGTTTTACAGTTAGTTATTTGAAAAAAAAATATTATTATTATTTTATACAGATATCATACAGTTTTACTTAAAAAAGTTCGACCAATACATCAGAAATAAAAAGAAACTGAAGAAGATATATTAGAACAAGATCAAAAATTAATTTGATTAGATATTAAAAGTCAAGTTAGTTTCTTATTATTGAACATTTTTATATAAAATAAAATATACGATTAGGCATTAGAAGCTCGTTTAAAAGATTTTTCACAACAATGAAAGAAGATCAATTAAAATCTGCATCAGAATTAAATCAAGTTTGTTGAAAATTTCTTAAATATTTTTCAATGAAAATCGAAATAAATTTAAATATTTATTTTTGTAGATTTTATCTCGAGAATTAGAACGAACAAGTAAAATATTTGAGACAAGTGTAGAACGTCAATCAACATCAAATGGTACATGTGCAATTGCATCAACATTTCAATTTATCATGGTCCATATACATATGGATTTCGATGTCTCATGTTAATTGTTCATTGGATTAAATGTATTAGAGATAGAGGAATCACTATTGTTTTTGATGAAGTATTAAAAATAGAATTATAAATTGACAATTAGATCCTATTAAAGAAAATTTACTACAAGTAAATGAGCTTTTATTTTAATTTGAAAAATTATAAAAAAATTCTTTCCTGATAATTGACGGACAAAAATCATTTGGTGGGCTTGAATATCATCAAATGTTATTTTCTTTAATGAAATTTTTATTAGGTGATCAAATATATTATGAATGGTTAAGTGACGGAGTTTTACTATTAGAAATGGAAAATTATACAATTATTATTAAATCAATTGAATATCCTTCACTTCTTATTGATCCATTTGGACAATATGATCAATGGATGGGAAAATGTTATAATCTTCAAAAAATTCATTTTGATAATCAGTATGTTTCATTTTCGTACTAAATATAGTCAATTTATCATATCTTTTTAAATCTAATGTCTACTTATCTAGAATTACCGATAGCCTTTTCCACTAATTCTTGTTGATTAAGAAAAAGATTAGGAAGAGATATCAAAAATGTTTTTTTTAATTTTATAGATTAAAACATGATGTTGTAATGTCAATTGAACAATCATTTTTATCTGGTTCAAAAATTTATATAAAAAATTGTAATACATTAGATAGTCTTCTTTATCCATTAGCACAATGGAAAGCAACATCACACGAATCAAATTCTAATGATGGTATATCAACTTTCTTCTTCGTTTCTTACTTAAATTTAAAATATTTGTTTAGATTCAAATTTAATAATTTATTATAGTCGCTGTTTATATTGTAATACAACATTTCGTTTTTATTTTCATACTACTTGCGATTCACTTGATAAAGTTTCATCATCATTGTAACTATTAACAACATCTATTAATTGTCAGTATAATGTTGAAACAGTATTAGATGATTTATGACAACAAATTTTTCAACATATTCAACCAAATTTGTATCAGAAAAAATTACCAATTTTTTGTTTAATACTTTTATGTCAACTAAGAATTGAAGCAATTGATTCATTTCTTAAATCAAATGCAGTTAGGTATGTTCACAAATTTATATATGATTCTAGATACTAAAAACTCACAAAAAATAGGATCATTTTTTATTGATGTTAGTTATTCTTTATTTTATCAATTTATTCCATTAAATGATAAAAAAATCTCCTGAAGATAAAAATCTTTGGAAAGATATTGAAGATAAAAGTATGTTCAATTTATTGGAAAAACAGTTTTCTTTTCTTTTGTTTTTAAAGAATATCCTCAACTTCTATCATTAACTGAAACAAATGAATCACAAAAAAGGAGTTGTCTGCACCTGATCAAAAATAAATAGATGAAAATTATAAAAAAATAATTGAACCATTTATTAAAATAACCTTAACGTTTGTAGAAAACAGCAAAAATACTAAAAAAATTCTTTATTTCTTCTTTTTTTTGTTTTTAGTCAATTATCAATTGATGATCGTTTAGAATTTTAATTCTTCTTCAATTTTTATTAAAAACAACAGTTGAAAATAGTGATAAAAAAAGTGAAATACTTTAATTCGAATTTTTAGCAACGGGTTTACCGAGAAGTGATATTCAATCTTAATCATACCCATCAATATTAACAAAAAAAAACAAATTGGATTCAAAAGTTTGACTTATCTTGGTACTCGTCTTCATCATTATGATTGTTTACTTGAAGGAGAAGTTTCTTTATCAAATTTATTATATAAAAATTCAAATAATTATATTTGAGAAATAATTGATCAATTAATATCTATTAGTTCTGTACTTAATCAATGTCAGGTGATGAACTTATAATTGTTTATGGTTCAATATTAATTCAATCAATACTTGTTTATTATCAACAAATATTTGAACAAAGTACTTTTACACTTCAATGGACAAGAAATTTCCCACAATTTGTTTTAAATATAATTAGAACTAATAAAGATCAAAACCTAATGAAAAATTTAATTGAAATGACATTTCCGACACATTCACCATTAGTAACAAAATTATTAAATGAATTATTTCAACAAATTTCATCAAAAACTTCACTCAAATTAAATGAATTTCAATTTGAAATTCCACAAAATTCAAGTCAATATAATCTTCAATGGTTTTTATCCAAACATGCAAAAATAAATTTTCATTTTAATGATTATCCATCAAAACAAAAAACTCTTCAACATCAATTTTATCTTTTTACCGAACAATTAAATAAATTATGGCATGATAAATCCGAAAATATTTTTCAAAAATTAAATATTTCATTTATTAAAAGAACGTTTACTACTTATTTTAAATTTCCCATCAATTAAATATTTTAAACAAGATTTTATTAGTATCGTTCTTTATCAGGTATCAATTCGATTTTTTTTATAAATATAGAACATTTTCTTGAGGGTGTGAGCGTGGTTACTGTTCGTCTTTCTACATCACACCCACATCCACACCCTCACATCTTCCTTAAGTTTAGATCTAATGGTGTTCAAAATGAGTTTCTTGAAATGAAATAGGTCAGACGATAATAAAAAGAATCAGTCTGCCGCAAAATATTTACTATTAGAATAATATAAAAGATTCAAATCTTTTTTCTAGATCAGCAGTAAACGATTGGTAAGGATGCTCAAAAAGCCGTGTTTTTATCTCAATGTTGTATTTAAAATATAGAATTTTCTTTGATATTTAAGTATTTTTCATTTATACGTTTTTAGATTTCTCATATATTTCTTTTATTGACTCATTAATTAATATCTGATAAATGACAATGTCACCTTTCAACAATCGATTAGAACCAGTGGCTATTGTCGGCATAGCCTGTGAATTTGCAGGCGATATTCATTCTGGCAACGACTTATGGTATGCATTGGAGGATAGTCGAGATGTGGGTAGTGCAATTCCACGTGATCGACTTGATCTCGAGTCTTATTGTGCTCATATGTTTAACAAGGATAATGATGGACAATTTCGCCAAAAACTTATTCGTCGAGGATATTTTCTTTCAAATAATCAATGGGATCTGTTTGAACCAAGTTTCTTCGGTCTATCGGATGCTGAGGCCGGTAGTATTGATCCATGCCACCGATTACTCATGCTCAAGTTTGTCCATTTACTTGACGATGCTGGATACAGTATGGAGAAAATGAATGGTTCAAGAACGTCCGTGCATATTGGGCAGTATTCTACAGACCATGCTCTAACATCATTTCGGATGGAGCCTGAACATCGATCAAGATTTCATGGAACCAATAGTTTGCTCTACAATGCTGCTGCTCGATTATCCTATCATTTTAATCTACGAGGTCCTAACGTATCATTGGATGTTGCCTGTTCATCGTCGCTAGAGGCTTTACATTTGGCTGTACAAACTCTTCGCACAAACGAAGCAGATATGGCTATATGTGGTGGAGTGAATGCTGTCTATTCACCAGAGAGTCTTTTATGGAGTTCGATCCTGGGCGCTATATCACCTGATGGACGAAGTCGATCGTTCAGTGCCGATGCAAATGGTTATGCAAAAGGTAAACAATACATTTATATATATTCGTCAACACTCTTGAATCTTATGTTTAGCTGAAGGTCTTGGTCTTCTACTATTGAAGCGACTGAGTGATGCTGAACGTGATAATGACCGCATATATTGTGTTCTTCGTGATGTACTTAGTAACCATGATGGAAGTGAAGATAAGAATAGTTTTGTTGTTCCATCAGCTGCCGGTCAGGCACGGTTACTCAATGATATCTACAAACGGGCAGATTTTGATCCTCGACGTATTTTTTATGTCGAAGCACACGGCACTGGTACACCAGTAGGTGATCCCATCGAAGCTAATTGTTTAGGCCAATTTTTCAATCGATCTTGTTTTGATCCGCCATTATTAATTGGCTCTGTTAAAAGTAATTTAGGACATACAGAAGGAGTGGCTGGCATTGCTGGATTAATTAAGATTGCTATGTGTATGCATCATCGGACTATTCCACCAAATATGCACTTCAAATCATTGAATCCAAAAATTGAAGCACAACGATATAATCTTCACATCGTCCAACATTCCGTACCATTTCCTTTTGTCAATGACAATGAGTCCACAGCTATGGGCATTAGTTCATTTGGCATGGGAGGCAACAATGCACATGCTATTGTTGAAGAATATCAAGCAAATAAAACTTCACCTACAAATAAATTTGAAAATAATCAGATTCAGAAGAATAATATCGAGAGTAGACAATATTTCACTTTTATCTTCTCAAGTGAGTTTCATAAACATAAATTGTCTGATCAAATAATGTACTGATGTTTTTCTTTCTTTCAGCGAAAAGTCGTAAATCTCTAAACAATCAAGTAGCTCAATTCAATCAATGGTTACAAAAGCTATTAATAACTGATATGAGCAATAACTATTCATTTCTTCAACGCATCTCTCAACAACTTCTTCTAAAGCGTACTGTTAGTCATGCACACTTAGCCATCTTTGTATTTACCAATGTTAAACAACTTCAAGAACAAATCAACGCTTTTCTTATTCAAGAGTCATTACCCGGTCTTTCTATATCCATGCGTCCAACGATATCACTATCGAAGATATGTTTCGTTTTTAGTGGACAAGGTCCTCAATGGTGGGCTATGGGTCGACAATTGTATGAAAGCGAATCTGTTTTCACTCGATGGGTTCAATTGATTGATGCTGAAATGACAAAGATTAACAATGGTGAATGGTATCTATTGGAAGAATTAATTGGCAAAAAGAGTGAACACGAATCTCGTATTAATGATACAAATATTGCTCAACCAGCTTTATTCGCTATTCAAGTTGCATTAGCAGCTTTACTTGTCTCATGGAATATTTATCCTTCAACAATCGTCTCACACAGTGCTGGAGATCAAGCCGCTGCTTTTGTTGCGGGTCGTCTCACTTTGCAAGAAGCTGTTCGTATTGTTTATCATCGATCACGTCTTCAAAATCGTAATACACGACAAGGTGGTCGCATGTTAGCTGTATCGATGAGTGAAGATGAAGTACAAAATAAACTTCTCAAGGGTATTGAACATCTTGTTTGTATTGCTGTTGTTAACAGTCCTCGTTCTGTCACCTTAAGTGGAGATGAAAAGATTATCGATGAATTACAACAAACTCTCTCAACATTTTATCCAAATGTTTTCAAAGCTCGTCTTCGTATTGAAAATGCATTTCATTCTTATCAGATGGATCGATTTGATATAGAAAAAGAGATCTTATCGTCACTCAAAGATATCCAAGGACTTCCTCTGAAAGACTCTCAACAAATGTTCAATCCAAAATGTGCTGAAGCTAATCTTTATTCCAGTGTAACTGGTAATAAATTAAATGATCACATACCAGTCGATGCTCATTATTGGTGGTCAAATGTGAGACAATGTGTTCGATTTCGTGATGCTGTGACATCAATTCAACAACATGATGCTCCAACTGTTTTTCTTGAGCTGTCACCACATCCAGTATTGGCTATATCTATTCGAGAATGTTATAAACCGACAGATAATCAACCACTTATTCTGCCAACATTGAAACGAAAAGAAAATGAACAAATAACATTACTTACTAGTCTCGCACAACTAACAACATCATCCCATGTCTGGCAACAATATTTTCATACTCGAGATATATTACCAATGATAGATAATGAACAATTATTTGACGATTTTCCATTGTATGCATTTGATCTTAGTTCATGTTGGTATGAATCAAAAGATTCAGTTATTACACGTCTGGCTAATCGTATTCCTATTCATCCTCTATTGGGTGTCCGTCAATTAACAGGACAAACAAGTGCTACATGGAAGAGTCTTATCAATATTAATCTACCACAATATGCTTATTTGAAAGATCACAAAATTCAAGATGCAATCATTTTTCCTGCTGTAGCGTATCTTGAAATTGTAACAGCTGCCTATCACCAGTTATTTCTATCATCAGATAACAAGCAATCTTCACTTGTTTTGAAACAAATCAAATTTGTCAAAGCTCTCAGTCTTAGTGAGCATGAATTAACGGAAGTGTTCACACAAATTGTCATACCAGTTCGTCAATGGTTTGTCTATAGTCGACGATGGACATCAGCTGGTTCAGATTGCATGCGCTCATCAGGTATGGCAGGTGTTGATGTAGTCGATTCTTTTATCGATTCAGAAACTCTTAATCAATATTCATTACGTGAATTCACTCTACATGCTCATGGTCATATTGAGATGGATGGTGTTCAACAAAAATTAACAACATCACTTTCTACCAGTCCAGCTTACAATACGTGGTCAACGACTGATGCAACCAGTATTTATACTCATTTATCAACACGAGGTTATCAATATGGACCATCTTTTCGAAACATACGATCATTATGTGGTACGACATCCACAGTTATTGCTCAAATCCATACCAATCTTGATGCAATTATTGATCTCTCTTCTTATCATTTGCTCCATCCAAGTTTATTGGATAGTTCTATGCAGCCACCTCTAACTTTGTTACCTGGTGCCGATACTACATTCATTCCAGTTAGTATCCACAAATTTATTGCTACGAGCAAAGTGAACACATACCACTCAGATGTTGAACTTCGTGGCAACTATCATGATACCGTTTGTGGCCTAAGTCAAGAGCGAACATATATTGGTGATTTCTTGATTCTGTCTAGTAACGACACGACAATCAATGAACCAATGTTCATTTTTGAAGGTTTTACATATCAACAAGTTCAAGGTGTACAATCTGGTCGATGGACATTAGAGAAGTCCATTTTTGATAAATTAAATGCAGGCGTTGACTTGCCTAATGTAGATCGTAGTGAACAATTAGACACAATCGTAAAAGACTATTGTATGGAAAGAATATGGATGAATTCACCAATAATAACAAGTATAGCGGACTTACTTCCATCGCTCGATCAGATTCGTAATGATGGAATTGATGCTGTTAGTAATCAAGATTTGATTGACTCAATTGAACCATTCAACGAATTAGCTGCATGTTATGCTCAAGTAGCAATAAAAGATCTCGATCTAAATCTCGCCAATAATCAGTATCGTCCTTTATTAAATGCATGTAACTCTCTTGCCACTATTTTACATGAACCAGTAACAGTGCATTCTACACAACTTCGTCTTAGGCAGTTATTCGATCATTTTCCTCGTCTCAAATCACTTTTGACCTTATTGGATACATATGGTTCGCGTCTAAAAGATGTTTTTACTGGACAAGCGAATGGTTTAGATATATTCTTAGGAAACAACGAAACTGAACGAGCATTGCAAGATATAAAAACTATCATGAGTGCACATAGAACAGAGCAAATATTTCATGCAGTATGTCAACATCTTCACATCTTGAACGATCAAAGTAGCCGTGGATTACTCAGCGATCGACAATTACGTATATTTTGGTATGCCAGTGGCGAACACTTGGACGTTTTACCTGTTCTTCATCTTTTACTTAATTTATCACGTCAAACAAGTTTATGGATTGATTTACATTATGCGGATATGGATCCAGTACAACTCGCACAAGCTGAACAACTATTCGAGACACATTTGGCTAATCAAACTCATTTAAATATAATATACGATCAAACAACTGACTTGTTTAACAATGGAACCCTTGAAAAATTTCCATTCGAATCGTTTGATATTGTGTTTGCTGCAAATAAATTACAGGAAAGTGAAGATTTAATGAGTTCGTTAATTAATCTCCGTCATCTACTTGTTCCCAATGGTCTTCTTTTATTACTCGAATTAACTGATGTTCCCCTCTATTTCGATCTTATCTTTGGTTTACTCGATCGTTGGTGGTTACCATCTAGTAATGCACGTGCTCTTCATGGTATTCATTATTGGACTACAGCTTTACACAAAATTGGTGGAATTGAAGATGTCGAGACAGTGATGAGTCAATATGAAAGCACATTAATTATCGCTCGCAAGGCAATATCTCACAAGATATTACAAACACTCGACGAAAGAAAAAATCAAGCATGGTTATTCTTTGGCAAAAATGATCCTCAAAGCCTTGGTCATAACATCATGCCACTTTTGCCATGTTCAAACATTCGATTTTTGGATATGTGTGCATCGACGATTGGCAAAATTCGCTCTGTACTGCAAGCAATGATGAATAACTATAAACAACTATATATTGTCTTTGCTTGGCCATTTGAGCAAACTTCCCTTAGTAACAATAGCGATTTGTCATTTAAAGAACACGAAGTGCCTATTTGTGGTACATTCATCCAGCTTCTTCAAATAATTCACGCGATATCGCCTACTTTTCTCCCATTCATGTTTGTTATCACAAGACATGCACAGCTAAATACTGGTTCTGACTGCAATATAATTCAATCACCAATTATCGGTCTTGTACGAAGTTTGATGGTTGAGTATGAACAACACCGATTGAAGCTCATTGATTTACAAACACCACAAACAATGATCGATGAATCGGCACTTGTTCATATTTTGGTACAATATATGGTAACTTCTCGATATTCAAACAATACTGATGAGATTGTTCTTCATCTTGACACAAATGAAAAGAAAGTCAAACATATCACATGGCATTATGAAATGTTGCAAACACATGACAAAAAAGAAGATCAATCAAAACTAAAACAAATTTGTATTATTCCTCAACAAGATGCTAATCAACAACCATTCTGTCTTTGTGTGCCACCATCTCGTTTCCTCACTGAATTAACATGGATTCCCGACAATAGAGCAAAAGAATTACTACCGGGCATGGTAGAAGTTCAAATTCACTGTGTAGGTATTAACTTTCGTGACGTATTGAAAGCACGAGGTCTGTATCCACATACTCGTAAGTTTGCACAACTGGATGAACATCAACCACATATGAATCGAGATACCGAGCCAGGTTCAGATTTTGTTGGCACTATCATACGTGCATGTCCTAGTGTCAATTTCCAGCCAGGTAATCGTGTCGTAGGCATCTCTTCACGTGGTGGATTCCATTCACATATCACTGTCGACTCAACACAAGTAGTGTGTATTCCATCCGACTGTCCTCTTACCGATGAACAATTATCAGTTATGCCAGTCATCTGTCTGACCGTCATCTATTCGCTCAAATATCGCGTTCATTTGCGACGGGGTCAAACTGTTCTTATTCATGCTGCAACAGGTGGTGCGGGTCAAATTTGTATACAGTATTGTCAATGGGTTGGTGCTCGTGTTTTGGCTACAGCTGGAACTGAAGAAAAGCGACGATTTTTACGTGAACATTATGGTATCGAACATGTATTTAATAGTCGAGATACTTCTTTTGTTAATGGTGTGAGAAGTATTCTACCTCATGGTGTTGATGTTGTCATTAATTCTTTATCAGGTATTCTTCTACAAGAATCCATTAAACTACTTGCTGATCACGGTCATTTTGTTGAATGGGGAAAACGAGATGTTTTTGACAAGACTCAATTGTCTATGTTTGATTTTCGATCAGATTGTACTTTTTATGTAATCGATTTGATTTCACTTCCCGATCAACAACTACCTATGTGCACGGTGATGCTTCAAGAAATGATTGATTTACTTATTCAAGGCAAATTAAAAGCAATTGAGCCCACAGTTATGTATGAACCATCTCAAGTGATTGATGCATTTATGAGATGTAATAGTGGTCAAGCCATGGGCAAAGCTGTTGTTCGCTTAACCAATTCTAATGAATCACTCTATTTGAACAACGTACATCATAATAATTTACTCGAAGGTAACTTTTACTAATCTTTCATTATGATTCTAATGATCATAAATTTAGATAATGATATTATGTTTCCTCCGATCGTTTGCCAACAAGGAACAGTTCTGATTTCTGGTGGATTTGGTGGTCTTGGATTGACAATGTCTCGGTGGATGATTGAGAAACGAGGTGTAAAACGTATTATTCTTATGAGTCGTCGGACATTAGCTAAACTTGAACAACCTTCAAATCCACAATATGACGATTGGTTACGCTTGAAACAAACAATAAATGAATATCAAGCTCATGTTGATGTTGTTCAAGCAGATGTGACAAATTTTGATCAAGTGTATGATCTGATCGAAAAACTAAGTCAAACCTCTTATCCTGTTCGAGGAGTTATTCACAGTGCTGTTGTTACAGAAGATCGAACTTTACCTAAAATAACACAAGAATATTTGACACATGTTTCAACAGCAAAAGTTCATGGTGCTTGGATTCTTCATCAAGTAACACAGCTCACTCATGCTCCTCTTCACTTTTTCCTCATGTTCTCATCAATTCGAAATCATCTACTTGAAGTGGCATCATCCGGTTACAATGCTGGCAATCAATTTCTCGATGCTCTTGCTCACTATCGTATGACTCAACAAAATTTACCTGCTCTCTCCGTTAGCTTGCCTGCTGTAAGTGGTGCAGGTATGTTTCATCGACAACGAGATATGCTCAGCACTTTACAAAGTACACATGGTTTTGAAGTGTTGCCGCCAATAGCTGTATTTGAGTTGATCGAACGCTTTCATACAAATCAGAAGACTTGTCCATGCCCTGTTATTTTTGCTGTTAATTGGCAAACATTATATGAAAGACGTCACAAACTACCGATATTTCAATTGAATAAGATAGTAAAAGAACGCTACACTGTTATAAAACTCGCAAATATATCAACAACATCAGCAGAACTCAACTGTACAACTACTTCGAACTGGAATCGAAAAGAGTCTATTATTGAACGAATTCAGATGACTGTAGCACGGATTCTAGGTGCAGCCGATATTGATCGTATCCTAGTTAATCGTTCATTGGTTAGCCAAGGTATGGACTCATTAGCAGCTCTCTCACTATATAATTGGTTAGGACAAGAGACCAGTGTTTATGTACCATTAGTTGATCTACTTCAAGGATATTCTATTGAAACTATTGCAACAGTAATTCATAATAAACTCAACGAACGACATCAAGTTGCATCATCATCAACTACTAAAGAAGAACACATGGATATTGATCTAATCGAAGAAAGTGAAATAAAACTATCTCATAACTCTAATTATACTGGTATAGAAAATATCATCTGTCTTCAACATCCACAGCAGTGCAATAGTCATGTTTTCTTCTGTATTACGGAGCAGTCACTAACCAATACTGATAACCTGAATAAATTATTCATTGACAGAATATATGAGCAGCAGAATCAAACAAGACCAGTTCTCGTTTATGCTATAAAAATACCATTAGTGACATCAACAGCATCGACATCTACTTATGCTAGTGATATGATTTTGCAAATGCGTCGTATTCAACCGCGTGGACCTTATCAATTAGTGGCTGTCCGAAACAAACAGGAAGAAATCATTGCACATGAAATGATGCGACAACTCAAAGATCATCTAATGATTATCGAAGTTCGATTACTTCTTCTGAACGATTAGAATCAAGAAGAATAATAACATTAACACTCTCCAAACATTGATGGTCGAGTTAGTTTGAACTTCTTTCTTTATGCACTAATTCTAACATTTATCAGATATCACGCTATAGAAATACATGTAGAATTCTTAATCGTCAAAATAAGGAAATTTAGAAGTAAAAACTCTACATCTTCAGCATTAGTATCTATTGCAGCAAGAGATATAATTTTACATAAGCTTTTTACTTTACAATTCGCTACTGTTTTCTTAATGAAAGAATTTATCTATTTTATAGTCAATTAAAAAAGAAAATTATCCATCTTCAAGAAACTTTACATAAAACAACTAAAACAGATCAACCATTATACTGCCAGCAGGGATCATTTTT
>CAJNOI010000022.1:290241-319267 GCA_905250115.1 Adineta steineri | reverse complement strand
TTTTTTTTTATTCAAAAAAGTATAATAAATATTCTTGTTAAAGTTTCTTCTATAAAAAATGCGAATTACTGATACAAGTTTAAATTGATCCATTAGAATAATAGCAATAAAAAACAACAACCCTGATGAACATCTGTTAAGTAAATTTTATGAGTACTACTACAAAGATGCATTGCATTAGAAATAGAAGGAATGAACACATTTTATGTTTGATTGTAGATACGAGCAAATGACATTGAAAGAAAAAGAAAATATTCAAGTATAAGTAAGACTCGTATAATGAAAGAAAGTTTTTTTTTTTATTTAAAATAACATCTTAATTATCGAATGATAATCATCATATATACAAGCGTTTCATCTAACGAAATGATGAATGTTGTGTCATGTTAGTATTAAAGTTCCGATCGTTCTTCTTCTTTCTTTTTTTTTTTGATCATAATTTTTAGAGGTCAAATAGGTAGTAAATAAATACCATCGAAATGATGTGTGTCTCGGTTTTCTTTTTTCTGCTCTGTACTTTTTATTATTTCCCCCCTTCTCTTTACTTCGGCTTCAAGGTTCTACTATTTTTGTGACTGCTCGTAGTTTTTATATTGAACAAAAAAAAACGAAATTAGCTCTCATAATCATACGTATAATACTATGATTAATATATACAGATTTGAATATTGAAGATATAGAAGTGCTATTTTTATATAATATATGTAACTTAACTTGACACATAGAAGAACTAATCATTTATATAAGAACGCAAGAGGAAAAAAAATATATTTCTTTTCTTATTGTCTAATATATATAAAAAAAAATCCATCCGGAGTAATGTTTTTATTTTATAACTTTGAAATATACCATAGTTATATATCATAAGGTAGGATAAACTTATTTTCATTGATATGTCATCAATGATTAGTACGAAAAGAAAGTAGGTAATTATCGCAATTTCTTAAATACAGTAGGATGCCATGACATAGTCAAATAACTTACAGACTAAATTATTTATAATAAAAAAAGAGGAATTTATTTATATTCAAAAGTACTTGCTTGTGTATAAGGAATTTATTATTCAGTAATATGATATTTACACGTAGGTGATAGAAATTCGTAGACTAGTATTTGTTAGTTTTTAAAGGATTGTCAAATGAGATACGTTACTTTGTTTTTTATATTAATTATTTATAATTAATCAGAAGTAGACGAGATATTGAAACAGACTTCTCATAATAATTATCTACGAAAAACAAACTGATATTATTAGTTAATAAATATTCTATTCATACGATAATTTTCTAGATGATAATATGTTTATCTAATATTATTATTCATTAATAAAATGGATAAATCAACATTAAAATTTTCAAGTAAAATAGCTGTATTTATATTATGTATTCTTGGTTTAATTGAATTAGCATTAGCTTTATGGACTGTACTTGATAAACGATATAGAACTTTAGCGTATAATCTTGCTGATGTTGGTTATATTGTAAGTATAAAAATCAAATGTATTATTACTGAAAATATTTTTCTTCTTCATAGGATCTATGGATATTACGATATTTATCTTTATGTTTATTTGCATCATCGATTATAACATTATTTATGTGTTTAATATTAATATGGGGTTTATTTTCAGCACATGCATTTTTATTTATTGCATCAACAATGATTTTAATTATTTGTATTGGTGAACTGACCATTTCAATACTTACATTTGCAAGTAAATATGAAACAAGACTTACACTTATAGAACAATTACCAAAATTAGGTAAGAATCTAATTGATTGCAGGAAAAAGAAAAAGTTCCATTTTTTTTTCGTTTTTAGTAATCACTTATCGACAAGGTACTGATGAACGTGCTAAACGAGCTTTAGATATACTTCAAATGACATTTTATTGCTGTGGTGCAGAAGGACGATTATCATATCAAAATAATGTACCATTAAGTTGTAATATGTTTAGTGTTGGATGTCTTACACGTACAATATATTTTCTTGATTATTCTATGGATACATTAGCATATATATCATTATTTTTTAGTTTAATTAAACTTTTTATTGTTCTATTTTTTTATTCGTTTCTTTGTATACATTATCAAGATCGACGAAATCGTTTGAGATACAATTATCAACCATCAAATGAATCACAATTACGACATCAATCATCAAGTTATGATTCTTCATCTACAGAAAATTTACCAAAAAAATCTCGTATACCAACAACTATGACAGATCAAGATGATGATGATGATGATAAATTTCTTGAAAGACAACATGTTTCATCTAATACATATAGTTCTTCATCACCATCATCATCAAGTAAACGTATACAGAATGCATCTACTATAATCGTACCAGCATTAATGGATAATAATGATTTAATGGCATATTATGAAAAACAAAATGCATCCAGAAAATTATCTTCAATATCAGAAAAAACGGAAAAAACTGAAACGGATGATAGTGAATCAGATAATTTACGTCTTAAATATTATAAACAAAAACCAATTACATCAATTGATCATGATAAACAATATCGATCGACGCTACTAAGAAAACTACCTCCAATTACACCTCGACGAAAAATCCAACAAGACGACGATAATGATAATGATTCAGGTATATTAACAGTGGCCTTCAAGTTACCCTAGTAGAGTTTTTAATTGCGAATAAATTTTAATAGATAAGTTATCAAAGACTATCGAATCGAGTTGTTTCTTTTTAATCCGAAGCAGATAGAATTTCTCAATAATTTTGTGGGTTTTTTCTTCGTAGGTGTCGAACGTTCGTCATCAGAAAAATCTTTTGAAGATCACAGGAATCAAAAACAATATTTTGATAGTGTGGATATAACTCCAGAATATGAACAAACAAATAAGAATACCTCTTCTTTACTTAATTTTTCTAATATTTTTCTAACATCTACTTCTCAATTTGAATCTACAGATAATCAAATGAAACAACCTCTCAAAGCGACATCATCATTCGATCATTTACTACGAAATGATATTATAACACCAAAACCAATTTTAAAAAAATCTTCTCAGCAAAGATCACCAACTCGAATTCTACCAAATAATCATAATCAAAAACAAGTTTCATCAATGTATACAAAAACAACTTCTTTATTAAAAAATAATCGAAAATTAAAACCAAAATCATATTTAAAACAAAATGAAAATCTTATTTAAAATAATAGATTAATTTTTGTTTTGTAATTCTTTCAATTGTCTATAATCTTCTTTTAATTTTTGTACAATTAAATATTTTTTTTCTTTTTCTATATGTGCTGGACTTTTAAAATGAATATCTAACATTGCTTGTGTATTCATTACTTTCCAACATATTTCACAAAGAACATCTTTAGAATTTGTTGGTAATGATTGTGGATCTTGATATTTTTTCCATGTTTGTAATGTATTCTTATGACTTTTACCATCAAAATGTAATTTTGAACATGGTTCACCGGTAAAAATTTGATTACAAAGTTCACAATAAGGCGGATATTTCCAAGAGATAAAATCAGGATTAGCAACAGCTTCGGCCGATTTTTTTTCCTTGGAGGGCTTAGAGATTGATTCATCAGGTACATTTTGTTCAGAACAGATAGTTGATGTTTCAGATACATTTTGTTCAGGACAGGCAGTTGGTGTTTCAGGTATATTTTGTTCAGAACAGGTAGTTGATGTTTCGGGTATATTTTGTTCTTTTGAAGAACAGACAGTTGATGTTTCAGGTACGTTTTGTTCATTTGTAGGGCAGGTAGCTGATATTTCAGATACATTTTGTTCAGAACAGGTGGTTGATGTTTCGGGTGTATTTTGTTCATTTGAAGAAGAAATAGTTGATGTTTCAGATATGTTTTGTTCATTCGAAGGGCAGGTAGTTGGTATTTCTTCAGTCATTTTGTTTTAATCTTAAAGATAAAAATTGTATTATTAATTTTCTTGTTAGAATTATTTAGCTAGATGAATGTTAAAATGCTGTAAGTTATGGTGTGCTATTGCTTAATCATAATTTTCAGATTTCTGTAATACTTATTCGATGATGAGGAGTTTATACTTTTATTTAAGAGCTTGCTATTGAGTTTTGTTCATTATTCGAAAATAATGAATGAATGAACGATATTTAAAGTTTCTTATCAAATACTATATGAAATGAAAGCCAATGTCAGGATGCAATTAACAATTTAAGATCTCTGATCGAGCTAACTGAACAGACTCAGATATATTATAATCTATCATTTTTACTATGTTGTCAATTCCGCTCGTCTAAATGGTAAAATAAAATATGCTACATATGTTGTACACTTTAACGCATCAGCTGTTCTATATTATATTCTTCAAAAAACAGTTGTTATTGATAATGTATTTTGTATTACATGACTATAAATAAATTTTCTTCAGGCTAACGATATAATAAATAACTCTCAGTTTTTTTTACACTTCTCTTTCAAGTTACAAAGACTAAAAAGTAAGCATTAAACTAATTTTTTATGAAATCTATACAAGCGAAATAATTGATACAGTCTGAATATTAATCCCGCTCAATAGAAAAGATTTTTTAATATAACGTGTCACAGAATATAAATAAATCTAATATTTTTTTATAAACTTACAATTGTTGAGATTGAAAAAGTGTGTTTTCTAATGTTTGTAAATTTGAGACGATTAGTTTGTATATATATAGCATAAAAATCTATTACATTGGGAAAATTCCCAGTGATGAAATGTTTTTATTTGAAAAGTATGTCTGCTCGTATCTGAGAACAACGCAAAAAGAAATGACCTTGAAACGTGCCATAAGGATTTTATTGAAATTAAATGAAAGATCATGCATAGAAAAGTTTCCGTATGATTTTTTTCTTATCCATAATACAAGCATTTGACTAAGAAAAAAAAGCCCTTACTTATTCTTCTAATAATGGTTATAGAAGAAAAACGTGTTCTTGTTTTTTTTTCTTTTCTGATTCGTATTTATTTAATATAAGCGACAAAGAAAGAGAACAACAGAACGACAAAAAATGCTTGTATGTCATTAGAATTTCTTCCTTTATGCACATTACTAGATAGGCTTGCACTAAGGATGAGTCAACATCATAACATTTTCTTTTCACTTCCAAAAAAAGTTAATATTTGATTAGTAAAATAAATCATGTCTTTTTCATTTTCAATAGAATGACAATTCATAATGATTCGTAACTTTTTATGTCTTAAACAAAAACGAACTTTATTTCTTCTGATTATTAGTTTAATTATATTTTTCTTCTATTATAATATTCATCTTAAATCACAACAACAACAACTTTTTATACCTCGCCTTCGTATTAATCATGAAAAACTATTAAATCAAAATTTAACATTTAAAAAAGTATCGATTGCTTATTATACAACATCGTATCTTATACGGACTGATTCTCATACAAAAATTTTTAATAAAAATCTAGAAGAAATATGTGAAATACTTGATCCTGAAGATTATCCATTAGCTGATAGTGTTTTTGTTAATATTGTTGATTTTACTCGATTTCCAAAATCATATCGACATTTACATCAATCACAATTATGGATATTTCATTCAGAAGAATCTCCAAGAAATTCTTATAGAACTGTAAATATGAAGAATATAGTAGAACTTGATGATTGGTTTAATTTAACATCAACATTTCGTCCAGAATCAGATTTTCATATAAAATATCGAGTATGTTATAAAATTACAACTTTTAGTAACTAAAATCAACTACGAAAATATTCACGATTATTTTATTTCTTTAGGGTTATCGTATCAAACCAAACATCGGAAAACTTCTCCAAGTTAAACTTAATATAAATCTCAATCAAACAATTTATTCAACATCAGATATTTTTCACAATACATCTTCCATCTATCTAAATACTTTATCATCTATACTTCATAGAGAATTATTGAATCGACAAAATGTTCTATTAAATATTTGTCCTTATACTTGTAATCAACCGTTACCATCTCATGCAATTCAAGCTCTTCAACCTTATTTAAATGAAATTAAACCGAAAGTTTTAAATCGAAATATTGTTTATATTGCTTGGTTTGTTTCCAATTGTGATACACATTCACGTCGAGAAGATTATGTAAATAAATTACGTTCACAAAAAGGTATTCATATTGATATATATGGTAATTGTAAATCAATGTATCATTCACATATTATACCAATTCAATGTCAGAAAGGTACACCAAATTGTACAGAAAAAACGATATCAAACTATCGATTTTATTTATCATTTGAAAATTCGAAATGTGATACATATATTACGGAAAAATATTGGATACAAGGTACAAATGGTTATGCTATACCAATTGTTTTAGGTGCTAAAAAAGAACAATATGAACGTATAGTAGTACCAAATTCATATATACATGTTGATGATTTTTTAACAGTTGAAGATCTTGCTAATGAACTTCATCGTTTAAATCAAAATGATACTGAATTTATGAAATATCTTCAATGGACACAACTCTATGATGTATCAGTTGATTATTCTCCTGCATCAATTATTGATATGCATTCAACACTTTGTTTTCTTGGACATTATCAATATTTACATTCGATGAAAGAAGAAAATCAACAGATAACATATGGAATGAAAACTATTCGAAATATATTTCATATGACCAATATGCATTTATCAAATTTTAATTGGACAACAGCAAAAACCAATTTAATACGTATTAGTCAATTTTATAATCCGACTGTTAATTGTTGGGATATGGATTACCCATCGATATTAAAACAGATTTATAATCATTTATTTACTTGGTGGAAACTGTTTTGATTATTCTCAAAAAAAAATAGAATAAATAAAGATTTGCTTATGATCAGATTTATATAAGACTTTCTAAACTCAAGATAAGATAACAATCCACTTTAGTTTGAATTTTGTAGTGATCATGTTCTTGACGCTGGTGTCGTTCAAATCAGAATGAAAATTATTGATATTGCCGACACTTTGAGAAAAACTTGATCACAAACAGCACACCAGAGGTGCAGAATCTTCTTAAAAATTTCTCCCTTCCCCCCACGCGGGGGCGCACGAGGAAGATTCTGCACCTCTACAGCACACTTCAGGGTACTAGAAAATTCGACTTAGTTATAGTAATCAAAAATGCCTGAACCATTTTAGTCTGTTTACCTTTGAAAGCTGGCACTTTCTGATTTCTTTTGCGAAACTAAGAAATACTTCTTTAATCTGACCTAGTCGATATACAAAGAAAGAAAACTTAGAATCCTCTATTTTCGAAGCAAACATGAAATTTCAACAGATATTCTTCTACTATATTCTAGGTGTAATCGAAAAATACTTAAAAAATCGATGTAGAATAGATAAATTCATATTCATTAACCATACGGATTATTGGATATCTATCATAATGCAATTTTTTTACATGTTTTTATTCTTTTTTTTATTTCCTTGTTATATATTTTGATGTTACAAAAAAATAAAATAAAGACACAAAAACAATACGATTTGTTGATGTTGTTCCATAGAATTGTTTTCTTTTTGTTGTTGTCGTCGTCGTTGTTGTTTGTTTATTTTTTCTTGGCATCTTTGACAGAAGCTTTCTTTGTACCACGTACTTTTTTCATACGATTTTTACGTTCTTTACGTTGTTTTCTTGCTGTTTTCTTTGGTTCAGCAAGACCTTGACGTGTAAGACGATAACGTGGTTCGAATTTTTTTGCAAAATCAAGTGTATCATAGATAAGTGCAAAACCAGTTGATTTACCTCCACCAAAATTTGTATGAAAACCAAAACAAAAAACAAGATCAGATGTTGTTTTATAAAGTTGAGCAACTTTTTCTCGGATTTCTTTTTTCGAGAGTGATGCACGATCAGAATGAAGTACATCAACTACCATTTGTCGACGACAAAGAAGTCGATTTGATTTAAATTTTCGTGTACGGATTGTACATGAAGAATCCGACATGATTTATACACTAATCTAAAACAAAAATATATATATGTATGTATAGCAAGAAATTTTATTGACGTGAAGCTCGAAATTTAGATAATCGTTTGGGTGGTGGTTCAGTAGTAGTAGTTGTATCTTGTCGTTCTATAGTTTTTCCAGTAAACGCTACTGGTTCAGATTTTTCAGTGAACGCTACTGGTTCAGTAAATACTGCTGGTTCAGTTTTACCAATAGCTCCAGGGTGAGCATAAAGCGCTGGAGATGAATCTCCTATAGGTTCATTATTTGATTTTGTATGATTAATACATATTTTTTTAAATTGTTGGTTAGGAATTTCCTCCTCCTCATCATCATCATCATCACTATCAACTTCCATATGATCATCTTCGAAATGTACATGTTTTTTTTGTGTTTCATTCATTTTCATAGCACGTTCTTGTAAACGACGTCTCTCTTCACGTATTTCATCTTCAGTTAATTTTGCACGTCGATTTAAAGTTTTTTTTTCTTGTTTATTATTCTTATCATCATCATCAGTTTCTTTAATTTCAATAAATTTTGTTTTATCATCAAGAAAATTAGTTGTATATTGTTTTTGTTGATTAAATACTTCTTTTTCTTTCTGATGTTTTTCAATATTTTCATTAATATTTTTTAAACGACGATTAACTATTTCAATCGATTGTTTACATGTACGTTCAACAAAATAATTATCACCCAATAAGACAAGAATTTCATTGGAATGCACTATACGACCAGGTATAAATGCTAATTTACCAAATGGTACCATACATTCATATGTTAAACGATCAGGTAAAGTTGAAAGACGTGTATGTAAATGACGATAATCATTTTGAAATTGTGTCCATTTCGAAATTTGTTGATCAACTTCATTGATATATGATGTTTGTTCAGATAAAAGACGTTCGAATGTTTCCAAAGATTCCGGTTGAAGATCGGACATATTTTTTATTTGGTTGGTAAAGTAATCTAGTAAATATGTTTTCTTTTTTATCAATAGGCTAAATAGTATTTAACCAATCGT
Organism: Adineta steineri; assembly: GCA_905250115.1. Classification (NCBI taxonomy): domain Eukaryota; kingdom Metazoa; phylum Rotifera; class Eurotatoria; order Adinetida; family Adinetidae; genus Adineta; species Adineta steineri. The sequence continues at coordinate 310,275 of CAJNOI010000022.1, read as the reverse complement.
AGAAACTGTTCGATAAATTCCTCCGCAAAATAATTGGTCAATCCATGTTTTATTCGAAATCCATTTATTTACTTATTTGTTCTATGTAAAAACGAAATTCAAATATTAAATAATCATTTATATATTGAAATTTTTCTCATGAGTGAAACAACAACAACACCAACAACAACGCCTGTTGTTGTTATTGAACCAATTGAAAATATCGATAATGAAACAATTGAATTAAATCTTAAATATGAAAATTTTAATATTTTGGGTATTCAAACATTAAAATGTTTGGATGCAATGAGAAAAGAACGACAATTATGTGATGTGATTTTAACAGTTGAAGGTCATGAATTATTTGCACATCGTGCTTTATTATCTTGTTATTCAAATTATTTTCTTGAACTTTTTATTAATGATGAAACAAATGCATCATCAAAAAAACAAATCTATTATCAAATTGATGGTCTTGAACATACAGCTTTAAAATTAATTATTCAATTTATTTATCAAGGAAGGTAAGTAAAAGAGATTATTTATCACGATAAAGAAAATAATCAAATATGATATTATTTTTTCTAGTTTTCAATTAACATCAGATATGGTACCAAAAGTTTATCTAGCTGCGCATCAGTTACGTGTTGAAACAATTCTTCAAGCTTGTTCAAATTATCTTACTGAACAACTCACTGCACACACTTGTTTGAGTATGTTATGACTTATGAGAAGAGTTTCTCATCAGATACAAATTTTTTAAAGGTGACTTGAAAAAGAATTTTCATCTCTTACTTAACAAAAAATTAATGCATAGAATTAGAAACTAATTTGCTTTGATTAATATATGAATCATTTTTACTAATACAAAGCTTAGATGTGTCTTATTTTTTTTTTTTGTTGTTGAGATAAGAAATATGTGATAAGGTAGAAAGGTTTACTTATCAGACCTACAACATTTCTTGGATTTATTTTGTTATTAAGAATAGATAGCGAGTCGAGTTCTTTTGATATTTCTATGTACTCAAAAAAACGAAATATTCCAGATTTGTAATACACGTTTATCTATATTAATCTTTGCACTCAATAATATATAGATATGCAAGATTTTCAGATATTTCTTCTTTATCTATCATTCGAATAGGAATGTGAACTCTGTTTCATAGAGACTTGAAAAAAAATCTTCGACTGATAAAAAGAAAGTAATTTAACTTGAATATTCTTTAGTTTTTCTGGATCATCGTTTTGAGAGTATTGTAAAAAAATACGATCGAATGAGTTATCAAACTTTCATCACCTTGTAACCGATAGTATCTTCTTTAACTACTGTTAATTTAAAATTTGACTCCTCCGTGTTGCACTTGTTTTTCAAAACTAGTCATCTCATATTTAATCACTTATGTCACCTACTAAAGATAAATATTTAACTAAAGTAACATCTGTAGTAACTAATTAAATCAATCTCTCGTATAAATATTGAATATAAACTAAAATATATTTTTTAGGTACACGTCTATTAGCCGTGGATGATGATCTTCGCACTAAAGCAACGGAATGTATTCAAAATAATTTTTTTGCTGTTCTTGAAACACGTGAATTTCACGCGTTACCATCTATAAAACTTGAATTAGTTGGTAAGGATAAATAAATAACTTTAATAATTTCATCATATCTAAAATTAGATTTCACAATACCTAGTACAACTATTATGTGTGATCTGATATTGAATTGGATTGTTCAACAACTTCAAAGAGATAAAACTCTTCAAGAAATTGGTGAATATGTATGTAAAATTTCACAAATAAAGGAAATCTAGATTATTTAGAAATACGTTTTTTTGTAATGTTTAGATGCATCTACTGTATATTAATGATGATAAAACTTTTCATGACTGTATGGATATGGAAGAGAAAAATATGAGTTTTTCTGATATGATTAAAGTAATTCGATTCATTTCATATGAGTTTTATTTTTAAATATTTCATATATATAGGATTATCAAAGTTATAAATCAACAAAAAGAACTGCATCAGTATCATCAACATCAAGTAATTCAAATGAAAATTCAATTTTCGAAACCGTATGTCTACAATTAACTAATAATCAGATACCATCATATACACCAAATAATTCTAATACACCTGAAACAAAATTTATTCATATAGCACAATCAACTGGTATATTTTCATAGTTGATTTTAAATATTTATTTTTTGTTTTGATAATTTTATTTTCTTAGAATACAGTTATATTGCTATTGCGATTGTGAAAGGCAAAATGTTAAGTGTTGCAATTCATATACCACCCGTATCATCATCAACTGTTAATACACCTGAAATCGGTGATACTCTTCATACAGATAGAAACGGTGATGACCATTATATGGGAAATGGTATTAGTGGTCCGATATTAACAACAGATAAAGACATTCCATTGGCTTCACTTACAACAGCACGATGTGGTTTTGGTGTTATATCAACTATCGATTCTATATATGCTGTTGGTATGTTTCATTTTAATGAAAATCTATTCTTTTATAAATAAATAAATTTCTTATTTAAGGTGGATATGATCGTGGTGATTGTCTCGATACAATCGAACAATTTGATCCAATTGAAGATAAATGGACTTTATTATCTATTCCAATGATTAGTCGACGTGGTCGAGTATCAGCTGCAATAATCAATAATAAAATTTATGTTTGTGGTGGTAGTGATGGACAAAAAGAATTAAATACAGGTGAATATCTTGATTTACAGTCTATGGATAAATGGGTACCAATAAAAGATCTGGATAGGCCAGTCGCTCATGGAGGTAAAATTTCTTTAATTGATCATATTTTGTTATTTCTATAAAAACATATATATTCTAGCAATGTGTAGTGATAATTCTCAGGTATATTTAATTGGTGGATGCGAAGGTGATACATGTAAAAATAGTTGTTATTGTTATAATCCAGAAACGAATCTTTGGTCAACATTAAATCCTATGAAATCTGAACGAAGTCAAGCAGCTGCTGTATATTTTAATGGTAAAATTTATGTTTTTGGTGGATATACATCAAATCGATGTTTATCATCGTGTGAAATCTTAACTTTATCAACAAATGAATGGTCAAATGGACCAGCAATGCGTGAAAATCGTCGTGGATGTGGTGCTGTTGTATATAACAACCGAATATATATTATTGGTGGTTCAAATGGTGTTACATCATTAACATCAATTGAAATATTTGATCCAAATACAAATGAATTAATGAATAGTATAAATGGAAATTGTAATGAATTAAATATTCCACGTGTTGGAGTTGGAATTACTGTATGTCAAGAAAAACTATATGTTATTGGAGGTTTTGATGGACGAACGTTTCTTAAAACAATTGAAGTTTATGATGAACATAGTCAACGATGGAAATTAAATTATAAGATAAATAATTCAAACTGATATGACAATATAATACGTTTATTTTTGTTATTAGCAATACATTTAGAATTAGTTTATGTTTACAAAAAAAAATCGTTTTCTCGTTTTTTCTTCTTCTTCTTCTTTAAAGTTTATATTTGGTCATTTGGTATTCGGTCTTTATTCTGTTCATGATTCTTTCTCTGTTTTTTTTATATATGCATATGTAAGAAAGATCTAGAGATTTTGTACTGATTTATTCACGCGTTTTTTATGTTAAACAATTGAAATAAAAATGTTTATTTAAAAAAAGAAAGGGAGAGAGACTATTTATTAATGATCATCAAGTTTCATTTCAGTAAGAGTTTCATGAATTTGATTAAGTTCTTGAGTATCTAATCGAAGAATATCTGATTGAAAAAGTAATTGTTGACATATATGTTCGATTTTTTGAATATGATCTTGTGTTGATGTAAGTTGTTGATCACTATTGGCAAATTGTTTTAATGTTGTTGTTAGATGATCATTTGAATGAGAATTTTTTATAATAGATTTAACAAGTGTAGCTAATGCATTTATAGATGATTGTGCTTTTGAACAGATATTTGCTTTAGCATCATCATTTGAAAATGATATAGGCAAACCAGCAACTGGAGTTGTCATTATCTAATTTGTGTATTGATTTATTATTTATTGAATTTGATTATATAGAAAAAACAAAAGGAAATGAATTGGTAAAAATATTATCAAATCATAAAAGATCTAGCAGAAAACATTGAATGATAGCGCCTCTACAGTATGAGAACGAGATTTTAAAAAATCGTAAGTAATGGTTAGGAAATGATATATTTCAAGTATAATTATTTCGTAAAATGTGCTCTAAATTATAAAAACGTGTGAGAAGATGTAGCGTCAAAAGCTCTTCAATCGATAGAGTTAAGTTTATTTCAATGGTATTAACTTTTTTTTATAAATTATAGAGCTTCTGATGCTGTGTCTTGTAGTATACTTTTTTTCAGACAACGTATTAATTAGTGGAAAAATGAGATGCAAAAGTGGGTTGTTTATTATGGGCCACCCATTAATATAGATCAGTGCAGTTATAAATAAGATCAAGAAGTAGAAGCAATTAATAAATTGCTTTACTTTTCATGTACAGAAAATACCCATTTGATGTAACTTTAATACTAAATACGGTTACTGTTAATGATACTACGGTTAGTAGTTCAAATCGAACCTGTTTTTTCGTTTATTTATAATAGAATTTCTGAATAAGATTATCATTAAATACATTCAGTTATAGTACTTTCAGTATTCATTATGATTTTTGCACTGGAATTCTAGTAGTACCGTCTCTGATTATAGATTATCACTTCAATTATAATAATACTTAATGCTCGTTTACTAGAGCTACGAGATGCTATTGAAACATTCGTAGAAATATATACCAGTCGCTTAAACACTGAAATATAAACTAAAAAAAGAATGATATTCTTCTATTGTTTTGTATGCATGTCTTCTTTCGATATTTTATTACTCTAGATAGTTCTTTTCAATCATAATCACTTTTATCACAATTAACTTATTAATATATAATATAGATATTGGTATTGATTGTAATCGAATATATATTTCTCTTTGACAATTCATCGTCATTAAAAGATCTCAACTATATATTTGTATGTTTAGCTGCATGAATAATCATTATCGACAATCTCTGATCTGCTTTAAATGTTAGTCATGTTTATTTTTAGAAATAAAAAAAACATTGATTTCAAATGAATTTCATTATTGTATGACCTATGGAAAGAATTGAAGTGTTTTTGATTAGTAATATGTGACAATAACAATCGATGAACGAAGAACTATTTCTGATGTTGATGAAATGGTAAAGAAAGACTGAATAAACTTGATATATTTGATTAGCTTATTCTTTTTTTCCTCTTTCCTTGCTTCCCCTGTAGAGAGGAAAAAAAAGATGCTAAATATCTAAATCGGATGAAGAAGAAAAAGAGACAGAGAAAAAAAAAGAAGAGAAATGATAGATTAACTTAGAAAAACGAAGGAAAATATGCTAGTCGTCTAGAAATATCAGTTCTAACAACACGAGCATACGTATTATTTGCAGTTAGTCAAAATTAGACAAATTATCTTAGTTATAAAAATCAAAAGGCGTATGTCGAGAATTATATGCTACACTTTTGGTTTATATTGTGGTTATCGATGCCAATAGCCATTACTTAAATCCGTCCGATGCCGTCGTTTATTTTTCGATTATGTTTTCTCATTACCAACATATACGAATTTTGCTTATGATTCAACTAGTTTTTATGTTCATCGTTCGTCGGTAAGTTTATGTATATACATATATATTTTATATAAAGACAAAATCTTTGTTAACCTTGATAGTTATCTCATATTTCATAATCAGTAAAATGTATTGAAGTGCATTTAAATTGATTATTTACAATGTGTTATGTCGAGTTCTTCCTCTCCACCATCACATGCACAATGTTATAGTCAATTAAGAAAGGATTGAATCTGATATGGATAGAAATCTATCAAGTAGTGAAGGAAAAACAGGAAAAGACTAAATTAAATAACCCTTAGGCATTACATGTTTGCTCGCATGATCGAACTATCATTGGATTTAGTCTTCCTTCCTGTATATAATCAGGAAATAATAATACAACTTACTAACGAGTTTTCTCTACTAAAAATAGATCTTTTTTTTTTTCAAAAATTGAATTCTCTAAAATAATGATAACAATTTCAAGAATCTATTCTTTCATTACCGTTGTTCTGCTTTTGTATAGGATGCTTCTAAGTTAAATAGTGAGTAAGATGAAATCAGATTTAACGAAAAGAGGTCAAGATTCGGATAAATGGAAGATTAAGTTATTGATTTGATCTATAGTAAAGAAAAACAATGAAAACCATCTATTTCAATATGAATGATATGATTTATTAAAACTTTAATTTTGGTTTTCTTATGAATAGAAATTGTCAACGAATGACTGCGACTCGTTTAAAAAATGCATCGGTAACTATTGATGATCTACTTAAAGAATATGATATTCGTTTACGTCCCTCATTTGGAAGTAAGACAATTTAAAATCTTTATTCTGATAATATTAATTTATATTTATCCATCATAGGTGAACCACTTTTCTTAGATATTGAAATTCGTTTAGCTAGTTTTGATAGTATATCTGAAGTAAATATGGATTATACATTAACACTTTATTTAAATCAATATTGGCGTGATGAACGTTTAATATTTGGTAATACAAGTGAAGAAATAACTTTAACTGGTGAAATAATCGATAAATTTTGGTTACCCGATACATTTTTTCCTAATGATAAAAGTGCCTATTTACATGATGTAACAGAAAAAAATAAAATGATACGTTTAAGTGGTAATGGAGATATACTTTATGGAATGAGATTTACAAGTACATTAGCATGTATGATGGATTTACGAAGATATCCACTTGATAGACAAAATTGTACTGTTGAAGTTGAATCTTATGGTTATACACAAGCTGATGTTAATATGCGTTGGAAAAGTGGACGTGCATCAATATTAGATCTTGATAAAGTTCAATTATCACAATTTACTATTATGGGTTATGATACAATTTCATATAGCATTTATTTAGCAACGGGTAAAGAAAACCGATTGATTGTTGTTGAGTAGAAATGTAAGGTATTATATTTTCCTTCAGTTAGATTCGTAGATTTTGACTACGATGGAAAAAAAGATGTTTACTATTTTTAAGGCTAACAGGAACTTGTATAAATCTCGACTGAAATCCATTCAGTCAAAAATATTCGAGGTTAATCCTTTCCGGCTGACTATTCGTAAAATGTTGCGATATGACAACATCCGACCGGAAATGATTAACCTGGATCTCCTTGATTATATTTTTCAGGAAATTGTTTAATAACTCAAATTAATTGCAGGTCTAAAAATAGAAATTTGTTTTTTTGTAGGAACTTATCAACGTCTTTCGTTAAGTTTTATTCTTCAACGAAATATCGGTTATTTTTTATTTCAAACTTATCTTCCATCGATTCTTATTGTTATATTATCTTGGGTTAGTTTTTGGATAAATCATGAAGCAACTAGTGCTCGAGTAGCATTAGGTAAAGAAATATATATGTGAAAAGAATTTCTAGCTAATATTTTTAATTTTTCAAGGTATTACTACTGTTTTAACAATGACTACAATATCGACTGGTGTTCGATCATCATTACCTCGTATATCATATGTTAAAGCAATTGATATTTATTTAGTCACATGTTTCGTATTTGTATTTGCTGCTCTTTTGGAATATTCAGCTGTTAATTATCTTTATTGGGGTACAAGAGCTAAAAAACGTAAACATAAAAATCCAGGCGGAAAATCTAAAATAGATATTCATGTAAGTTATTTGTATTATTAAAAGTTCTTTTTTTTTGGTAGTTTTATGATATTATTACTAGAATGATTATGAATTAGATGAAATGGAAATTAATCGTGCTTCACCACTTGTTGGTTTACGTTCAAATACATCTGGTAATCGTCGAAGAATGATAACAACATCATCAACATTTGATGAACATTCTCAAAGTAATCATTCTATAGTTACACAAATTCCACGTCCACGACCAATGGTTAAAGGAAATCCTGCATTAAATCCATCGTCATATAATCGAAATTTACGTCCACGACGAACCCGACGTTTTCTGAATTATCTTCGAACACGTACAAGAAATTTTCGTCATTCAATTCTACATGTCGAAGATGTTAATGATGTAGATAGATGGTCACGTGTTTGTTTTCCAGTTTTATTTTTACTATTTAATGCAGCTTATTGGCCTTATTATATAGTTCGACCACAAACATCTACTTAAGAAAAAAGAGAACTAAATCGAGTGAACATTTAAAAAACTAGTGTTGAGGATAAATGTTAATTATATTTTTTGTATAAATTGATGTCTTGTTTCTTGTATGATAAAAAAAAGTGGACAGAAGTAAAGTTATATTTATCAAAGAAATCTTGCGAGTGTTGTATAAGATTAATTTCATATGCTAAGTCAAAAATGTAAGAGGGAAATAATGGACTTTTTGAACTTCTATCCTTTGCTAATTCAATGAAAGTCCTTAAAAATGACGAGAATCTATGAAGTGCGACAAACATGTTATTATCGATGACAACAGAATATTCCCTATGTGCTTTTTTAAGTTCAAATGATAAACTTGGTATTATGAGAATAAAACTAATTTATATAAATAGTTCATTTATGAACAAAGAAATTCTTTCACGATACTTATTTTGAATGTTTACATTAATGTGCATAATCTAATTTTAAGAATTCAATCATTTACAATTGCTGACCTCTGATGACTGAAAAACTTTGTTTTCTGGAATAATGATTATGCATTCGCTTCTCTTGTTATACACAGAATTGATATGATTCGAAGTGTTTTCTTCATTGAACAAAAATATATCTGATGAGTATTGACCTAAATTGATATACACGAAGCTAAAATTAGCATACAAAATAGCTAACAACAAGTGAATCGGGAAGAAAATCTTTTGATAAATCACAAGTCATTTTCTACAAAGTTCAATAACTTCCAAATAATTCTTGACATGTGACCTAAATATGCCTTTTTAATTTATATGTTATATAGTTATTCAGCCTTTTTGAGATAGTCCATTTTTGTTCCAAATAAATCGCATGTACTTTTATTCAACAAAATTCATTTTGAATGCGATTTTTATTTTCAAGTTTTCACAGGAGATTTCTTTTCTCTTCATTTTCAAACTCTATCAAATCGAAAAGCTAAAAATACTTAATTATTTTCATCAAATAAAAATATTCAGATAGAATCTTATCAAACACAAAGTCTTCTTCTCAAATAATTTCTCTTTAATTTTATTCCTAACTACAAAGTATTTTCTTTTCTCATCTTCCGCAAAATTCAATAAAAGACGAGGAATTTAACGTTTATTTATTGGAATATTTTAATCAAAACTATCAAATTACATTCAATTTTCAAGAAACAAAAATTCTAAAATTTTTTTCTTCGTTCATTAATTCAATACAAAAAAATTTTTCTTTTTTTTAGAATCAAAATTTCACTCACGAAATTTTTTTCAAATTTTTGAATGCGATGATTTGCCAAATCAGCAACATAAAGATTTCCTTCATCATCAAAAGACAAGTCACTGGGATTATTCAATTGATTTGATTGATTTCCTCTTCCATTTCCACCAACAACAATTTCACCTTCTTCTTTTCCTTCACACCAACGAATTACTCGATCATTCCCAAAATCTGCCACATAAATATGACCCAAATCATCAACAATTACTCCTTGTGGATGGTTCAATTGATTGAGATCTTTTCCTTGACCATTTCCTCCAGCCACAATTCTTCCTTCTTTTGCATCTTTTCTCCATTTCATCACGCGATTATTGTTCTCATCTGATACATAAACAGATTGATCTTCATCAACAAAAATAAAAGTAGGCCAATTGAGTTGATTGAGTTGATCTCCTCTTTTATTTCCACCTGCCACTACAATTCCTTCATTGTCATATTCTCCCATTTTCCATCGTCTTACTTCGTTCTTCCCACGATCAGAAACATAAAGAAACCCATTTTTATCCATTGCCAAACCATAACAGACAATATTTTCAATCAGAATTTGTTGATTTTGATTCAGCCAGCGAATCACTCGACTGTTCATACTATCAGCAATGATGATCGAATGGTTTTGTTGATTAATAATCACATCGGTTGGAAAATTCAATTGATCCATTCGATTTCCAAGCCCATTTCCACCTGCGATGATTTGCCCTTCCTTTGCATTATGTTTCCATTTAACAAGACGATTATTTCCAAGATCAGCAATGAAAATATTTTTCTTCTTATCAATAAAGATTCCAAGAGAGTAATTGAGTTGATTTAATTCTTGTCCGTCTCCATTTCCCCCAGCCACAGTAATGGCATTCTGTTTCCATTTGTTGAATTTTGGTTCTAGAAAATGATGAAAAGGAGATGAACAAGAAAAGTTATTTTTAATCAAAGACAAAGAAATGATTAGTTTTTATGAAACGTTGATAACAAATTTTATTTTATTTTTTGTTAAAGTTTGAAAAGAATTTTAATGAAAAAATCTTTTTTGTGGTTTTTTCGAATAAAATTTAGTAAAATGAAATGAAGAAATAGTTTGCGCGTGTGGGTATGAGTATAATGTAAAACCCACCCACATCCTTATTATTTCTGTATATTAAGTACCAGCAAAGATCATGTATTAGCAATATAAAGAGTTCTAAAAATCTTTCTTACCTAGACATTTCTTCGTTTTTGTATCACAATTGTTAGTTGTACAGTGTATGCCTGACTCACAACCTTGCTGAAGTAAACATTTTGACGAGCAAATTGCACCACCGCAATCGACATCTGTCTCATCTTGGTTCTTGACACCATCCGTACAAGTAGGTACTATAAAAACAAAGAAAGATATAATTAAATTTGTGATATTCCAACAATATAAAATGTTTTGCAGTTACTCTAAATACATAACAATATGTCATGCCATAGTTATCATTATAAGTAAAGATCAATGCAAGCTGCAATAATCTCGTTTAAAGCGACAACTCTACTACTCTTAGATTTCTTCGGAAGATTCTCATATGTGATACATGAAGCGAACTAATCTCAAGATTATAACTGTCAGCAAGTAAGGTAAATATTCTGATAGTTTAACGTTCATTCCTTCTATGCTTCTCATTTATATAACAAGTTGTACTTTTTTCTTTATATGTGAAAACTGCGATAATGTTATATTCGATGTCACACCCTTTCATTGTCACTTTCGGGATGCAACGTAACAACGTGCATGTTTTGTCTGGATTCGATTTATGTAATCATTACAAGCAGATCTTTACAGCTCTAAACTATTTGATAATTCCTTTTGCAGGAATAAGATCGCGATAATAAGTGTTAGGTAAAATAAAGCAATAACTTGACTGCTTTCGGGAGAAAAGTAACAAAGCTCTATAATAAAGAAAAGAAAACACGTCATCTTACCACTTTTTCTTTCTTTATTTGCCAGTGTTTTTATGGGTTTGCTACATGCACTGATTGCACTAAGTCCAATTGCAGTTATAGATTGCACTTTGAATACAAATGTCGTGCTTGGTGGTAGATTCGAAATGATTATCTTCTTATGATTAGCATTTGTGTGAACTACAATCCATTTGTCTTCTTTTTTACTTTTATTTTTACCGATTAATGTTTTACCACGATGTTTCTGGTACATAATTTTGTAGCTCTGTACTTCTTCGGTTCCACTAGCTGCATCTACCCATGTTAACGTTACATTAGTGTCTGTAACAGATATCGCATATGGTGCATCTGGTTTACTTGGTATAATAAAGCCTTTTTTTCCTGATCCACGTTCGTAGAGAATAAGCTGAATAGTTTTAGTATCATTAACTGAATATTCTTCATTGACGATAAATTGTATGTTTGTATTTTCAACATTATTTGCTTCTGCAAACTCTTTAAATTGTCGTAAATTTTTGCGAATTTCTGCCATACTACGACTATTTCCAAACCATGTGACATGTTTTTTACGAGTAGTCGATGAGTTAAACTTGCTCTTACCATCTAGATACTTTTGCATATCAGCAAGTTGAGGATCATTTTCTTCAATGAAACGAAACGACAGGCAGAGAATATAATCGTATCTAGTGTCATCAATGACTTCATCTAATGACGATGATTTAATTAGAATATGTAAACTTCTGTCTTTAGCGAGATTTTCGATCCATATCGTCATTAACGCTATTTCTTTTTCCTTTTCTTTGAGCCATGATTCTAATTTTTGCTGATTAAATGGTGATGAATCAACTTTTTTAAACACATTAAATAAAACAGACTCTTCAACACTAGTGTTCCCACGTAGTTTTGGTAGATATAATGCAAGCTTTTCTTTCAAGTCACCTTGTATTTTCGACAATCGCGCGGTAAAATCTGATAATTGTTCTTTCATATGATTAAGCCTTGTAAATATCGAGTTCTCTAATAAATCTAATGCTCTCACTTCCAAAGAACGTAGATTTTCAATAGTCGATATTGAATAGTCAACCAAGTTGGATGAGATTTCTCGAACAATTCTCGTTATATTATTATCCAAAAGATGTAATGGATAGAGCCACACTTTTTTTGGTATGGCGTTTTCATTATTTATACCTAACAATGACGGTAATTGGCGATAAATTGTAACAGCTTCTTCAAAGTTATTTGGATTTTTTTTCAAACGAAAATCGCTATAAAATTTACAGCGCAACTTATCGACGAAGTTCTTTTCTTGCTTCGTCAGATTTAATTTAAATTTCCCTTCGATGTTAAAAACTGGTTTGTCAAATATGGCCTTTAATGAACCGCTCACTGCTTTTTTAGATTCACTATCCGATACTGTGCGATCAAATACAAAAAACGCTTCAGCACCATAAACGACACGAGTGACAACATGTGTAGCAATATCTGTGTCAAGTAAATATGAATGATCTAGATCATCTCTACCAAGATGTTTCATTGTTAACTCTTGAAAATGTGTTGTAGTTGAATATTTTAGTGTCAGGCGAGCTTCATGGTTTGTTTTTTGATAATCCTCAGCATATTTTGCAGAACCTGACATACTCATTCGACCGCCAAGCAGCAGACGTAATTTTAAACTATGAGCGTCAATTCCTAAAGCATGTGCCTTATGTTGCAGTGAATCTTCAGTAATTATTTCATAGCCAGTATATGGTTGTTTATGTGTGGTCGTATGGTTTGCCAAGGTCTGCCAGTCCCACAGAGTTACTCCAGTGATTGACTGATCATTACGAACATCATAGAGCATACCCAAATGAAATGGCCGTCCCAATGTAACCATTGTAATTTCGTGTTCTGTGGCCATTAGTTTCAATGACTGATACGAAATAATCAAAAGTATCAGATGTAAAATAAGCATTGAATTTTAGTGTATCCCTTCTTTATGCAACTAAAATAGAAACAAAAATTACAAAAATGCCATATATGAAAGTATATTTGTTCGTAGTTAGAAGTGATAAAGAATTTCAAAAAGGTTATTCCTTGACCAGACTACGGTGATTTTCCGATCGCTCATCGTATAGGAAATAAGAGATACATTCTATCAAATCTGTATGAGAATGAGCAGATAATTTTATAATTTTTGAGTTATATAATCCCATTCAAAGATTTTAACATTGATTTTGTCATTTGTAGATGCCTGAGCTGACCTACAAATTTGGTAGAGGGTGAGTAGGTGTGGGTGCAGCTGTTACAAAATTCTCGTAATCGCGTCCATCCACACTCATCCTGAAGACGTGATGTCACAGTATAGTACACTGATAAAGCTATTCAAATAACTTTCTAATTCATTGTAGAAATTTGTTTATTCAACGGCTATATAACTCATCTCTTAGTTACATTTCTATTAAACACAAACGTTTTTTGTCTGAATTGCCGGATCTCTGGAAGATAGTGATACTCCATTGCTCTTTGACTAGTTTGTCTAGCTATGAATAGAACCTTGATTTAGAAAAGAGATCAAAGTCTATAGAATATTTTATCAACAACTTCTTTCTAGGATAGTTGCTAGTCATAGTCCAAATAAAATCGAATAATAAAATTTATATGATCCTCTCAAACATGGTTCAAATCTTCTATGTTTTAAAACTTCTTCTTTGACTCTTATGAAATAATTTCTATACCTTCGATTGTGTATGTGTATGTCGTCGTTTTTTTTAAAAGTGAAAGACTAAATGGTAACCATCGTCTCATATACAATCCTTCGTTTTCTTTTTCTTTTAGCTCCAAAATTGGTATCTCTGGATTTTTTCTCCACGTTATGATAGGTATATATTATATTTCATTTATAACAAAGAAGAAGAAGACCTTTTACAAATAGCTCCAATGGATTACAAAAAGTTATCTTTTAACATGTAATATGATACTAATCAAGAAATGAGAAAAGACAAAACACAATTTAAATTTGGAAATCACAAAATTTCAACAACAATTCATCAGAAACTATCCTTATCCAAGATAAATTGGACATACATATAAGATTTGTTACATGAGGTACAGTGGATTTCAACATATTCTAATTGTACTATGTAACGAAAGCTAATGAGAAACTGAAGAAATATGATTACAAGGACTCTTCGTATTGATAAATTGATTCATTAGTATGATTCATATTATAACAATATATGGAACAATATGCAGCACTAAGTTAACATCTAGTTTTGGTCGCCTTCAACTAATTTCAGTATCATACTGTCTTTATAATGTAGGTGTGAATGTGGGTGCGGATTAAAAGAAGATGAATATACCCACACCCGCACTCTCAAGATTTCATACTGTAACGAACATTTATTTTGATATTTGTAATAAAACAAAATAAACATTTTTTTTTCAAATTTCAATATTATACAATACAAGTTTCTATAAACAATCATATTTGAAAAAAATTTAATGTATGAAGCAAAATATTCTCATTATTTTAGACAAATTCTTCCAACAACAGATCAGGTTACAATAAGATTCGGCAGCTATGAAAGTAACGATCTTATTTTTTTCTTCGATTCACACGTTTGACTCTGTATCATAAGAACAAATTCCATACCATCCTATAAAATATACATATTTGATTTTACGATCAAATGACAATATAGATTTTAAGCAAAAATAGATAACAAAGAAAGTTATTTAAGTTTTGTTGATTATTACCGAGGACACAATATTCATGTCTATGATGTACCATTTTATATCATTAAAACAATCTTAACAAGAACGTTGCTTACAGCTGTTATCTTGATATTGTCACTTTCTAGCTGATATCATTCTTTTTTCGTTTTTTTTCTCTTCCAACAAGTAATTACAACATCATGTGAAATCTATGACATAGAACAAATATTCACTCGTTTAATGCAAAGAGAGAGAACAGTATATAGAACTAATATATAAACCTGCACAGCACGCATTTCATCAACAATCTACAATGGCAAATCAAACAGTCGCCAGTTTCGTTACATTACCGGTAGAGCTTGTCTACCGAATTTTAGATCATCAGTCGTATCTTACAATCCTATGCTCCATGGCAAACGTATGCACACGGTTCAACAGCATTCTAGGCAGCTACGATCGATACCAGGTAAACTTTTTTCTATCATAATTACCTAATTTTTATCCATTAACTTTCGAATAAGTTTCATATCTGCAATCTCTAAACAAGTAGAATGACTTCAATATAATATATGTGACCTTTCTCCACAAAAATTCACTTCTTGCCGTATGAGAATATGAAAAATAGCGTCCTGATAATTAGAACAACCAGTTTCTTTTCTTCTTTTTATTCAGTTTTATCTAAATATTCCACGTTTCAAACTAAGTATGTTGTTATAAACATACAGTGTTTAGATAAGAACGAAAAAAAGAGATACAACATTATTATTTGGGTTTTACCTGTATGTATACACCTTTTTTCTAAAATACCATTTCGATAATAAAAATCAGCTTTTGAGAGAAATTCATCTACGAGAAACTAGTTCGTCATGTTATAAATAACCTCTTCAATACTTTTGTGAGAAATACTTCCGATAAATACTCCTTCAAGAGCATGTGCGATTAAAGATTCCGATGGCTGTGAATGCAGAGGAAAATGACTCACAACAACAAACAAATGAATACTACCAAGATGGAATATTTCTTCAAGGAACATACTTCTAAAGCAGCTCTTTTTACCAAAAAACATTGCATCGGAACGGATTTCGTGTGAAGTACGGTTTATTCAGGACGGAATTTTGAGAATAGTTTGACAGCGCTATTTTATTATATAACGTTTAAGCATGCATTCATCTTCTTCACATAATGAGTCTAACATTACAGAATAAGTTATTTGATTTATTTTTCGCTTTTTACAAATCAATGCAGCTTTATGGACGTAACCCAATAGTTGCATCGAAAGCAACTATCGAAATCAATATATATTCTCACTTATATAAATCATATACATCAATAAAACTAAGCTCGATAACTCAAGCAGAGCTCTGATGTAAAACACATATCGAGTCTGAATAATAAATGTAAAGAAAACTGTCCAGTAACTACCGATAAGAAACTATCTTTCGTCATACCTACAGAATACTAACAAGCGCTGCACCATACTTAACTACGCTCTAAACCATTCACTGCAATACATTGTCATTTGGACACACAATACTATTCTTGGCAGTTGTTTCCGCAGAAGCAGCTTACAAACTACTTTTCCCTAACCGATATGTATTTCGTTCTTTCTAAACACTCCCAAACTAAAGCAACACCTAGACAAAACCTTTCTACTTCTAGTTCAGCCTTGGTACTTTATTTTAAGTCTAGATTTTCATAAACTTACTTGCACACTGTGCAGCCTAAAAAGTCGTATGAAAATGCATACTTGTATCTATACGCCCAACAAGCCCATCACAACAGCATTACTTTCACTGTTGTAATTACACGCAATCCTGAATAACTATTCTGTATCTTTATTGGTGCCGTGTCTTTACCTCCACTTTTTCATCTAGACACTCACCACACTCAATCTCAAAAGCAACGGAATTAGTGGTAAAAGGGCACAAGATCTTGCTAATGCTCTACAAATTAACAAAGTAACAAAAATACTTGTCCTTCCTCCTTTTCACTTTACTTCATCATTCACAAACTTTTTAAACAGATAGTCACCACACTAGATCTCGATTCGAATGCAATCGGTGATCAAGGAGCACAATATCTTGCCAATGCTCTAGAAATCAACAAGGTAACAACAATAGTTGTTTTTCCTCTTCCTCTTCACTTCACCTCATCATTCACACACTTTTCACACAGACACTCGCCACACTCGGCCTTAGAAACAATAGAATCGGTGCTAAAGGCGCAGGAGATCTTGCCAATGCTCTGAAAATCAACGAAGTAACAAAAATATTTGTTTTTCTCCCTCTCCTCTTCTCTTCTCTTCACTTCACTTCATCATTCACACACTTTTCGTATAGACACTCACCACACTCAAGCTCGGTACGAATAGAATCGGTGGTGAAGGAGCACAATATCTTGCCAATGCTCTACAAATCAACGAAGTAACAACAATACTTGTCCTTCTTTCTCTTCACGTCACCTCATCATTGACATATTTTTCACACAGACACTGACCACACTCAACCTGGAATTCAATAGAATCGGTTATGATGCAAAGGAATCACTTGGGCAAATATGCGAAAAAAATACAGGACTGAAAATAGCTTTTGATGAAGATGAAGATGACGATGAAGATGAAGATGAAGATGAAGATGAAGATGAACATGACCATGAATATGTTGATGAAGATGAAGATGAAGATGAAGATGAAGATGAACATGACCATGAATATGTTGATGAAGATGAAGATGAAGATGAAGATGGAGATGATTACTACGATAACCACCGTAAACGATAATTCTTTTACTTTTAATGTTTATAAGATTTTTTATTGATTCAACAAATATATGTGAAATCTTGTAGCAATGGAAGTTTTTTCTTGTGTTTATAGTTAGTAGAGACTACAGAACTGTGGAAATTCTTCAGAATGTAGCAAGTAACGCTCGGTCGGATGTCCCATTTTGCTGCGAGTTTACTTGAAACAATGGTTGATGGTTATTTTTTTTATTGTGTAGTAGCAGTTCCTTAACGGGGAGGAATAAAAGAAAAAGGAAATTTATGAAATAATGTGCATATTTTTATCATAGGATTTTATCAAAAAAGGCATTTTTCATTGAGAAACTGATGATGGTTATAGCTAAACGAAGACATGTCCATCTCTATGTTCACCTGGACGCATGTAAGATTGTTTCTGGAGCATTAGTTTCATTTGGAAGTACGAGTAAATATTAGTGAGACGAAGACATTTCGAAACGTGCAAGCTTGCAATATGTTAGTGACAAGTTGCCAGTGTATCGGTGCCTGTTTATTCGAAATAAAGAACTCTCATGCAATATTATATGTATGAAAGATTGATTAGCTATTACAGTTTCTGAAGATTTTAGTATATATACACCTAACTTTTTGAGTAACTGAACTTTTATATCCTTTCGGTATTCTTTGTTTGAATCCATATTATAAGAAAAGTATTATTCTGAGTAAAAATTTAAGCAAACGACGAAAATTCCTCATGCATATAGCGTAAACATAGGCAAATATAAAGTTCTTTTTTTCTAAGAACGGTTTACTTAAAACTAAAAAGAAGAAGCCGAACATTTGGGAATGACAGATATACTCTCTTCATGACATGCAGCTGTTAGTACTATAATCCCAATGAACATGATTTTTATTTTTACCTTAATTAAAACTAAACGTTCAGGTTTCCCATGCAAAGGACTCGAGTGATATTTTAATACACTATTGATTGTTATTCTACAGTTAATGAATTATTTTACTTTACAGTCTTACAAATATCACAGAGCTTCGGTTTTTATAGGCTGAGAAGTATATCGATAAACTGATGTGTTCTGGTTATCTTTTAAACGGATAGTACATGAATACTTTAAATAATTCTCAATTCAATAAAAATTTCAGTTTATTTGATTAAAGTTTAACTGAAGAGGAATCAGTCATATATATATTCATGAATATTTGATTTTATTATGATGCATTTAGAAAGGACTATAAATATTCTGTTACAAGATTGAATGGTGATTTGTTTACTGCACTATCTTGTGTCACGTTGCTTAGTTATGATGAAAAATATCAAAGTCAAAGTGCATTCATATGACTTCTTCTTTCAACAAGAATTTTATTATTTTTAATCAAATAACAAAAAACTAATGTAGTTTGAAACAAAAGTCGATAGGAACATAACATTTATAAGTATTTGAATACCATAATAGGTATACATTCAAGATTGTATTGACAACAACATGATTCAACCTACTTTCCTTATCGACATATACCTCATGACACTAGTCTCTCATAATGAACCATAATTAGATAGTATTATTTTTAGAATATTCATAAAATTTCAGTTCAAATAGATATATTTCTATGGTAGACGAAACTAGTTTTTAAGAGAACACATTTGTATGCACTGAAATTTTGAATATTTTAGTTTTTACAAAAATCCATGTAGTAAATCAAGCATTAAGTAATATGTTTCGATCTCTAAAACTTATGTATCTAGAAATATTCTTCTAAGCCGTATTTTTATGGTAAGGAAAGTACTTAATTTTTTTTCATAAGTTCCTATGTTTTCTAAGATTAACTTTACTTTCAGTATGAATATGTTATATATTCTACACAACTTATAAATCCGCAATAATAAATAAATAAATTCATGTAATTGTCTTAGACAAAAGGACAATTTAATTCATATTTTCGTGAAATTATTTTATTAGATATAGCGTGAAAATCTACAATTTATTTGAATTTTATAATAAGAAAAAGATCTGCTAAAGTATGATTATTACAATAGTAAACGTAATCGTCTGTTTAGTTCTTCTTTGGAGCGGAATCGCCATATAGGTGTGCACTAAATTGTGGAGGGTAACGATCACCTTGAACATCAGCTTTTTC
>CAJNOI010000022.1:273017-290141 GCA_905250115.1 Adineta steineri | reverse complement strand
AGAATGAAATGAATATTTTATTAAAGAAAAAAAGAAAAATATAAGAAATTATCATTATTATCTCAAAAAAAAAAGATTAATCTTCATTTTTATCTAAATCATCTTCTTCTGTTTGTGTATCGGCAGGATTTGGTTCAGTTTGAACAATAATTGGATGAGCAGTAGCAATCTTTGCTTGAGCTTCACTTAATGTTTCTGCACGATAAACTTTTTCACGAATCCATGGATGAGAAAAAGCTTGTTTGACTGTAAGACGTTCAGGAACATTTACTTTAAGAAGTTTACTTACAAAACTCTAATGATAGAAGAAAATTTTCGATATGTAAACCAAAAAGAAAAATTTAATTAATTAACATTACTTTTCCATTTGCTGATATATGTTCCCATTCAGATGAATTGTATTCAATATTACCATTGAGAATTTTTTGAAAAATTTTCTTTTGTGTACCATGGAATGGATATGAAGCCGTAAGACTAAACAAAATAATTTAGAACAACTGAACATATATTTATTAATTTAATCTTACCAAAAATAAACCAATATACCCAATTGCCACATATCCGATGATGCAGAAAATGGATCACCACGTAGAAGTTCAGGTGCTTTAATTTAGATGAAAAAAAAGTTTAAAATAAAAGATTTTATTTTATTACATACCACAAAAACTTGGTGAAGCATTTACAAGTAGAGTAATTGCATCACGTGTACATAAATTTGAATAAGCATAATCAACAAGACATAATTTAGATTCATTTTCAACATTACGAATGACAATATTTTCACCATGAAGTTTTCCATGATAAACTTGATGTTCATGCATATACTATTTAATTAAATAAATAAATAATTTTTTTGTCATATTGTTTCATCATACTTCAAGTCCTTTTAATATTTGTGAACAATATTTCGATATGTCGTGTTCTGTATAAACTTCCGTTTGGCCAATTCTGATAAATGAAAGAAATAATTATTATAATGAAATAATTTTTTTTTTACTTTTGAAAAAGATTCGGTCCATCGATATAATCTTGAACAATATAAATTTGTGATGGTGTTTCAACAATTTCTCGAAGAACAACCTTTAAATAATAAAATAATTTTGAACAGTTTCATATTTTAAAGATGAAAAATTTTTCTTACCAAATTTGGATGATCAAGTTGTGTAACATGTGAAGCATTTTTAAGTGGAGTTTTTCTATTACCCTATAGAAGTAATTATTATAATTTAATGAAAATTTATATATTTATAACGTACGCGTTTTGGAATACATTTAACAGCTCTCATTGTCTGTCGATTTTTTAATCGACATTTATATACATCAGCAAATTCTCCACTATAAAAAGAAATTGATTATATAAAATTATTGTTATTCTATTATTCATTACTGATTAATTAATTTATCAAGATCATAAATATCTTCAAATTTATCTACGAATGTACTACCACCAATCGATCTTAATTGTTCAGTTGATAAGTTTTCTTGTTGTTGTTGTTGTTGTTGTTGTTCTTCTGCCATTATGAATATATGTACCTTGACAATGGTAAGCGTAAAAAGTGTAGTGACAGCAAGACTATATTATTCTATAGATTTAAAAGCAAAGCGAAAGAAAAACACAAAACATTGATCGTTGATAGAAATAAAAAAGAAATTCTTTAGTTACGCGACGATAGAAGAGGAGAAGAACAAGAAGTGTTGCCTTTCTCTTTCTTTTCTTCTATTCTCTGTTAGCTTAATATGTGTTTACAAGGATATTAAATTTTATATTTAATTGACTGTTACTTCTGTTTCTTTTTTTTTTCTTATACCAAACGAAAATGTAAACTTTGAAAAATGTTCATTACGATAGTAATCAATTTTTCTATGTAGTAAGCAACTGTGCCTCATCCCAGTAGCGGATTTAGAGGGGCGATCATCGCCCCCCCCCCTTCCAAAATCCTAGATCCGCCACTGCCTCATCCGAATCATTATTGTTAGAAATAAATTTTTATGTTAACTTCTGTAAATAATTTTGATTTTTTCTAAATCTTTATATTATCGACGTTTCATACAAAAAAAAGCAAATAAATACAAGACAACAGTAGTGCAAAAAAAAAATATTCATTGTAACAATAGAAATAGAACGGCTTAATTAAAATGAAAGCACCGGTTTACATTAGTTCTAAACGGAATATTAATATTTGTTTTTTTTTCACCATCTCACTTGTCCTTTATATTCTTCTTTTAATGATATTCGTTTAACTGTTTCATAACCAAATATAATAAATAATGAATAAACACATGAATGTGATAGACGAGCTGTTAAACCTTTTGTAAATATACCAGCACCTTCTTCTTGCCATAATTCACGCATAATTTGTGCAACTCTTCTTCGTTCTTGTTCAACTTGTATACGAGTACGACATACATCAAGTGGATTTGTAAGAATAGTCGATGTAAGTGATGATAAAGGACCAGCAATACATTGAATAGCAAGTAATGGTAATGGAAATAGACTTGCTAAAAACAAAATTTATGAATCAAAACCAAATATTTCAAGTACTGACATATGCTATCTAGGAATCCTCTCAAGTTGATAAGTTTCTTTTTGGGGGGATTTTGTTCTATATATAGTAACTATGTGGACCATAAACCCACACTCAAGATTAGAACTCAGTACATGCCTAAATGAAATTATCTTACGAAATATTGTTTCAATTTTAAGCATTTGTCGTTGATAAAAATAATATGATGGCCACCAAATCGCACTTGTTAAACTGAATAAAAATGTTGAAATCATATAACCACGATAAAAACCTCTTAAAGTTATTTGTGGTTTTTGATTTTTATC
This sequence comes from Adineta steineri, assembly GCA_905250115.1. Classification (NCBI taxonomy): domain Eukaryota; kingdom Metazoa; phylum Rotifera; class Eurotatoria; order Adinetida; family Adinetidae; genus Adineta; species Adineta steineri. Next base: position 287,311 of record CAJNOI010000022.1, on the reverse strand, counting down.
TACATTATTTTCATATAATAATGTTCTACATATATGTTTAAATATTAAATAATTATTAGCGCGAATTTCATTTGGTACATGTATACGTTGAATTTGACGTTGTTGACGACGAGTTGATGATGTTTTAGATAATTCGGTATTCGATACAGCTGACATACCATCTTTAGAACGAGTTACTCTTCCTGGTGATGTTAATCCAACTAATTGCATATGTTGAGAAACAATATCAATAGGACATGCAAGTACTTGAGCAAATAATGAAGCAATTGTACCACCAACACCAGCACGTAAATATTCATTTTTAGTTAAAATATTAGCACGAGCACGTGTTGCTTCAAATGTTGTTATATAAATAAGACCAGGTATTAATTGACAATTATAAACAAGAAAACCTTTGTATAATGATCGAAAACCTTCATAACGAACGGTTGTATGTAATGCATGCCATGTACCTTTATATATTGTTGATTGAATTTGAACTTGTAAACGAGTACGAACAAGTGTAAATGGATATAAAAATGAGCGAACGATAAATGTTGATAGAAGATTTAATGGAACATATTTTTTTTTATCGAGCATTTGCCAATCGATGTCATGTGTTAAAACTGGTTCACCGCTTTCAGACATGAATTACTTAAAAAAAAAGAGAGAGAGAGAGACAAAAAATTTTTTTTATCAGAATTCAGATATCTTATGAAATATCTATTTATAGGTTTTTTTTTAATATATAAACAAACAAAGAAACTTATGAAAAACGAAACTTTTAGAACAATGAAGATGATTAGGTTTTTTTTAATAACAGAAATTATCCAAAAAAAAAAGAAATGTCATTTTTTGTACGAAAAAAATTACATAGAAAAAGAAAACGCTAGTTTTGTCAAGATGATGATAGTGGTGTTGCTCGTTGTTGAACGATTTTTTGTATTAAACTTCGAGTTGCCATAAATAAAACTTGAAAACGTTTAGCTAATGGTGTTGTTGGATTCGTTTGGATATATTCATATAGTTTTTTAGTTAGATCAATGAGTATATTCTGTGAATAATCACGTGCACTTGGATGTGATAAATCAAGACAAATTAATGCTTCATGTAAATAACTATGACAAGAAAAAGAAAAGAAAAGGATAAGGAAAAATATATAAAAGAATTGTACTTGTATTTAAGTTCTTGTTTTGTAGTTAAATCAGCAGCAAGTTGTTGTATCAAAGAAAGAAGAACAGGTGTTTGTAATGGACATGGTTGAATAGAAAATAAATCTGCTGGACGAACATTTTCACATAAATATAAAACAAGACTTAAATCTGATGCTGATAAAACAAATTCAAATGCTTGATTCAATTGATTAAGACGAATAAGTTTTAATACATGTTGTTGTTTAGTATCTGATGGTGAACTTGTATTAGTTATACTAGGTGATGCTACATTCGTAGTAGATACAGGTGTTGCCGTTCGACTAACAGTTGGATTTAAAGTTGTAGTTTGTCGAAATAGAGTATTGATATCATTCTTTTGTGTTGCTAATACTTCACGAAAGATTGAAGCTGTTTCCTCACGTAGTATTGATCGTGTTGTTTCTCGAATTCTATAAAAGAAAAAGAATTACAATTTAAAATAAGATTATTAAATGTACAAAAAGAGTCATAAATCTGAAAAGATAATCCTTAGCGGCAGTGTGTGGGTGTAGAAGAAAAGTAGTCCATACCTATACATCCACATATACACTCCCCCACACCCACACCCTCACGACTCTTACTATTATCCGCTTATGTCTCTGCTGAAAACTAACAAGAAAAAATACGATCATTTTTTAATACTACTATCATTAATTTCCTTAAAGATTTATAATTAAGAATATTATTCTTACAAAGGTGTAAGATTTGTTGTTAGATGTTGAGTAATTTCATGTTTAAGTACATTTGTTAATTCTTGATTTTTCTTTTCAAATTCTTTATTTAATTGTGTTGTTTCTTTACGAATTTCACTCATCATTTGTTCTCGTTGTTGAATTAATGAACGTTGTTGTTGTCGACCATATTCAATCATTTCTTGTAAATCTAAAATCTTTTATTATATGAAAAATTCTTATTTTGTTTTTTCTTCTCTACATACATTCTTTTGTACCACGTTTAAATACATCATTTGTTTGTTGAAACATATTTGTTACAGCTTTTTCAAATGATGGTATAACTATTTGATTAAATGTATCACGATAAGATGTTATCATTGTTGTTTGAATTGCATTAGATACTGCATGACTTAAAGAATCAACCATTGTCTATTATGAAATAAATAAGAAGTTTTTGAAATAAAACAGAAATATAAAAACAAACTTTTGAACGAAATATTTGTGTAATTGTTTGTCTGATAACATTATCAGTTGATAATAATTTAGCAGCAAGATCTTTATGTAAATTATCTTTCATTTCTCTATATGGTTCAAATACAGATTTCATTGCTAGAAGAAAAAAAAAAATAAAATATTTTAAATTCTAATAAAAAGATAATATACCGCTTTGTACATATGTTTGAATTTTTTCAATAAGTATAGCTTCTAAACGATCATAATGTGTATCGGATAATGTTGTTTGTGATTCATTATTTGTTACAATGTCTAGTGGAAATGAATTTGGACTTGGTCGACTTTGTCGAGATACAACACCTAGAAATGATGCATTATTATAAAGTAAAGAATATTCTGATGATAAAGTACACATTATAGTATCTATTTTTATAAAAGTATTATTTTTGAATGTAACAGCTGTAACATATAAAAAGAACTTTCTTAACTCGTATCATCGATAAAGTAAAAAGACTTGAAATATCTCTTATAATTCATTTTAGTATGGATAAAATGATCTATGAGTATTTACTTGATGGTTCGAAACTAAGTAATCTATCAACTTTGCTTGTTAATTGTTCAAGACGTTGACAACAGTGATCAAGTTTATCGTCATTATACGAATCAGATGTTATTTGTGACATAGATTCTGATGCAAGATTTGTTGTTCGTGTACGTAATTCATTTAATACACGAGTTAATTGACGAATTTCATGTAAGGACTAAAAAAATAAGAATAAAATATAAGAAAATATAATTCATCTTATATTATTTTTACATCATTATTTAATATTAATTGAGAACTATTTGGTGACCGTCCACTACGTCGTTTAATACGTGTATGTAAAAGATCTTCTTCATCAGCTGTTGAATCATCATCTTTATCACTTTAAATTAAAAAAAACATAAAATAATTCGAATATTTATATGAAGCGTATACCTTGTTTCAGTCGGATCACTATAATCATCAATATCTTGACGATTCGATGCATTTAACCCTCTTGAGAAAAAAATAACGAACGATTGATAATGAAAAAAAAGAGAATATTTCTCCCTCTTCTTACTTAATTGGACTTTGTTTTGACCAGAGTGAATTATCACTATATTTTTGTGATGATAATAGTGCATCTTGATTACCATTAACCTAATAAAAACTTAGTTTATATTCATCAAAATCGCGAAAAAGCTCATACCGGTTCATCATCAGTAATTGTTTTTATTGGCATAAATACTACATCAACATCATCATTATCATCATCTGGTACTAGAAAATAATTGATTTCAATATAGAAATAAAAATAATTCTCAACAAACATACATGCTTCAAATGGAAGAGGATAATTTGTTGAACATGACATACTTTCAGCAACTTCTTTATCAGCTAAATCATATGGTGATTGTGATATACCTAAATAATTCATATAGAATTATTTTAATTAATAAATCAATTGTTTACCATTAATAATTAATCGTGATGAATCTAAATCAGTATTTCCGCTTGATTGAAATCGATTAATAGGACTTGTAGTTGCTGCTGCAGTAGCAGCTATTTGTTTTTGTGATGGTGAAGTATGTGAACGATGTTCTTGTTGTTGAGTTGTAATAGCATCAAATGCTGTTGTATTACCAAGTAAGAGACCATGAAGAGGATCCATTGTTGATGTTGGATGTGAGTTTGTTGTCAATCCATCGTGGCTAGCAAGTAATGAACGTGCTGTATCACCATTAGCTAAACCTGTTATATTCGTTAAAGAACTATCTGGTGTAAGTAAATCATCAATACTATATCTATGAAAATTACAATTAATATTAAAACAAATTGAATGAATGAATCATCTTACGGTGGTGGAAGATTTATAAGATCACCAACGGGTGGTTCTATAAGATTTGTAGTCATTGGCAGTAATGGTAAACCGTCATTAGTTAAATGAGATATATATGGTTCAAAACGAAAATCTAATAAATATAATTTCATATATGCAAAAAACATCTACCATTGCCAATTTTTCTACCTTCAACAAGACCATCTTGCATTGAATGATTTTGTACATCGGAATATTCAGGAGGATTTAATGTCATAAAACGATTTGTTTTGAAAACAAGTAACATTTCTTGAAAAAACCTGAGAAAAACAAATAAATCATAGTTTTTTTTATAGGAAACATATTTTTTCTTTATAATCATACTTTGTATGAATACTATACATTCTAACACCATAAGGAACGAAATCTGTATGTTCATCTAAATATTCAAAGTTAATGAAAATTTTATTAGAAAAGTGTTAAAAATCTTACGATTAATTTGGTTCGCAGCTGTAATAGCAAAACTTAATGATGGAGAATTAAATGAAGTAAAAGCATTTATTGATGAGAAATTAGCTCGATTATTTTCCGCATCTTGATATATAGTTAAAACATATATAGACTAAATAGAAAACATGAAATTTATTTTTATAAATGGCCAAAAAAAAGTCTTTCATACATTTCGATTTATATCAGAAAGTACAAGAAAACGTGAAGTGAGATCAATAGAAGCTTTTAGAATAGGTAATTGAGATGTGGAATGAAATACTGAATCAATAAATGAATATTGAAAACTTTAAATAAATAGATATAATATAATTTTAAAGAAATTTAGTTTCAAACTACCGAATAATTTGTAAACAACTCCAGTTGAAACAACTCCAAACTTTAAGTTCTCGATTTTGATCACAACCTGTTACTGCATAACGCCATAACTGAGTACTAATAAATATGAAATTTTAACACTGAAATTATAAATTTAATATACAAACTCTTGTGTTAAATTTTTATGATCATCGAGAAAAAATAATGATGAAATAGGTCGTCCTTCATGTGGTTTCCAAAGATGTAGACATCTATAATAAACACGTTCAAAATATTTATTTAATATATAAATAATTTCTACCTGCAGGTTTGTGGTTGATCAAAATGAATTGAAAAAAATTTGATTTCACCTTTATCTGTCCCAGTACCTAATGCAGTAGCATCTGGAGAGAAACATACACATGTAACATTCTAAAATTACAAAAAAAAGTTTATTTCAAGAAATAATAATTCGTCAAAACTTACACCATTATTATCGTCATATGTTAAACGACCATTTTCAATTTGATTTAATGTTAACATATTTTCTGATATACATGATTGAGATGCAATAGCAACATTTAATACTTCAACCTAATTAAAAATGACTTCATTATAAAAACAAAGATCGTAGGAAACAAACATGTGAGCCATGAGTAACACTCATCATTGTATATGAATCACTATCTTCACTATCATCCGGTATAAAACAGCACCATGATAACGTCGGAGGAGATTGACTATTTGAATATTGTAAATCAATAAATAAGATCAGTGTATGTCTATTAGAATAAAAAAATTTCTTTTTTTATAAATTCTTTTTTTTTATTTTTACTGTAATTCATTTGGTTCATCATTTTTTTCTATTCGATAAACACGTAAATGAGATGCTTGATCAACACATGCCAGTAGAATGTCGTCAGAAGATGAAAATGCTAAATCATATATATCACCTGTAAATGGAGGATTTATCACAGATCGATAATCCACTTGTTTATAAAAAACACAAACAATATCATCACCGTTTTGTCCTAAGAAAAAAATAAATTAAATGAAATAATAGATAAAAGATTAACTTACGTTTGAGAGTATAAGCAACAAAATGTCCACATGTAACTACTAGATGACCTGAATAATATCGTGATTCCCAATTATGATCAATAATTGGTTGAGAAAAAATCTTGAAAAAACAAAAAATAATTATGAACGAATTTGAGAAATTATCAGAATTTATTTATTGAAAAAGATTTAACTGTACGAAAAGGGAGTCATTAGATTCGAATCTCAAGTTTGGTACTGAACAGATCCTAGTTAGAATCTTTGCCTATCAGATTAATTACACTCAGTCTTTTGTTTTTAAATAGATTTCGATGATGTATGAAAACGATTTATTGCATCATTCTTAAGATATTGAATATGAGAATCAATCCGTCCAACTTTTTAGATTTCTTTCAATATCGTGAACATACAAATTGCAAACGAATGATATTTATTTTCAATTTTAATTTCTCATATAATCATTTATAATTCCCAAGAGTTCTAACTTTGCAAAGTAATCATTTTTATTTCTTATAATTCATTTTTTGTAAATAAAATTATCCTACACACAATAATTTCATATATAGAGATAGAAAAATAAATATGAGTTTTTTCTTCCACGGATAAAAATAGTTTCCTTCAAATGGAACATCAGCACTTTTATTCTGCTTCAATGAAGCAAAACAAATAAGGTTTTACTCATTTAAAAAAGAATCTTCGACATACTTGATTCACATCATTCGTTGGTGTTGTTTCATTAAGAATATTTTTTCGATTTGTTAATTGTATTTCGACTTCATGTTGCGATATTAAATGTGTAGATTGAATTGGATCATTATTATTCAATTCACTAAATAGAACGGATACGTAATTTCAATATTAGCATATAAATATATTTTTTCTTACATTTGTTGATGACGTTTATCATCTAAATCGAATGTACTATAGAAATAAAATCAAGATAATAAAATATGTTAAAACCAGAATAAAACAAATAACTTACATATTCATATCTTTTTTGATAATAAAATAATAGAAGAACGAAAAAAAAAGTAAGCAAATAGTTAATTATTAATAAATATGATCTAAAACAAACTTATATGTGTCAAAACAGCTTTCGATCATTAACCTTTTTTCTCTCAATATTCTAGGTAATTTATTCCAATATGTTCCGAATTCCAAGGCCAATCAATAACCAATAAACTACTGAACACGAATAGAGAAGAAAGAGAAGAAAAAAAATGAAACATTTACATTCTTCTCCGATCGACTAACACGTCCACGCGAACAGATACATATAAGCTTCACTCAAAATATTTCATCTATTCCGCTTCACTCCTACATATATATAGTCACAGGCATATATATATATGTATGTATACAGAAAGAATCGAACTATAATTGTAACTATTAAATATGGATACGTCTATAGCTACCAATGATGAACAACAACTTATACAAATGTCTGCATTATCACCGGAAGAGAATCCTGTAATTATGCGTGAAACAATAAATTTAAATAATAATGAAATAAAAGAACAAACAAAAGCTGAAATTAAACAGCAAACATTTGTTTTACGTTTATTTTCATGGCCTATACGAATTCTAACATCAATACACATACCACATTTTTCTGATCATGGTTTACGTGTAACATTTCTCTTATTTATTACATTGATTGGTTTAACTAGTTTTACAAGCGCACTTATTATAGGTTCAAGTGTAGTACAATTTAAACAACAATGTCCATTATATGCATCATTTAAATTTGAAAGTGTAACAAAACTAGATAATAATTACACAGTTAGACTTGTACAAAATTCAGAAAGATTTAGTCCACCATCAACATGTGATTTTTGTACATTCTATAATGTATTCACATTTATTTATTGTATTATGACAGGATTTTTTTTTGTATTATTTAATGGTGATCAGAGAATTGTTAAATCAAATGATCGATGTTTAATTATACCATGGTAGGGAAAATTGAATGACTTTAAATCTACTAATTTCTCATTATTTATTTCTATAGGTTTCCAATATCTATTACACTCGGTCTTTTGGGCTTAATTAATGCATCTATATTAACAAATGGTTTTCTAAAATTTTGCTCAAGTATTACCTCACATGATAGTCGTATTGATTCATGTACTCTATTAAATCGAATTTTTTTCGAACAATATCCAAATGTTTCATCATTCTTTATCTATATGCTTATAGCTATTATAGGATCATGGATTCAATTAGCATTTTTCATTGGTGTTATTGCTATTCTTTTAATTCGTCTCGGTTCGTCATTCGACTGGAGTAATAATAATAATAACAAACATCTAAATGGAAAACCAATTAACATAATTATGCAATCCATCGAAAAACCGTAAGATATAGGAAAGAAAAACAAAAGACTTATTATTTAGTTGCAAAAAACATTTATTTCGTTTGTTTGTTTTTTTTGTACATAAACTTAAAAAAAAAGACATAGAAGATCAAGAACAAAAAAAAAATGCTGCCTGATAAATCAAAAAAAAGTTACATAACAATTTCACCCGGTAGGTTTGAAATAGGAAGAATCAAGTTTTAGACATGTATATATATGCATATATATATATATGTATAAAAATTTCTTGTCAGATTTGAGCTATATGGCAAGAAAAACTGTTTATAGGTTCTTTTTATTTATCATTTAATCACTGGTATACCAAATTAAATTTAACTTCGAACACCGTCTTTTTCAAGTTTTTCAAATACTTTTCGTGCACTGCGAATATTCATTAAAGTTACTTCCGATGCTAAATAAAAAAAAAGTATATATAACTTTTAAATAAAATAATTCTGAGCGTGCTAAGTTTCACTAATATATTACATCATAGGTTACTGAGGGTAAAGATAACATTGAGACAGATAATGTCATCTGCTGATACTGACGGTAAACATTCAAAAATAAAAAATTCTTTAGATAAAACTTACATATTGTTGGATCACTGATTACAACCATAACATAAGTATTTGGTGTACATAATTCAATGAAACATGCAAATGTAGAATTTCGTACTTCCATTGATTGAAATGCTGCAGCTAATTTACTATAAAGAAAAATTTGAATTAATATTAAAGATAATCTTCTATTTACCTGCAAGATAATTTAAACTGTTTAATAATATCACTAATTTTTTCAAATCGATGTGAATCCCGATGTTCTTTACGTGTACAATGTGAAATAACCTATTTGATTCATTTTATAAAAAAAAAACAATAAATTTCTTCCTTTAATTAATAAAATCTTTTTACCAAAAAAGTTGCTTTTTCAAATAGAAGAATTTCATCTGCATCAATGATTTCAGCGAAATTTTCCAATGTTTTTTCTAAACCTTTAACATTCGGTACTAATTGATAAACAATTTGTGACCAAGCCTATAAATATTCATCTATATAGTTTTCATTTAATCTTTGTTTTTCCTTACTCGATAAAGTGTTTCATCATAAATAGATGTACGAAAACATGAACATTGTAATGGTTTTGATAAATCTTGTAATATATTTTCACGTTCAGTAAATATCTATAACGAAAAAATCGTATTTAAAATGATATAAAAAAATAGAGAATATTTTTTTATACTGTTGTACGCATTTCTTCCGATATTAAATCCATTTTATGTATAAGACAAAAAATTTTTGCATTACATGAATGTTGTAAAATAGATTCAAGACATGATTGATAATAATGTAAATCCTTTAGAAAAAAACAATCATAGATAATTCTAATTCTATATTTTTATTGATACATACTTTATCTACTTCTTGACTTTGAATATCAAATACATAGATAAGAACTTCAACATTTTTAAATATATTATCTTTTTGTGTAGCAAAATATGATTCCATAAATGCTTCTTGACCACCACAATCCCATAAATTTAATATTAAATTACCAAGAAAACGAACATAAGATTGTTCAACATCCACTAGAAGTGAAAAAATCGAGAAATAATTTTAATGAAATTATTTAAGAATTGTCTTTTTTTCTTTTAGTACTTGTAGCACCAAGACGTCGTGTATCTTTTGCACTGTAATTAGCAAATATAATTGAACGCATTGATGTTTTTCCACCACCACTTTTACCCATTAATAAAACCTATCGGAAAAAAAATAGAATAAAATATCATTTTAAAAAGAGATTCTATTCACTTTTTTTCGCATCATTTCTACGTTGGATGAATTTGTAATGACTGAAAGATAAAGTCCTTTTGTTAAAAGAACAAGATATTTTGTGTTAGTTGTTTTAAAATTTGATATTTTGTCAAAGTATGAGATTTTTCGTATTGTCTCTAGTTGTTTATTTACTTCTTTTTCATTCAAGCGCTTTTTATTGGTCAAATGTAATAGACTTATTTCGAAAGATGATAACAGATGGCGTGAGATATCTATCCAAGCAAAAAATTTTTTTGATAATTGACGAGTTTCAAAAATAATCATTAAGTTGTGTCATATATTTTATACTTCGTTATATAGCTTTGACTTCTTCGTGAATATGAATGTTGTTTACTATGATATGATCGAATTCGAATGATAATTAATTATAACATATCTATAAATAGCCATAGTATTATAAAATAAATTGAAATAAAAGTGAGACTATATTGTAACTATTTTATTAATAGATAATTTTCTTTTATTCTAGCAAGCCTATATTTAATACTTCTTCTTTAAATTCATATATAGTTTATCATTTAACAATTAAGATAATTATTGATCATAAGAGAATGATAAATATTCTTTATAATATAAGAGTAAAAATAACATAATAAAGAGTTAGAGAACAAAAGAAAAAGAAAAACATAAAGAAACATCACTGATACAATAGCAACACAAAACATAGATATATAATAGGAACAGTAGAAAGAGAAGAATTGGCAGAAATCCATTCCATAGATCTTTCAAATACAGATTCATTATCAACATATCGTTTAGAAAAATTGTTTATTGAAGATATGTAGCAAATGATTATATCTATATTTGATAATTCATAATTAAAATATTAACAAATTACTTTAGTCACATGTGAATATCAATTAATGACTATCATAATTTTTGTTCTTAAAAATATTGTTCATAAGAGTGTGTAAATACTTTTACAAGAATATCAAAAAATTTATTTGTCTGATTTATATGATTGTTATAAATAAAATTGTTTTCTAAAACTAATAATCTATTTTATTCAGTTGAAAATAAATTTTGATGCTTGAATAAAACGATAATTTATATAGAAACTACAATTTCTTTTATGAAAACTTTAGTTATGGGTAGTTCTTTAGAATAAAAAAAGTCATTTCTACTATGAACTAGATTTTTAGTATTCTCAGTATAGTTAATTTTGATGAGAGTTTTTGAATTATGATCGATAGAATATTTTTTATTTCAATTCATTGAGTATCCTAATTATTCTATGAAAAGTATTTATTAAGTAAGTTTCGAAGAGCTTTCCTGTTTCACGCAAAAATCTACTCACATGGGTTTATCACTTCATATTTCCACTTATTTATTGTGAACTACACTGCTTCAGCAAGAAGTTTTTTTTTCTTTAATGCAACATAAAATTCAAGAAAATTATTATATCCTTTATTGATTAATAACTTTAAGAATATTTATTTGTTCAGAATACATCCTGTTGACTTGAAAAATTGAAGAAGACGTTGGTTTTTTTACGTTCATAGATTATATGAATTTTCTAGGTGATTAAATTTTTGAAAGTATTCTGAATGTAGATTTTATGTGTTTTGTGTTAGTTAGTTCTCATAATTAGTTGTGATATGGAAAAAGTGTTTAAGAATTTTCTCACTAGTTTAGATCTTACGAATTTAAAAGATTAGTGAGCAAAACAGAACATATCACAATGAAGTATAACATATTCAAAACGTCAAAGAGTATTTGCAATAATTTTGCGAAACAAAATATATAAGGAAAGTAAAGACGTCATAAGCGTTATTGTTAATTTCCTAACAGCATACTGACGATGCATTTTTTTCCGAGAACAACGCAAATTTTTTTCCATTCTTTTTTGTAATACAGTTTTCCATGACGATGTAATTTCCATTATTCTGATTATAACAAACAAACATCATTGCGCAGTATTTTTTTTCTAATGGTTCTTTGTAAAGAAAATCAAATTATCTTGAGATAGTTTTTGTGTTCTGTACATATTTTATATTATAGCAACGTAGAACTAGAAAAAAAAGAGGGAACAGACACCATTCTGTTGGATAGGATACATTTCATTCGAAGAAAAAAAGACTGATTGTTTATGAAGATGAATAATTATTGAATTTATTTTAGAATGCTGAAAAGTAGTTTCTGTTGATTGATTTATTTCAAAAAAGTGTTTCTTATGTTGACATAAAGAATTAAATTTAATATAAAGTGGTCTCATATTATAAACAAATGAAGTGATTATTATTTCTGCATAAAACAAGATTTTAAGATATACGTATTTCCGCCTGCACATAAACGACGCAAAAAAATCATCACTCTAGATGCATGACTTGTTCAAAGTTAACCTCTACTACACAATCCTGACAAAAAAAAGTACAAACTTTGTTTTCCATCATACTGATGAAATTAAAAAATCATATTTCTAAATGCACTTTTTTCAAAGTGAAGCTCTGCTACACAATCCTGACAAAAAAAAGTCATGACTAGTTTTCCATTGCACTGATGAAATGAAAAAATATTTATGATGTGTGAAAAGAAAGAGGCATAGCTATAATATGGAGAAACGGTTCTAGAATTATCTCACTACTTTAGATCTTACGGATTGAAAGACTCAAGAACAAAACAGAACATGTCACGATGATATGTAATATATTAAAAACTCTAAAGAGTACGTGCATTAATTTTGATAAATAAAATGTGTACAGAAAGTAAAGACATCATAAACGTTCTTGTTAATTTCCTAACAGCATAGTAACGGTGTTTTTCTTCCGACATCAGCGGATATTTGTTATCATTATTTTTTTCTAATACACAATTTTCTTTGACGATGTAATTTCCATTATTCTGATTATAACAAACAAACATCATTGCGCAGTGTATTTTCTCCTAACGATTCTTTGGGGAAAAAAAGTGAAATTATCTTCAGACAGTTTTTGTGTTGTGTACATATTTTATATTATTACAGCATAAAACTAAAAAAGCGAACAGACATCATTCTATTGGTCGAGACATATTTTATTCGAAGAAAAAGACTCATTATTCGTGAAGATGAATAATTATTGGAGTTAATTTAGAATGCAGAAAAGTACTTTCTCTTAATTGATTTATTGCATAAAATATTTCCTATGTTGATGTACAGAATTAAATGTACTAAAAATGGTCTCATGTTATAAGCAAATGAAGTGATCATTGTTTCTACATAAAACAAGATTTTAAGATATACGTATTTCCACCTGCAAATAAACTACGTAAAAGAAAATCATTACACTAGATGCATGACTTGTTCGAAGTTAACTTTCACTACACAATCCTGAGAAAAAAATTAGTCATCACTAGTTTTCCATCGCACCGACGAATTAAAAAATTTCTATGATGTATGAAAAAAAAATAGAAAAAAAGAGAGAGGGAGAAAAAAAGAGAAAGATAGAGAAACTGAAAAGGTATTTAATGCTATGTCTTCACAATGCATTTCACTTACAGTTAAATTCATTTCTTAACTAACATTCTTGTTAGTTATGGGGTGGAGAAGAAATCTTTTATTGCTTCTGTTTCTTTTTTTTACACAATCAGACACACAAGATATACGATCATTTGATATATCTGAAATGACTGGTTGGCAATTCCAATGTTCTAACACAACTTGTTTACCATTTGCCACTTTCACTGTGTTGAATATCCTCCAGTGTCACGTGGCTTGCTTAGCTGAAGTCCGTTGTAAAGCAATTAGTTTTCATAAATCATCGTCTAATTGTGAATTATTTGCTGCTATATCAAACCAAAATGACAATCTTATGGTCAATATGGACACTATTACTATGTTTGTTACGGATGGAACACGAATCCCACTTGGTAAGTACAACTACGATTTAAGGGTGTGCGTGTGGATGCGGATCTTCTTCAATTTTCACACACATATTGAGGATGTGTGTATGCAGATTGAAGAAAAGCCGCAACCACACCCATGTCCATACCTACACCTACAATCTCATTTATTTAAAACAGAACCGACTACGACATCAACAACAACATCATCAACCACTGCATCATCAACATCGTCAACATCAACATCATCAACATCATCAACATCATCATCATCAACATCAACG
>CAJNOI010000022.1:256615-273007 GCA_905250115.1 Adineta steineri | reverse complement strand
TCATCAACATCATCATCAACATCAACAACAACATCAACAACCACTACTACATCATCAACATCAACCACATCGTCAACAACATCATCGTCATCATCAACATCATCATCCACATCGTCAACCACATCAACAACAACTACTACTTCATCATCAACATCATCCACATCGTCAACAACAACATCAACCACTTCATCATCAACGTCGTCAACAACAAAATCAACCACTTCATCATCTACATCATCCACATCATCATCAACAACAACAACAACAACAACATCAACAACACCAGCGCCAACAACAATCGGTCAGTAATATGCTAGATAATGTGTTGTACTTTATTGTAGCTTTCAAACCGATGATTAGGTCCACTAACCAAAACGTCTGAGATTTTATCGATGAAATGTTTATTACTTCGATGAGCTAATAATACTTGGCTGGAGATTGACTCAGTAGTTTCCCGTAGGAATGTCATATCTAGACATAACAAATTATACTCATTGTGTTGTTCGTACAGACTTCCGCTGTGAGAGACACCGTCAAGAAAAATTGACGTTGATTTGGACTTATCGTTGATTATTCTATTAGTTCAAGTTTTAGAAAAGACTTTCAATAGTAACATAGCGCTAGAGTATAGCAGCATAACGAGGATTTTGTCAGCATGAACTAAGCCCTGTGTCCTTCATTTTTTCTCTCGAGATGGCTTTCGATCAATCGGCAGGGGGCGGCACGCAGTCTATTGCATGCTGTACTTATAAACCGGACTAAGCACTAGAAGTTTTATTGATTGTGACTTGTATTCTTCCATATTTACTCTACTAACTGATGTATCTCTCTAATTGAGTTGTTATTTGAACAGTAATCGAATCTGAGAAGTACATCCATTTGTATGGTAAGTATTGGAGAGCACAACGTACAATAAATAAAATGTGTAATACTTAGTTTGATTTACCGGTACAACATCTAGTAGACTCTGATGGAATTCCGCTTTTATCTTTGTGGATATCTATATGAAACACTGAAAAACAGACCCGCAATGACACAAATAGATAATTTATTTTTATTGAGCTGTTCCCGACGAAAAGGAGAATAGGGTGTGGATGCACAGGCAACTGTAGAATACTTGAAAAGTAGAATTTAGAATTTTGTATGCGTATAGTTGATTTATGGGAAACAGAATTATCTTATTGTTTATAGAGTTCCATGTTACGATGCGACTTTAAAAAGAAAAGATATATATGTAGAAATAAAAATCAGGATAAATATACGGCATTCCGAACTCTGGTTGAAAAGTATTCTACGTCGTCTTAGTCGAGGATATCATGATATCCTATCAAAGGGAGCGCAAGTTTTAAGTAGAGTGAAATGACTTCATTAGTTTTTCAAATTTACAAGAAGGTTTTACATAGAGATGGACATAATGGCTGAAAACTAGCTTTAGTTGTGCTCTAGAATATCTGAAGTTGTTCAGAATTCAGTGACATAATGTTTTCGAATAACTTATGTTCGGTTAAGTTAAACTCTCAAAGATTGAATAAAATACGATGATTGAATACTGTCTATATGAAAGTACAGATGTGAGAGCAAACATTTTTGTATTTGATAGCCTGCAGTACGTTTCTTAATCAAACGATTTACCCAGTTGGTGCTCAACCAATGTCAGTAGCAGTCGTCGATCTGAATAATGATAACAAACCCGATATTATTACTGCAAATCAGGGTGGGAATAGCGTCAGTATTCTTCTCAACGCTGGCAACGGCACCTTCCATGCTGCAACGAATTTAACAGGTGGTGGCAATCCATGGTCAGTAGCAGCGGTCGATGTGAATAGCGACAGTAAACCCGATATTGTTATTGCAAACTTTGGCGGTGACACCGTCGGTGTTTTTCTCAACACAGGTAGCGGCGCCTTTGGTGCTCAATCTACTTACACAGTTGGTACTCAACCATATAGAGTAGCAGTCGTCGATGTGAATAGCGACAGTAAACCCGATATTATTGTTGCAAACTATGGTTCGAGCAGCGTCGGTGTTCTTCTCAACACAGGTAGCGGCAGCTTTGGTGCTCAAAATATTTACACAGTTGGCACTTACCCAAATTCCATAGCAGTCGTCGATGTGAACAGCGACAATAAACCCGATATTATTGTTTTAAGTGGTGGCAACGTCGGTGTTCTTCTCAACACAGGCAGTGGCGCCTTTTATTCTCAAACTACTTACACAGCCAGTAGCCCAGGTTCAGTAGCAGTCGTCGATGTGAATAACGACACTAAACCCGATATTGTTGTTATAAACGGTGGCACGTTTACGGTCGGTGTTCTTTTCAACACAGGTAGCGGCACATTTAATCCACAAATTACTTACGGAGGTTTTAGCGGCCCAAATACAGTAGCAGTCGTCGATGTGAATAATGATAATCAACCCGATATTGTTGTTTCAAACCAGAATTCGGGTACCGTCAGTGTTCTTCTCAACACAGGCAGCGGCACCTTTAATGCTGGTCAAGCTACTTACGCAGTTGGTGATCAACCATATTCAGTAGCAGTCGTCGATGTGAATAGTGATAACAAACCCGATATTGTTGTCGTAAACTATAATGATTACACCGTCAGTGTTCTCATGCATTGTTAAGGCTGACTAATGGCTAACCTTTATTTAATCATTAATATTTTACTACTCTACTACGTATATTAATCTTATAAAACATTACACGATACGGACTAACATTTATTTTCAATATATATAAAAAACTTCAACAAAAATTTGCGAACAAGGTCGCCATCATTTCTGCTTTCTCGTTCTTTTCTGCTTTTTTCTGACGCTTCTGCTTTTTCAACTTTTTTCTGCTTCTTAAAATATTATCTGCATTTCATTTTTAACGCAATTTCAGTTCTAATAAATCATTATTGCATACATATCCGATGAGTTCTTAGTGATGTATATTCTTGTTTTTTTGTTGTCTTTGTTGCATAATGGCAATTAATAAGATGGCGATCTCAAATATCCAATAGTTAAGAAAAACAGTCAATATGTACGTCACTTGTTGAGGTAGTTCTTTACTGATATCTTTCTTTCTGAAGCATTTTCTACTAATCATCCAAATCTTTCAATTCATTGTTGGTTAAGAATATAATAAGCTGTAATATTTATGCTTAGTAGAATAACATGACTGATGCTAACCATAGCCATATTGACCAAGATAGTGAAGTATCAGTAACAATCGAGTCACAAATATCATCCAGTGATAAATCGAAAAAAAGGAATATTTAACACAGAATAGTTAAAGATCACCGAATATGAATAATTTTAGAAAGAATACAAACCTGATGCAATTCAGGCCATATGTATTGCTTACAATCAACAATTTTCAGTACATTATCGAGAAAAAGCTGATATTGACCTTCATATAAAAACTCAAAAGCATCAAAACAATTAGTTACAGAAACGATGAAACCATCAAAAGAAAAAGATGAAACTGTTGCTGCTGAAACTGTTCTGGTTTATCATGATGTAAAATATGATCATTCATATTTATCTCAACAATGCATAATGAATGTTTGTAAAAGAATATTCTCGTCCTCTACAACAACAACTCGTTTATCGTGCATCAACATTTATTGCTCTGAATGTTTTAGCAATATGCTTTACATACAATTTGATTGATTATTTGAAAAGCGCAGTTCATTATTCATTGATTTATGATGCCAGTCACAAAAAGAAATATTAAAATGTACTCATTTTGAGTTCAGTTCTTATCCTGAAATGGTGTCAGAAAAGGTTTTGTTCTTCTGAATTAAATTTATTGTTGTAACAATATTGTTGTATTATTTTTACAATATTCTTAAATCAATAGGTATTTCTTTTTTATCAATGCTAAAGTCTCTGACATTAAACTTAGAAAGTTTTGAAAACTTTTCGCTTCAATCATTTATTCTAATAAATTTCTTGCCACTATTTAATACCAAAACAATATACGACAAAGAGGAGTAACATTCGCTGAATGAAACCTGTTTCTTTGAGGGTGAGTCTCTATTATCTTATAACTCACTCCTTATGATAGAAAGTCTTTTGTAGTTTATTGAGGGCAAGGTCTTATGAAATCAGACTTTTAAAAATTCTAGGAAACAGAAGGTTGACTAATGTCATCTAACAATTTTTTGTCTCCCAGCAAAAATAAATTATTTTTGTAAAATTGAAAAATTTTCAAGATTATAATTTTTTCTCAAAATATGATGATCTTGAGGGGATTAATCTAAAATATAACAAACTTTTTTTAAACATTTTATTTTGTAAACTATAATCAAAAAGATATGTAAGGTTAAAAACGATATTGTTTCTGTATTTATTTAGATTCATATTCTACCATTGATTGGATAGAAAAAAAAATTTAACACAAAGTTGAAAACGTTTTTGAAATTGTCTATTTTGGACAAAAATTCGGCACCGGAAGTTTTGGTATCCATTGCTGTTCGAATAATGGTGGCGGATTGAGAGAATAAAACTTCGGTCCAATTCTAATAAATGGACCAATTTGTAAAGATGCTGTTACAAGAAGAAAGAGTTGTGTCAGTAGCCATGATAAAAGTACAGGTAATTGAAATGGTACGTGGGCTTCGATAGTACAAGCCATGCCGTGCAAAACGAAAAAGACTAAAGCAGGTATGATCGTTTGATAATCTTTGAGTGCAACGATAGCCAAATGCGTGTGAAGTAGACCACTAGTAAAAAACACTAGCAACGGAGCAATCTTTGTAGAAGATAAATGTTGACGAATAGGTTGAAAAAGTGATTCCCGAAAAATAGTTCCTACAAGTTGATTATATCGTCGACCCCAAAATTCGTGTAATGAACGTGACATTATTGGAAAATTATTCATTGGCTTCAGCATATATTTATCATGAGTAATAGTTCGAAGAATAGCACATTGGATATCCAAGAGAAACGAGTATGTTAATATTAATATATAAAACATTATTCTTCTAAAACAACTGTCACTTCCTTCACATATAAGAAGCCATTTATAAATCCAATGATTGACTATTATTTTAATTCCAGCACAGACTAAATCATAAAGAATAGGCCATTTTTGATGTTGATCTGGTGGACAACGTACGATTGGAAAGAACATCCATAGAAATTTTAATATATAATCACTTAATGTTGGGCATTGATCAGGTGTGAGAACAATTAAATGAATCAAACGAATCGATGCTAACCAACAATATGTCACAAATAACATTGAAGTCATCTGAAGAGGTGGATGATCATAAGCCACTACATATGTTAATATTATACAAGGTACAAGTGTTAAAATACATCGAATAATAATATTGGAAATAAAACGAACAAAATAAAAGCATATCAAGATTTGTATGATCCAACCAATAAAAACAAATATTGAAAGAAGCATATTGATATCAAAACCTTGTTGCGACTTTGTATAAAACTATGAGAATCGTGATGTTGAATGATAAGAACAAATCATAAGATACTACTTTTTATACACTAAACAATAAACCTGTTTGCGAATAAAATCTTCAAGCACTATATAGTCTCGATTTGCCTTATAAGGGAATGTTGACACCTAGTATAAGAAAAGAAAGATTCTGTTCTTGCCATATATGGTTGTTACTATCTATTACGATGAAAAGAAAAAAAATCGAGGACGAAAAGAAACGCAAAATATCACACAGAATATTGTAAAATGATACAATACTGACCTACTTTATTCTAGGCAGAGCTCTATTCAAGTTTCGACTAGAATGAATTTAGATATATAGATATAGCAAAATTGACAAGGAAGTAAATCAAAGATTCCTGAAATATCTTTTTCAATTGATGAAATTCATATAGCCATAGTGTGATAAATAGCAGAATATATGAAAAAAGCATACATATATATAACAAAATCTTTCTATTCTATGAAAGTATAGAAAATGTTTTTTATTTAATAAAAAAACTGTATTTGTCCTTCTTCTTGATCCCATTCTTCTCGAATAACTGAATGATAACTAATATTAGTTAATATAACAAAATATTCAAAAAAACAATACATTGAATAAATATATGGTTCACAAAAATAATTATGTCGAAAAAAGAAATAAAGTGAAATAAAAAATGAAATAATATTGTAAATAAACCATTTTAATCGTTTTGCTCGAATAAATTTTTCTCTATCATTAAAACACGTGGTTTTTGTTCGTGGCCAATAATAATCAATTAAAATTGTACAAAGCATATGTAATAAGGAACATATCATAAAACCAATAAATCCACATTGATGTATCAATTTAATTTCATTCGATGATACATATGTTAAAACAAGAAGAAATGTTAATTCAAGAAAATGAATTGAACTATTGATTTTTTGTATTAATATATAGAATTCTCGTGAAGCAATATGATGACGATTAAGTAAACGTTGTAATTGTAAATAACCGATTAAATAACGAATAATACTATTTAATCCAAAACTTACACGCCATATAAAACGTTGTGGTTCAAAACCAGCAGTAATCGCTGATATAGAT
This sequence comes from Adineta steineri, assembly GCA_905250115.1. Classification (NCBI taxonomy): domain Eukaryota; kingdom Metazoa; phylum Rotifera; class Eurotatoria; order Adinetida; family Adinetidae; genus Adineta; species Adineta steineri. The sequence continues at coordinate 266,483 of CAJNOI010000022.1, read as the reverse complement.
GGAAGAAAATTAGATACTTTACAATGTGTTCGAGTAGATTTTTCAATATCTTTGAATACGGTTAAAATAATACAAGTAATAAAAGCAAAATATGGTAGAAAAAGAGTTAAACGTAAGAAATTAGACATAGATATCTGAACACCTAAAATAAAATTTTTTAATTATATTACTATAAAAAATGAAAAAATAAAATTACGTGATGACATTGTTGGATACAATGAGATGCTTATTACAATCTAGAATAACGAAAGTATAGATTGATAAATTCATTATTCTACAATTTAATTATAGAAAATATGTAACAACATAAAATAGTGCTATTTTATAACGAAGAATATATGTTATGAGGTAAACTTTTTAGTTTTGTATTTAATCCGGTTCAAGAACATCGTCAAGATTAGACTATACTTTTGCATTTCTTTTGTCTATTGAATTGCTCTTACAATCATTGTATATCAGCTGATATTTATCTTCTTATATTTAACACCTTCATCGTATTCTCAGATATCCGATTTCTTACATGAAGGTTTTAACAGATATATTGTAAATTTCATAAATTTGATCATATTTTTATTGTTAATCTATTAGTATTAATATACATATAAATTAGATTATTTTATTTTTATTAGTATTAAATTTTATTACAACTAAATTATTTTGTTTTTAGTAATAATCACTTTTTTTTTAGAGAGAACTAAACGTTCTAATATTGAATTTCATTGAACACAGAACATCTGTGAAAAAAAAGTCATAGATAAACATAAATTCTTTGACTACTATTCGTAATCACTGCCAATTTTCAGTTTGTTGAAAGTAAAAGATTGAATCCAATGAAATATTTTAATATAAGAGGTCACTAAATATGTCGCTAGAAAACGAGTGGAGAATACGGTAGACCTATCTATGATTTATTTATTTATTGTATTATTAGATTACTCATTTTGGAAGGTATATTTAATCAATGGCAACAGTCAATACTGATAATAGCCGAGCAATTGCTCGATTACCAACTAAAGCAGTAAATTAATATATAAGAAATTTTTCCCAATTTTTAACTTGTCATTTTATGTTATTTAGATTTCACTTGAAGATCGTTATGATCCACCAGCTAATTTTCTTGAAATTGATGTTGTTAATCCTGAAACACACGGTTTCGGTAACAAACGATATACTGATTATGAAATTCGAATGAAAGTAAAAGAAATCTTCTTGTTTTTTTTTGATAATTATCATATTATTTTAATCTTTCTATTAGACAAATTTACCAGTCTTTCGTCTCAAAGAAGCTTCGGTACGTCGTCGTTATTCGGATTTCGAATGGTTACGTCGAGAACTTGAACGTGATAGTAAAGTAAGATTAATTTAAAGAATTATTTGATGAATTCTGATCTAATAAGTTCGAATAGTCTTTTCTTGTCAGTGACATATATCTGGATCTATAAAAGTAATTTCATTTAGAATTAGAATCGACTGCTCTAGTTTAAGAATGAATCCCTCGCTCTTCACTTTCATAAAAAAAACAGTAGTATACTCTTTTCAATAGATTGTTGTTCCACCATTACCAGGCAAAGCATGGCAACGGCAAGTACCAGGATTTCTTCGTCGTGATGATGGCATTTTTGAAGATGATTTTATTGAAGAACGACGTAAAGGACTTGAACAATTTGTTAATAAGTATAATAAATGTACTAAAAACTATTGTTTAAGCAAAAATTCGAATTTTATTTAGAGTTGCCGGTCATCCATTAGCACAAAATGAACGCTCATTACATGTTTTTCTCCAAGAAACAACTATTGATTTTGATAAATATATTCCAGGCAAAGTACGAAATTCATAAATCACACAAATGGGACGATTATTTATGCTCTATGTATAGAAATTTTTACATGTGATTTTTTTCTCCTTTTATATCGCATTTACATGCTTCTCTTTCCATACTTTCCATCATATACTTGTTTCTTCTTCTTTTTTTTTAATTTATAAAAACAAAATGAATTCATTTTCCATGTTATTTATGTAAGACGTATTCTTTTTGAAATCTAGATAGAAAAAACTCTAAATCAAGAAATTTTGTTATCGATCTTTAATTTAAATAGAGAAACTTTGGATCTATAATTCAAAATACAATACAAATAGTTCTGATTGATGATTCATACAAATTTCTTATAATGTCAGATCATGATGAATAAAAGAGTAAAATAACGGCATTTGAAGAGAAATTTTAGAATATAATTCAACTTCCACCTACAAGAACACGACTATAAAACATTCGTTTTTCTATCGTTTCATTTGTAATTACATATTTATTTGAACAACTAACAATAAATGAAAAACATCCTTACAAAATAAAAGAAATGAATTTTCCTGTGACATCGTTTTTAATTCTAATGGAAACATGCATTAATACTTAGGATACATCATGATAATTAACAGAGAGAAATGTTTTACTATCTTTCAAAACGTTTTCTTCCATACTATGTATCATGTATCAAAAAGTAAAAATTTCTTGATCGTGAAACTTTATATGCTGTTCTTTTTTTCAATCTTGAAAAGTACTAATGAGTCAATATTTCGAATAGATAGAATATGGGTAAGTTTTGTTTTAATTTTTTTTATGAACTGTGAATGGTGACCTCTATTTTAAATATGGCCCTCTATTAGAAATGTTTTCTTCTAGATTGGTCATTTGTTATTCGAAGGATCACTAATAAATAACAATATCGATACTTTACGGAAGATATTCATTTTAATTTCAAAATCATTTGTCTTTAAGATTCATTATAGTTTTTCAATCTCTCGTTTTCATATCGTATTAATATCATAAATGGGACCATTCCGAGGAGGTATTAAATTAATTTCAAAGTATCATTTCTTTAACCATTTTTTTCATTCATTTAGGACGTGGAGATTCTAGAGGCGGCGGTGGTGGTCGCGGTCGTGGAGGTGGTGGTGGTTTCCGAGGTCGAGGAGGCGGTGGAGGTGGCCGAGGTGGTGGTGGCGGTTTTCGAGGTCGAGAACCTGAAGGTCCACCTGACTCTGTCGTTGGTAAGAAGTGATATTTTTTTTTGTTCGCTTTCTATATACTTTTAATTTAATAGAAATTGGATCATATGCTCATCCATGTGAAAGTCAACTTGTATGCAAAGCAACGAATGAAATGATTCCATATTTCAATGCTGGAATATTTCTTGAAAATAAACAACAAATTGGAAAAGTTGATGAAATTCTCGGTCCCATGAAACAATATGTATAAATAAAAAAAAAAAGATTAATTTGATTATAATCTATCTCTTATTTCTATCTAGTGGTTTTCTGTATCGCTCTTGGAAAATATGAAACCAGATTCATTTAAAAAAAATGAAAAGGTATTTATGTCAAAATAATAATCATTATTGATAAATTTTATTTTCTTTTTTTAGCTTTTCGTTGATCCAAATAAACTTTTACCATTGGCTCGATTTTTGCCACGACCAGCAGGATCAAAACCAATGGGTGGCGGTGGTCGAGGAGGACGAGGTGGTGGTGGACGAGGAGGTATGATATTACTTTTCGAAAGCAGATATATTTATCATTATTAATAAAATTCTTTATATTTAGGAGGTTTTTCACGTGGTGGTGGTCGTGGTGGCGGCGGTGGTTTCCGCGGTGGTAATGACCGAGGAGGTCGTGGTGGTGGTGGTTTCCGAGGAGGCCGAGGTGGTAGTTTTGGTGGTGGTGGTGGCCGTGGAGGCGGCGGTGGATTCCGTGGTGGTCGTGGACGTGGAAACTGATATTAAACAAAAGAAATTTGTTTTTCTCTTTGTCTGTTATTTGTCATTTTTTGTATGACAATTAATAATTATCGTTGTTGTTTTTTTTCTACTAGTTATATACATAAAACTAACAACATGAAACAAAAAAATATACAAAAAAAAAATACATGAATATGTTCTTTTATTTAACGTGGAATTGGTTTCGATAAAATAATAAGTACAGCAGAGATTAGACGAAGTAAAGTTCCACCACTAATAATTAAATAATTTCTTCGACCAGATATTTCTTTAAAATAAAATATTGACCAAAGTATAGCAATTGTACCAGGTCCAATTGTTACTAATGGAAATGAGATTGCTTGACTTAAAACACTATTGGCAACGAGAAAACCAGCTTGTGCAATACCCCACATTATACCAGAAATAATTGCTGGAAATATACTTTGAACATGAATATATGGACGATTTCCTTTGTAAGCAATATAAACTATATAGTAAAACATTGATGAAAAGAATATTCCTGAATACATTGCAAATACATAATGAAGACCATTTTTTGATGCTGTTTTATATTGATCATAAGGATGATCTTGAATATATGTACTTGGAATAAAAACAAGACCAAAAAAAATACCAGCAATAGTAGCCAATATACAACCCACAATACGTAAATATATATTTATTGGTGGTGAATCAATAGTTGTTACTGTTTCAATCGGTGCATCATTGCTTGTTGTTGTTACAATGGGTGGTGATGAATGAAGAATAGGTTGTTGTTCTTCAATATTTGCAGTAGTATCTAATTCTTGTTTTACTGTTCGTATTGCTAAAAATACAATTCCACTTACACATGCAATCGTAACACCCATATAATTAAGAATTGGTTTTTCAACATTTTCAGGTATTAAACCAAACCATCCAAAATGTCCACTTGCCCAGCCTATAGAAAAAAAATTCATTGAGAAGAAAAAAAGAATCTTTTTTATTATATTTACCAATAAGCATATTTGTTGTACACCAAAGTAACATTGACATTCCTAAACCATTGATACGAATAACCAACAAACTTAATATATTTCCTGTTGTCCATAAAATTCCACCGATTAAAACCAGTGGAAAAAATTGTGGACTTTTTACAAATAAATCAATGACAAGACCTGTCATCCAAATACCACAACACATAAAAAATTGAAATGATAATCCATCACCAATAGGATATTTTCCTGCTGGAACAAGGTTAGAACCAAAAAATAGTACAGCAATTATTACAGATATATAACCAATCCAAAGTGGTGTATTCACTTCAACAGGTGGATGACTAGTTGTTGTATTGAGTACTGTTAATACGAGATTCATTTTTTAAATGATTTAATCAAAACTAGTATTATTTACATTCCATGAAGAAAAGAAAAAAAAAGCGATTGTTTTTTCTCTTTTCTGTATTTTACCTCGTTGATTTTATACGTGAAAAACATCAAATAGTTAATAAGCTATACTAGTTGTCAAAGTACGTCGCTAACATATATTATATTTGTCTTATTCCAGGTACTTATAAAAATAGATATAACTATTCTTTTTTTAGTAATAAATACATATTCTTCAGTAGTATTGACAAGCATTATTGTATTCATTCTTCGATGAAATAACAAATAAACCATGTAATTTGTTTCTCTTAGATAAGCAATCGTTTAACCTAGAAATATTTTATCACTATCAGTAGAGCATCACTTAAACGAAGAGTATTTGTTTTTTCTTATCATTTTCATTCATTTTTTTTGTTTGATAATATTCATATGGAGACATTAAAAAATCCGCATCAAGCTCAGGATGATTTCGTTCTTCCTGAAAATAATAAACCAACGAAAGAACCAACAATAAAACTAACCCCGGAGCAAATTGAATTTTTTAAAACAAATGGTTTCTTAAGTATTGATCATTTAATTGATGAGAAAGAAGCTACTTATATTCGTGATCAATATGATAAAGTATCGCTCTATCATGATCTACAAATAATATTTATTAGTATTGTTCTTTGTTCATAGTGGTTTGCTGCTAAAGTTGGTCGAGAACATGGAAACTTCTTTGATTTACTCTCTGAAGATACTGATGATAAAGAAGCAGTTGCACCACAACTTTTATGGCCATCAATTTATGGTAAAATTATGACAAAATTTGATTTATATGATACTCAAATGTATGCAAATGCATATGAGATTAGTAAAAGTTTACTTGGTGATGAAACAACTTTTAAAGGAGTATGATCAAAGAAAAGATTTATATTATGTTGAAAAATTATACGTTTCTTTTCCTATTAGGATCATGCTATTTTAAAACCTCCATCTGTAAATTCACTTCCAACTCCATGGCATCAAGATGAAGCTTATTGGGATCCAACATTAACATACGAATCACTTGGTGTTTGGGTTGCTCTTCAACCAGTATCAGTTGAAAATGGTTGTATGCAATTTATTGCTGGTTCTCATCGTACATCTGATGTACTTCCTCATCATACTCAAAATAATAATCCACGTATACATGGTCTTGAAGTTGATAATCCATCAGATTATCAAAAAAACATTATTTCATGTCCACTTCCAATTGGCGGTGCAACTTTTCATCATTGTCGTACATTACATTATACTGGTCCTAATTGTTCCGATGAACCACGTCGTGCTTATACATTACAATTTCAATGCAATACAAAAAAACGTGATGAACCACGTTTAAATACTTGGAATGAAATTAAAACAACAGAACGTGAAAAACGAGCAAAAGAAAGTGGTTGGAATCTTCGAGCACCTTAAAAACAAAAATTTTATTGGAAATATAATAACAAACAGAATTATTCCATGGAAATAAAAACAGAGACAGAAAAAATAAATTTTTTTTAAATAATAATAATTAAGCAAAAGAAATTCGAGGTGGCCATTGACCATTCATTATTTCAGGTTGTTCGAGTTGAAGAATAATATTATCTGCATCATCATCACGTGATCGCCAATTTCGAAGAAATCTAGTTAATAAAAGAAAAACAATTGAAATTTCATGTAAAAAAAAAAGAAACATCTAAATATAAACAAAAATGGCATGCTTATTGTAACTGGGATATGTCGAGACAGGGATAGATTCTTTTTATTTCTACCTGAATTCACATAAATTCCATCGTTGTATACATCTGAATAAAAATATTAGTTCAAACATCCTTATTTTTATAAGTGAAATCTCTATTTCTAATTGAATATTGAAAACTATGTACATACCGTCGATATGGAGTTTGTTGTCGATTATAATAGATATAGCCAATACTAATAACCACTACTACTGTTATTAGAAGAGCAACTAATAACCACCAACCTTGTCTTGACAATGCTATTTATAGAAGAAGAAGAAAAAAGATTTAATTAAATATTATTATTTCATGCGATATTTTGTTAATTTAAAAAATAGAAAATGAATTCTTGTTTCTCACGTTTTGAAGGAGAATTACTATTAACACCGGATGTAGTTGATATATTCATAAAAACAGTACTAGGAAAAATAGTTGTTGGTGTAGTTGTTATCAATATCGTTTCATTTGACTTTGTAGTCGAGCTTGTTGTTGAAGAAGTAATAATAGTTGTAATACTTGTTGTTCCATTAGAAAATGGAGTTGTTAGTTCTGTAGAATTTTCTTTACTGTTATTATCATTGAGATCTAATTGTGGAGTTGTGGATTCGTGGTCTGACTTTATTGATCGGCAGAAAATGAATGTTAATAATAATATAATGAACACTAAATATGAAGATGCGTTTTTTTTGCTTGATAGATGATGTATAACTTACCATTAAATGATGTCATTCTTGCATAAAAAATGAATGAATAAGTAAGAGCAAATAGGTATGCTATTACATACACGTTTCTTTTTCTTTTTGCAAGTTGTTTTTTATTCACTCAAGGAAACGAATGATTATTTCTAAAAAATACTTAGAAATATATTATTAATGAATAAAAACAAAAAGTTATCTTAGTAAAATCAGCTTTTAAAAAAATGAGTTATAGACATAATATATATATATATAACATTTGAATTATAATGGATGTTAGTCTGTACAAATAGAGTGCACATTGTCTCTAGCCATGTTAGTGATGATTCGAAACAAACAAGAGGAAAAAATGAGGAAGAAAATGACACGTTCTTTGCTTCGCTTCTGTTCTTTTTTTTTCTTTTTTTTTTCTGAATGAAACGCGTCAATGACATCATGATGATGTAAACGCGTAGGCGGTGCTCATAAAAGTTGACTTTACTAATATACATTTACATTAATTACTAATAAATCCTTAGAAACATCTGCACTTTTCTGTCTAACACAAACAGTCGGCATAAGATCTCTTGATTGTCTTTATCTTAAATGCAAGATAAATTATCTTGATAATAATGTGTCACAATTATCTTTTGAAAAGGAGAATCCTATCTAATATAGAAAAAATATATATCAATATTATAGATCCATCCTATCATCGATCATTATATAAAAGAAAGAAATCTAATAATTCGACAATAGGAAATAGAAGCAGACATGATTGGCAGTTCGCCAATCAAGTTGGTACTTGTGATACATTATGAAAAGGCAAAAAAAAAAGATGAAGAACGGATAGGGCACTTTTTTTTTGCTTCTTCTTCTTTCTAGCTAGAAAGCGAAAGAAAATTGATGCTTTATATCGAGCTAAAAAATGTGACACAGTTACGTGACCGAGCAACCCAGAACAAAACGCACAATGTTGGAACGTACAAACAATACTCTAACGGCTAATGTATGTAAATTCGATCTTTTTTGTCTACATTTAATAAACTAGAGTAAACAGAAAAGACCTAATAATTGATCACGTTCAAAATCCATTGATCGAAATATTTTTTATGAAATCATATTTCACAATCTTGTGACCTAAGGCAAAAGTTAACAAGATAATTAGATTAAATATATTATTTTAGCAGAAATGCATCATCTATATATATATATTAGGAACTTCGAAATGACCGAGATATGATGATGTCTAAGGATACACCTTTTGTCGATGATCCTACGCCACAAGATGGTTTGCCTGTAATTGATCGAACATCACGTAGTATATCTCGACGAGTAAGTCATATATAAATTCATTGATAATATAAATTTATTTATTTTTTGTTCAGAAAGTAACTGTTATTGTTTCTGTAGCAATTTTCATTGGTGTAGTAATTCTTGTTGTTTTAATACCTGCATTAGGGCTTCATAAAAGCGATTAACAATTTTATTGATGTAAATAAAATACAATAGAACTTTTCTTTTTTTTTGCTTGTATAAAAATTTCATTTAAATTCATAATAAAATAAAGGAAAAACATAATTTAAAATTTATTAAAGTAGAACTAATTCAAGAAGATTATTTTCTTCATATAAATTATATATACGACGATAAACATCTTCAATTAATGGAAAACATTTTTCATCTGTATGAGGTTCGATTTGACCATGTAATAAAGTTTGTTTTAATGTTTCACGTTTTGGTATAGTTGCGGTTGCCAACCATATACTAACTTGAAGAGCTTTATTATGTCGTTTATGTAATGTTTGTTTATATACATCCCAAGCAACATGTTTTGGTGCTGCTGTTTCTGTCGGTGAAACTATTGCACGTTTTAAAAATAAATAAGTAAATTCTAAAGCTCTTAATAAACGTAATAATGCTATTGTACCAGTGTTATCATTCCGAGATTTTTCATATTCAATCATTGTTTGAACAGTATGATAATTTGTTAGATTATTTTTATGAAGATTATCAAGTAAATTAAATTTATCAGCTAGATCTTTGGCAACAAATTGAAAAACAACATTGAGATGATCAAAAAACCTAAGAAATAAATTAAAATTCATTTAATATTATTATTATTATAATAATTACTTTGATAATTCTCGAAAAGCAATAATAAATTCACAAAGATGAATTGATTGATTATCTGATTTATCAATTACATTATTAAATGTTTTATATACATTGTCAAGATTGTATTCTGTCGGTATTGAAGTTTCCATGTCTATTAAACACTTAAAAAATAAATAGACACGACATCAATGAATAAAAGGAAGTTATTTTTTTT
>CAJNOI010000022.1:173825-256515 GCA_905250115.1 Adineta steineri | reverse complement strand
AAAAAAAATCTGTCATCTCTAAATTAATGTTAATTAGCAATATTATCACAAATTTGATGAAAGATAGACATAGAAGTTATTTAATCCCAAGGAATAAATAATGTATATCAAAAATTTATAATTCAATCAAACAAATAATAAAGAAAAGCAACGTTGTTAGGTGTAGAGAATATATAGTTTAAGGCGTTAAATATAATAGCATTTAAGTAAACTGATGGAAATTTTATGGGTTTAATTTCTTTTCATCTGTAAAAATGTTAATTATTTTTTCTTATATTCCTATTTGAGTTCTATAACTCATCCGGCATCTATCAAAATCTAATTCAACTGTAAATGATTATCGTTGTTAAAGTATAGTGAACATCATAACCGATAAATATTAAGTTAAATACGACTTATAGTAAAATTTGTTAAAATTATAAAAAGTTTATCAATAAGATTCGAAATGAAATAACAAGAAAAATTCTATTTACAAAACGTATTATTTTTATGTTAATATTCTTTTAGTACAATATACAATATTAAATTAAAACGATGCTTCATGTTGGTATATATATATATATATATTTTGAGAAATAAAGTTGAATAATAAACATAAAAAACGGAGCAATGCATGGAACACAAGTATATAGTCTTTTATTTCGAATATAAGAAATTGTGTGTGATGAATAATGATTATATTCAAAAACCATGGACTTTAAGTTGTTCAGTTTGACAAATACCAATTTCCTTGAGAAATTGACTTACATTGGTTCGTTGATCGCCTTGGAGTTGAATAACTTCACCATATTCTTGATGTTCAACAACAGTACCATTACAAGCAAATTTCTTTTTGAATGCACGTAACAAACGTTTTTTATCGAACTCTTCTCCAATACCCTAAATTAACTAAGTCAAATAAGAAAAAACCCTGTATATCAATAAGTATGTATATACTTGAACGGTAGTTAAAGTTTTTTTTCCACTTCGTTGTTGAATACGAATATGAATTAAATTAGAGCTACGTTGGCCACCGGCGCCTCCAGGAGCTCCACTATCCAATGCACTTGAACCGGTCACATCAGCGAATGGATCCGCTGAACGAAGATTAATTATATTCTGATCGGTCATACGATAATAACTAGAAAATCGGGTGTTTTATTTATTATAAACTAGATGAACGTTAAAACTCAACTATGTATTATCCTGATATATTTAAATGTTATATGTTAAATTGATCTAAAATAAGTTGAATGTCGCAATGATTATATTTGCATAATTTATGTCGAAATAATAATTTTATACTTGGAAAAAAAGACCGTACGCGTAAACAATAAATGATTATACAAGAAATAAGAAAAGAAAACAAGATGCATACATCTATATAGGAGAAGATCTAGGGGAATAGACTAAAAAATAAATAAAATCACATAAAGAAATATGGAATATCAAAAGAATTTTTTTTTTGTGTTTCGTGGGGAATGTCGGGATACAACCGGTGTTTTACAACAATTACACTATAGTAGGTTCGGTATTGCACTATTTTTTTTAGACAAACGAACATAAGACAAATAAATGCATAAGACAAAAAGAAAATGAATAAAATAGTAGCGTTATCCAGTTGTTGTTGTTGCTGCTTGTTGCGCATGTTTTCCACCATCTCGTGGATAGAATTCTTGAAGAATATTATGTGGAATACGTTTAAGCATTTCACGTGGAAATGTACGAAGTAATTGCCAACAAACATCTAATGAATCAGCTATTGTTCGATTTTCATAGGCACCTAATCAAATAAATGAAATTTCTAGGTAAGAAAAAAAGAAATTTCCGTTTCATATCATATCAGTACCTTGGGTAAGAAAATTCTTTTCGAATTTGCCTAAAAATTCTAAATAAAGTAAATCTTCTGATGATAAGGCTTCTTCACCGACGACAGCTTTCATTGCTGCTATATCTTTTCCGATAGCATAATTAGCATACTGAAGAAGAAAAGAATATATTACATTTTGAAAAGAATTTAAAATAAAATATTCAATACCAATTGATTCGAAACATCAGCATGATCTTTTCGTGTCATACCTTCACCAATAGCAGATTTCATAAGACGTGATAATGATGGTAAAACGTTAATTGGTGGATAGATCTAATTTAAAAATTTCTTGATAATGAATAAAATTACTATTATATGTTACTTACTTGTCGATTATGTAATTGACGATCGACATAGATCTGCCCTTCGGTAATATAACCAGTCAAATCCGGAATTGGATGGGTAATATCTATATAAGAAAATATAATATTTTCAAGATATTTTATTCATATATATATATTTACCATCATTCGGCATAGATAAAATTGGAATTTGTGTAATTGAACCATGTCGACCAGCTACACGTCCTGCACGTTCATAGATTGTTGCTAAATCTGTGTACATATAACCTGGAAAACCGCGACGACCAGGTACTTCTTCTCGAGCAGCTGAAACTTCTCGTAAAGCTTCGGCATATGAACTCATATCAGTTAAAATAACTAAGACATGTTTATCACATTGATAAGCAAGATATTCTGCAGTTGTTAATGCAATACGTGGTGTAATAATACGTTCAATTCTATTAGTAAAATAATTAAATATGAAAGAACAAAAATATTCTTCTTACGTTGGATCATTAGCTAAATTTAAAAATAAACAAACATTTTCCATTGAACCATTCTCTTCAAAATCTTGTTTAAAAAATCTGGCTGTTTCCATATTAACCTTTTCAAAAGAAAAAGATCAACGATAGAATTTTTGTTAATATTGAAATTAGATTAACAACTTACACCCATAGCTGCAAAAACAATAGCGAAATTATCATCGCCGGTATCAACTGTACTTTTTCCATGTTTAACAAGACCAGCTTGACGACATATTTGTGCAGCAATCTAGTTTTTGAAAAATAAATTTTGGTAAAATAAGAATAAAAATACGAAAAGAAATAGTTTACATCATTATGTGGTAAACCAGCTGCAGAAAATATTGGAATTTTTTGACCACGAGCAATACTATTCATAACATCAATAGCTGATATACCTGTTTGAATCATTTCTTCTGGATATTCACGTGAAAATGGATTAATTGGTTCACCTATTTATGGGATAGTCATTCAAAATAATAATATTATTCAGAAAATATATATATACCGTTAATATCTAAATAATCTTCAGCTAAAACTGATGGACCACGATCAATTGGTTTTCCTGAACCATTAAATATACGACCAAGCATATCTTCTGAAACTGGTGTTCGTAAAATATCACCAGTAAATTCTACAGTTGTATATTTTGCATCAATGCCTGCTGTTCCTTCGAAAACTTGTACGACAGCTTTTGATCCTGATACTTCAAGAATTTGTCCACTACGTACAGTACCATCTGGTAATGTTAAATTAACAATTTCAGCAAATTTTGGAAATTTAACATTATCTAAAATAACTAATGGACCATTGACACCAACAACAGTTTTATATGCTAGAAGAAAAAAAACCCAGTTATTAATCATTTATAGAGAAATTTATTTATTTTACTTAATCGTGGTTGTTTAATATAATCACGTGTTACAGCAGCTTTGTGAATATTAATAGCTGAAATATCGTTAATTCGAATATTCACTTTTTGCCGATCATCAGTAACACCAGGAGATGAAGCCATTGCTCTAGAAGATTATATAATATTAAGTACATGAAATCAAATTTTAATTAAAAAAAAAACACAATAAATTTAATAGACAGTAGCAAACGACATAGATACACAGCGTTTACTTTGATGAAGACATTGGTGTTGGTAGCTGACGATGCTCAGTTCGTGGTTTACTCATAATTATAGCAAGAAAAAAAATTTGATTAGCAGAAAGAATCAAAGTATTGATGATAGCAGCCTAAATGGCTTACTCTTCGTCGGACATTTTTATAATTAATAAAAAAAATTCTTGTTCACGTAGCTATATTTGTTCAACAGAACAGCAGAAGAAATATTATGCGTAATCATGCAATGTAATCTTCATCTTGAGTCATTGTTTGTTGACCTCTATATGAAAAAGAAATAATAAAAATATTCCAAAAGAGGACGTTAGATAGAAGTATATGAAACAAAAAAGAAATTGATTGTTCGTCAATCATCCTGGGACTGAATGTTACTATTAAAGTGCAGTGATATAAATAACTATTTGTTTTTGGATCTATAAAAATATATGAAAAGAAATAGCAAAGGTTCATCTCATTTCTTTTGTCAAAGATGTATATCTGATTTTTAATCTTCTCTACTATGTACATACAGGTGGTGGAGATGATTGTATATTTCAGTCCTTTTTTTGATAGAATAAAAACAAGAAGAAGATTCAATAGATAGATAAGAAATCAATAACGGTATCAATCGATTATGGGTTCAATGTCATCTACTTGTAAAGGTAAAAAGCGTGCTAAAATGATGAATGTTATTCATGATAAGCATACTCAAACGACACATTCGATAGATCAGTCAGTCTACCATCAATATCGTTTACATGGTCGAAGACATCCTGTTTCGCGAACAGAACACGCATCCAATCGTACATCTATTCACACTGATCCTCTTCGAGTACGATCAATACCGAGTATTGTTCGTACTACATCAGGTCAGGATCATCGCATAGAATCCTATCAAACATCAACATGTGCTCAATCGTCAGCAACAATAAATATGGATGAACAATCATATAAACAAAATATGAATGATAAATCATCTCGGATCGAACGTTCGGCATCTATACCTATCGATATGTTTTTAATTGATATTTCAAATGAACAAATTCGTGTTGGTCAACCGGTTTCAATAAATATACGACATTTACTAATGGATGTACCAAAAAATAATCATACGAATTCTTCATATTCAACTAACACCAACATATATAATAATATTCTTAATTATGTTCCAGACGTCTGTGAAAAGTATCAAAATCTAACTATTAATAATAATCAATCTACTCGCAATACACTTCATGTACGTTTACCAACATAAGTTTTTCATATGACTTTTTATCACTCAAAGTTTATTTTTTTTTACTTTTTCTTATCAGTGATAACGAAATAGATGAATCACTAGGGACTGGTTTATTTTATATGTTCTGTTAGAAATAAATAAAATTCAACAAACATACTATCTATGCAATGTATATCTAAGACATTAATTTATTTTGATTACTGTATCTTATAAAATTCGTTTATTACGAATTGCTGTTCATGATTAACCTTGAAAATTTTTTTTATTTTTCGTACTATTTTATAATCACAGAATCTTCATTAAATTGTCAAACTTTTTTTTTTTCTATACAATTAAAAATTATATCTTCACGAAATAAAAATAGCCTATTTATTCTGATACATATTACCTCTCGAAATAAAACGTGATTAACAAATGCGCAAAACATATTCTATATAAAAATAATGACAAAAAAACAAAAGTCAAAAACCCTTTCTTCTAAGGTAATTACAAAATGTCTACTTACAAATAATAGATACAGGTAAATATTGTTGTGTCGAAAGTCTTTGATTTCAAACATGTTGTATTTCAAAGTTAGATATTTATAATTTATTATGACGTGCATTCATTTGCTGATAAATACAATTAGCCAAAATTTAAAAAAACATAGATACGAAACGGTGCAATAATATGATTACGGTGCATTTTTTTGTTAATGTTTTTCTTCTTAACTGATTATGACAAACGATTGAATAAAAGGTAGCAATTAATCATGAAATGTCAAAACAAGGTTGATCCTTTATTATTGACTATTAATGATAAAATATAAGCAACAATATGGAGGGGGATTGGAGGTTTATCGAATCTTTTTTTTTTTTATATAATGATTGTTTGAAATAAGACAAATGTTTAATCAAAATCACAGTCATAAACCATACCCTTGCAATCTTATTCAAGGAAAATAAAAAGAAGATTGGACACGCATGGTAAGGTGTGTCACTTAGGCGTGTGTATATATATTATTGTATTTTATATTAACGTTTATTACTTTTTTAAATTACGTACGTAATTAATCGTATCTGTATATTCAATTCCTTCACATTAATCGTCAATAAGAATCAAGTTTATATAAAAAAATTAAAATGGTATTTCGTATTCCAGTAACAATTCATAGTATACCAGAAAAATTTCTTATTGTATGTGAAACTGGTAATGAAACTATACAATGGTTATGTGAAACTGCTTACAGCAGATATATTGACAGATGTAATAATAAGATACCATTCAGCGATTTTGTGGCTCGACGTAGTTCTGATCGAAGTCTAATATCAATGAATGATTGTGTTCAACATGTATTAAAAGATGATGAACCAGTAGAAATTGGTGAGATTTGTACTAGTATTCAATTTATTAATAACTTCTTAATTTAGATACTGTTAAACGACTGGATGATGATGGTTCATTTAGTGTAGCTACGTACGTCTTTTAAATGATTCTTTTATGCATAACTAAATTTCTATTTTTTTTCTCATTGTAGAGATGAAAACCGACATGTAAGTTTGTTTTGAAATTCAAAATTTCTAAAGAAAAATGCTTATCTAGGTTGTTATACTTGATGGATATCATTTAAAATGTAGTGATTTGATTCGTCTTAGTACTGGTGATTATAAAATTGAAGTAAGTAATAAAATCATATATATAGAATATATATTTTGTTCATTAGTTGCCAGAAGCAACATGGAATTTAATTCATAAAGCACGACAAGTTGTTGATTATATTATTGATAATAAAAAAGGTTTTGTTCATATTGTATTCAAATATTATCTATGTTATTTTTTTGAAGTTGTATATGGTGTGAATACAGGTTTTGGTGCGTTTGCCAATGAAATTATTCCTAATGAGAAACTTGCGTAAGTTTTATACTTTTATATGTTTATTTCAATATTGCGAATATATATATATATATATAGAGATTTACAAACTCGATTGATTGTTTCGCATTGTGCGGGTGTTGGTGAACCATTGAGTATTGAACGAGCTCGAATGATGTTTGCATTAAGAATAAATATTCTTGCTAAAGGATATTCAGGCATTTCGGAGGACACATTACATAGAATTATTGCTGCATTTAATAGTAAGACATATTTTCATATCATGATATATTAATTCGAGTATTTATTTTTTTATTTAGAATCATGTATACCAGAAATTCCATCACAAGGTACCGTAGGAGCTTCAGGTGATCTGGCACCACTAGCACATTTAGCTGCAGGTAAACAATAGTGTGATGAAAATGATTGTGTTTTTAATATAAGTTATTATTTATATTAGGTTTAATGGGTGTAGGACGTATGTGGTCACCCAAAACGGGTTGGGCAACTGCAAGTGAGGTTTTAGCACAGAATGACTTGGAGGTTATCGAATATAAGCCAAAAGAAGTAAGATAAAATCAAAATATTTTTTTTTCTCTTTATGATAAATATTTACAGGGTTTAACAATGATCAATGGAACACAATTTATTACATCATTAGGAGCAGAAGGTTATATTGATTGATTCACATTATTTATTTACTTTTTTTTTCATATATTTAGGTGTTGAACGAGCAATATCATTAGCTCGTCAAGCAGATGTAATCGCAGCTATGAGTACTGAAGCATTACGTGGTACTGTTCGACATTTACATCCTCGTAAGTGTGTTCTTCATCATTTAATCTCTAGAAATATTTTTATTTCAATCAGGTCTTCATGCATCTCGACCTCATCATGGACAAAATCTTGTAGCACAACGATTACGTGCATTACTAACTTCTAAATTCCATCCATCAAGTATTTCGGACAGTCATCATAATTGTGGTAAAGTTCAAGATGCGTATTCAATTCGATGTATTCCACAGGTTAATTTATATCTAGCAATTGCCATTACTCATGTATGATTGTTTTCTAGGTCCACGGAATTTCTTGGGATATAATTAAATTTGCTCAAAAAGTAATAACAACTGAAATGAATAGTGCCACTGATAATCCATTGGTATTTACTGATACTCAAGAAGTTGTGTCCGGTGGCAATTTCCACGGAGAATATCCTGCTAAAGTAAATTTATTTATTTATTTATTGACATTTCTCTAATGTAAAATTTTGTGCAAGGCTTTAGATTGTTTAGCAATTGGTATACATGAAATTGGTAGTTTAAGTGCATGTCGAATGGAACGACTTGTTAATCATGGAATGAGTGGTTTACCAGCTTTTTTAACACTTGAAGGAGGTCTTAATTCAGGCTTTATGATTGCACATTGTACTGCTGCAGCATTGGGTAAATATTTTTAAACAAACTTAAATAAAATAAACTATTCCTTCGATTTTTAGTTTCTGAAAATAAAGTTTTATGTCATCCATCATCAGTCGATACTATTTCAACAAGTGCTGGTCAAGAAGATCATGTTTCTATGGGTGGATGGTCAGCTAGAAAAGCATTAAAAGTTATAGATAATGTTGAAATTAGTAAGTAAACAAAGAGATATTTTAATCTATGTCATCTATTAAATCTTGAAAGTCAAAAAACAATTTGAGATGTATTCGATAACAAAAGAAACAAAAGAATATTTTTTTTGTATGTTCAGCTTAAGTACATTTTCTCATCAGTAAAATATATGCTTATATTATATACTAATTATAGACTATCACGAAATGATTCTTTAACAATACATTGAATCATAATAGAAAATAGTAATTACTGTTACACTTTTAATGTTTCTCGGAAATGAGATACAAATTATTTTCACTTGAAAGACTCCTAAGAAGTCATCATAATTTCTTTTAGAAATCTTAACAATTAAAAAAGATTGTTTTACATTGTAAGAAGAAATAGTGTAAAGGATATTTTCATCTTAAAAAAAAATCTTCTTTAAAAATATTAATTTCTTAAATAAATGGAGGCTAATATTAGATTATTTTATTTTTAGTAATGGCTATTGAATTACTTATGGCTTGCCAAGCAATTGATTTATTGGCACCTTTAAAATCTACACCTCCATTACAGGCTATACATGATTTAGTTCGAGAAAAAATAGAGTATATTGTTTTATAATTTATATATTTCAATACTCATTTATTTGTCTTCATTATAGTTCTTGGGAGAAAGATCGATTTATGGCTCATGATATTAAAGAAGCTACTGATATTATCAAATCTGGTATTGTAAGTATACAACTAATTTATGTATAGAATATATGTTTTACGATTTCTATTTTTTTTAGATTTGGGAAAAAGCAGAATCTTATATACAAGAATATTTAAACTGGTATCATACGAAAAAAGATGGAGAACCATTACCAAAGCAAGACGTACATCAACCAGAATGTATTCATTGAACAATTTTTTCTATTGTATATTGTAATTTTTTTTTATCTTCATAAAACAAAATGTCAATCAACATAATTTAATATATTCATTTTCTTTTGTGCTCGAGACAATTTTTTATTATTAAAACGATTATCGAGCTGTCATCTTTATGAGATTAGTGGAAAAAAACTGAATAGCTCTTAGAGAGTTCTTTAGATGTTCTTATTCTGAAAAGAAGAATAGTGGAAACATGCAGTTAATATATAGTTTTACTCTATATTTGGAAATATTGTTAATGATGATCATATATGCTAAAGATTATAGTCCAGTTGAAATGAATCGAATTCGTATTAAAAAACTTTATTCAGATCATTTATTAATAAGACCATCAACCAAAAATGTTAGTCAAACAGTCATTGCACTTGGTTTAGGAATTATGGAAGTAGTTGGAATTGATCCCCAAAAACAAGTAAGTATAAACGAAATGAAACTTATTAAAGATAGATTTTCTTGACTGCATTTAATGTCTACATTATTATCAAGAATTATTTAAGTTATATATAATGATTTTCAAATATCGATCGATTTTTTTATTTATTCCGACAGTTCAATGCTAACAATAACTAGCGATATTAAAAATCAAGTATTACTACATTTTTCGAAAAACACCTGTAAACTTTATTCTAATGTAGCTAGTAGGACCTTTCAGTAATTATTTTTCTAATTTATCATTTTCTTTTCAAACACTAATATAATAATTTTAAATGTAGCCTTTTAATTAATGTTTTATATACTATACAAAATTACTTATTTTTTAAAATTTTTAAGGTTATTACACTTAATGCTAATTTTGAATTAAAATGGTGTGATAGTCTTTTACATTGGAATTCAAGTGGACAACCCTGTATTGGCAGAAAAAATCGTTCAGAAATTTTCTTTAGTCCACATGAATTATGGACACCAGATATTGTTGCAATAAATGGACCAGGAAAAATAGAAAAAGATTCTAAATCTCAATATCCTGTTTTAGTTATTTGTACCGGTAATGTTCGATGGTCGTATCAAGATAGAATTGTTTCATTCTGTGAAGTCGATGTTCGGAATTTCCCATTTGATCGACAATATTGTTCTATTATTCTTCAATCAACTATATTTGATACAAGCCAATTAAAATTACGCAGTCTGTATAAAGTAGTACGACTCTATAATCTCATAAGAACTGAATGGGAAATTACGCATGCAACCATTGAAGAGATTGATTTATATAATCCACATCATCAACGAAATTTTAGTACAATTAAAATCAATATTGAACTTGTACGTCTTTCACGTTTTTATATTTTAAAAATAATTTTCCCATTTTCGATTATATCATCACTTGCATTATTCTCATTTTGCTTACCAACAGATAGTGGTGAAAAAGTAGCACTTACTGTTAGTGTTTTACTTTCATTATCTATTTATCTACAGACTATATCTGATTATGTACCAAAAACTGAACGTGGGTTTTCAATATTAACATTATATTCCAACATAGTATTTTCTTTTGTTTTTCTTTCTTGTATATTTAATATTTTTACAATATTTATCTATTATCATGAACAATATTCTATGAAACACAAAAAACTTAAAGGAAAACAAAAACCTATTTTATCTAATATACATGAATCATTATTAGAAATGAACAAACAACGATGGACATTCTTGAAAAAACGTCGAAATATTCATTATAAATTACCTGAACAAACAGATGTTAGTGGTCTCGAAGTATTACATGATATTCGATATATTCGACAATTATTAATGAATTTATTGGTACGACAAAGTACTGCTGATTTTCGTTATCATCTATTTCAACCAAAACGATCTCTTAAACAAATTGCTGTGCTAATTGATCGAGTTTTATTTTTTATTTATCTTATTTCAATGCCAATAAGTACAATAATATTATTTCAATCAAGTAATCAACCACGTCTTCCAGCAGCAACAAATCAAATACTTGATTTACATAAGACAGTTACCGATCCTATCCCAGTTTTTCGTGGTTGCCCAAAATAAATAAAAATAAAATATTTTACATTAAATTTTTATAGCATTCAACAAAAGAAAATGTCATATCAGCAAGATCTTATTGATTGGATATTGATATAAAGTTTCGATTTTGGTATTCAATAGCAAGTTGGATAACAAATATTCTTAATGAAATTATTAAGTT
The DNA here is from genome assembly GCA_905250115.1 of Adineta steineri. NCBI lineage: Eukaryota > Metazoa > Rotifera > Eurotatoria > Adinetida > Adinetidae > Adineta > Adineta steineri. Next base: position 244,984 of record CAJNOI010000022.1, on the reverse strand, counting down.
AAGATCGAAACATTCTATAGCATAATAATATTCTACAGTACTCATTATTTTTCTTTTTAGAATAGTCCATTATAATTGATTCATGATCATGTCATTCATTTTTCAAGATTTATTAAACAATCAAACAAGAATTCCAGTCTAGATTTTTTGTCGGTAGATAAATTCAATACATTTTAAAACATCATACAAGTTTCAATATAAAATACTATTTATTTGTTATAATTTTGGGTTTTTTGTACTATATGTATGACAAAATAACTATCTTCTAATAATTCGGTTACTCAATAAAAGAATATTTTCTTCAGCTCAAGTGCATAGGATAGTCTGAGGAGCATTGAGATTGTCTATCGATAAAAATTTCATTATTTAGTCTTTTGGTAAATAGCAAAAGTAGAAGTCACCAGTTACGTTAAAATCTTTGTATTATTTAAAAGTTTTAATATTAAAATATATTTGAATAGTTCAATAAACAAACATTTGGAACTATTCTAATAATAAAATATTCAATTAGTCTGAGAATATTCCAAAAATACTGCGACATTAATATCCTCTTATGATAGAATATTTTTATTGGAATTTTCTCATAATAAGTGTTTCTTTCGATAGATGTATTAGTTTTGACATCTTATTTGTTTTCATAAGCTAAAACGATTACTATATGTAATTCAGAATCAATATGTATGACATTTTTTTCTCAATATATTTTCTATCAAAATGCGTATGAATACATTGCTAGACTTAATGTATTTTTGCTTGCAAAAAAAGATTAACAATTGAATAATAATAATATGATCTTTCGTGATACATCAACATCTATATTCTTCTGTTTCTTAAATGCACTAATTAGCATTGACATACATTTTTATTTTTCTGTGTATATATTTATGAAAAAAATACAATATACACATAAATAAACTATAGACGAACACATAATCACGAATTCACACAATTAAGGCAATGACAAAGTTGACATTTTGTTTTTTTTTTGAAAAGAAAACATACAAATCACCACTATTAACATGAACATTAAAACTAACAACTGCAGACAAAAATATTTCTTAGACTATAATTTTCACACATTTATTTGTGTGATGGAGAATATAATCTATCAGACTAGAAACATCACTGTTGAAAAAAATAGAAATAGAGGAGAGAGAGAGAAAAAAAAGGAAGAAACGTATATTTTTAAATAGTATGTATTTTTATATTTTATTCTTAATCAGATTATCACAGTTCCCGATGAATTTCTTTTATCCTAAATGTTATTGTTTTCGAAAGAAACGCCATAAACCATTTTTACGTTCTTTTCGTGGTGCCATTAACATTGGTACTTGATTTTTATGTATTACTGAAATAGTACATGGTGGTTGTAGCCATGGTTCACCATCGATTTGCATCGGGAAACTTTTGTGAGTTCTTTAAAAATGAAAATAAATATTATATAAATATATTTTTTTTGAAAATATTTCATTCTTACCTGATAACAACTGATGAACATTGACCAAGTCGTTTTGCACTTGATCGAACACCAGCATAAATAGATCCAGCATGTATAGCTGACTGTACACCAACAACTTCTATTAATTTATCTCCCACATCTAAAAGATTTAAATATATATATATATATATATCTTCATCTTCTTTTTAAATAGATTTACCTTGTAAAACAAATGTCATATCTGACGTTGAACTTGTGGAATATTCCCTATAAAAATTCATAGAAAAATATTTTAATTTATATTTCTTTTTCGATTACATACGAGTCTTTTCGATGAAGGCTCAACGGTGTTTTTCGACTTTTATGTCGAGCACCTTCACCCCACAATGAAGTACCACCATATATACTTGGAATATTTAATAATGCAATACCTTCTAAAGATGGTCCATTTGATAAATCAAGTGAAACACCATCGCACTATAATCATAAGTAAAAAGAATATAATTTTATGAATAATATTTAATCTTTCAAAATCTACCATTATATCAATATCTTCATGCAAATTTTTACATGTAGATGATAGTGCTTCTGAAGTACCAAATTCTAAATACCATAATTTATTTTTCATTCTAAAAACAAATAGATCGATTAAAACAAAAAATAGAATTATTTCATAAAACAAACCTGCTACTAAATTTTTCTGGATGTTTTTCACGCATTAAATGAAATCGATGAGCAATTGACGCATCCTAAGAAAAAAATATTTTACTTCATAACCAAAATCAAAATACACAGAATTTAACTACTTACAACACCAATAGAAAAATAATTATTTATTATATTATATGGAATATCATCTCCTTTTTCTTCTGTATCTGTTTGTGTACTAAATTCAATTTGCCATCGATCAAGCATAATCATTGGAGCTTGAGCTACTTTTTTCAGTACTTTTGTTAAACTTTCATTTTCATAACCACCACCCCATGCTAAACATCGAGCTAAATCATTTCCAGTACCTAATGGTAAAACAGCAACAGGAGCTCGACGACGAAGTGGTACTCGATCCATAACATCAAGTACCCAACCCACTAAATATATATATATAAAAGAATAATTTAGTTAATTATGATTTTTAATATTCACATACCAGTTCCATCACCACCACAACATAGAACGCGGAAATCTTCAAGATCTTTAAAGAATTGTAATCTAAATAAATATTGATTTTATTATATTTAATATGATCAAGAATATTAGCATATGATTTTTATAGAGAAAAAAATATTTCCCGTACGATCTTAAGTGTAACTCTTGACAAAAATAAGATTAGTCTTTCATATCAATGAATAGCATTCGATTTTTGCACTTGAAGTATCAACAATTCAGATCAATATATATATATATATATGAAATTCTTCTCGTTAAAAAAAGAAGGACAAAAGCTAACTTATTTAATGAACGAGAAATTTTGTTTTCTTTCGTTTATCCGTAGTACATATTCAATATGAAAAAATCAAATATTTACGAACTAAGAATTTTTTTATATAGAAAATATTTTAAAGGTAAACAATATGAATAATTGTATATTAATAATCAAAATAGAGCTTTATCAAATGTAGAAACACGAGATGATGTTTAAGCCTTGTATATTAAGTCATGCAATCAGATTAGTACATGCAAAGATTATAGTTTAGATAAAAAAGAAGCTGAGAGACTGGCATTATTTTATCATCATTAATATAAACAAAGAAAAATATTTTACACTGAAATATAATTTCAAACTTTGATAATTAAAAGGTAGTGTTTACGATATGCGAAAATAATATTATTTGTCAATATTCTATATAATCGAAGAAAAAAATCACTATTAACAATATTTTATCATAGAAAAATCTTCAGATTTTACGGTTCATATCTTGTTTTTTTTTCTTAGATTCTTAAAATACGCTACAATATTTGTTCCACTAATAAAGCCAAGTATTATCAAGAGAAATATTCTTTCTAAATAATACTCTAAGGAAATCATCTATACTAAATAACGTATTTTATTAATATTTTCTCACAAAATATTGTATGATAAATATATTCTAAAAATTAGTATAAGGAAGAAATTTATTATGTAGACAGTTAATTAAATTTTTTTTTCAGAATAAAATATCTATAATTGATTACTATCTATTTAAAAATAAAGTCTTACCCAGGCATTGGTCCAGACTTAGCAAGATTAAATACTTGACGAGGATTTAATAAAAATTGAAATTTACGCATTATACTAAAATTAAAAATCAATTAATTTCTTCAAATATAATCAGTTATTTTTGTAAGTACCGTTCTCCTTGTTTTCCACCTGATTTTGGATTAATAAAAACAAGTAATGGATGTGTATTTGGTAATGGATTGATTTGAAATGATTGCATGTTTCCTTCAACACATGAATCTTCTTTTTTAACTTCACTTCCAGTTCGTGAAGCTTTTGGTCGTTCCTAATAAATTTTATTTATATATATATATAATAAGTAAAAGATATTTCTCTACCAAAACAGCTGGACAAATACATATTGGCGGTATAATATGTTCTCGATTAGGTCCTAATGCACATTCAGGTTTTAATTGTGATGCACATTTATTATGCAAGGTCATTTGACACCAACGACAATGAAGACCGGTGATACCATTATAACTTTTAATTGATTTCTTACATCGATCACATCTAGAATCAATTTAAATAAAAGTTTTTCTTCTTCTTCTATTGTTCTCTTACTTTCCGGCACAATTGCCTTCAGTCCAATGATGTAACATTATTGTATCAGGTTTACGTGCTTTTGCATATGTTGAAATACAATTTGCTGGTGCACGATTAGCACAACGTTCATGAACAACATATCGACAAACTATCGAAAAAAAAAAACGTTATTATGATTTTTATCTATGAAATAAAACTTACATGTACAGCATAAACCTTGTTTACCTAATCCAACAAGCATTGTTAAACAAAGATTACAATAAGCAGGTTTATTAAAATGTTTTAATCTCCATGAATGAGTTCCGTCATCTTTTACATTCTAATTTTTTGCAAAAAAAAAATAAAAATCGAAATTATTCCATAAAATAATTTACTGAATCAAGTCCAAGTAATACAAGAAGAGGTGCTGTTGTTAATCCACCTCGTGTCCATTCACTTAATGTTACAGTACCATCATTATCATAATCAATATCTTTCATCATTGTTTCAAGAATCTAAATCAATTTTTTCGTAAATAGATTTTTAAGTAATTCGAATTTTATTACTGGTCTTAATTCAGATACATCCCAACCAAGATATTCAGCAACATTCATCATTTGATTAACGATTGAATCTGTTTCCTAAATATATAAAAGGTTAAAACTTCTCTTGAATAAAGATTCTTTTTTTCAAAACAAACTCGTTTATCTAACATTCCATTTCCATCTTCATCATATAACATAAACATGACTAAAAATAAAGAATATATATATATATCGCATTTTCAAGGAAGAAAAAATTCATGATTTACATTCAAGTTTTTGTTCTGGTGTTCCACCTTCCAGCAATGAAAAATAACAAACAATATCTTTTAAATAAATTCGTGTTGTATTTATATCAATTTGGTGTGATTGAATCATTGCTGCTTGTTGTTGTGCTGATGGAAAATGATGATGATGATGATGATTATGACCATCACGTGTAAGTTCATTACCAGATATTTTAGATAATAATTGTGAAAGAGATGTACGAAAGACCCATGGATCATCTGAATTATTAACTGTTGTTACCGCTAGAATAAGAGAAATATTTGTAAATTGAAATATACAAATTTTGTTTATTATTACCATTACTATGCAATGAATGAATCGAATGTATGGAGGGATTAGATTTTCTCGATGATTGTCGAGAATTTCCAGGTGATTCATGATGTTGATCATGAGAATTATTTCGACGTGTAAGACTTTCTTTCCCACTAGAACAAATACCTATAATAATAAAAAAAGATAAATTTTAAAATTAACTTTTTATCTATCAAAACTAACCCGTTCGAATTTTAGCATCAATAGGTGGATCATCAGTAGTTTTTTTTTGACGAAAAACTGTAAATATTGTTGGAGTTTGTGAAGAAGTTATTACTGGTGTTGGTACTGGTGTAGTTGTCGTCGTAGACGGTGATATTCCTGTTGCAATTGGAAGTGTTCTAATGGCTGATGCTGGATCGATTGTTTGTACCATTTGAGGTTTTTTAATAAATGATAAAAACAAATGTCGACATAAATCTTCTGGTATATCAGCATTATCGACAAGTAAATCCAGAAATTGTCGAAAACCGACATAATCAAGTTGCTAAAAAGAAAACAAGTGTTTAGAGAATAATAAAAACAAGTAAAATAAACTTACTTCATCATATTTATGTTTTAACCAATTTTGATCTTTTTCAAGAATAGCAACAACATCTTTGACTTTCTTGGGAGCATCTTAATAGATATAGATAGATATATATATACAGTTAATCTCATGAGATAAATATTGATTAAACATACATGAAATATAGTCTTGTAGACGTTGAAATTCGTCGGGTGAAAGTTTATTCCAATCAAATCGATTCATGGATGATGATCATCGGCGGGCAAATTCCTTTCATAGCTCGCTCGATTATCAACTATTTGACTGACCGAAAAACATATTTCGTATTCAAGTCATCTAAATATATATGTAAATATAGAGGAAAAGTAAATCATGATATTATCTTGTAATATCTAACTAATTATTGCACTTAAAAAAGATTTTTTCTTTCCAAGATCGCCTTTCAATGTAATGCATCTGGTGCGCTGCTCATCTATTACACTCGGTCTTACATTGTTGCTATTACTGACTGGTGTCGTCAAATACTAATTTGACGCTCTACATCATTCTACATGACAAGATTCCCGCTGAGAGTCACAGAGACAAGACGGAAGGAAGAAAAAGAAGAAGAAGAAGAAGAAGAAGAAGAAAAAAAAATGAAGAACAAGAAGAAGAAGTAGTCGAAGAACAAAAATAGTCAAAAGGAGGAGTTTATCCCAAAGGAGTAACTTTGACACTTGTGTGTGTGTGTTGTGTCATTCATATGGTAAAGTTAACTTGAAAAGGCAAACATTCGTTATATGTTATTTCTTTATGAATCTCATATGGGAACCATCAGATTACTTCATTTTGATGACATCAAATCTTATCAATATCTGGGTGTCGTCATCAAATAATTTGTTGTTATATGACGGAGATCGCACAATTTATTTATGTTAATAATCGTATAAGGAAGAGTAAAAAGAATAGGAATCATTAGAGGTTTCTCGTATAACAAGTCTTTCCAAATGTTACGTCTAATGATTACCAGCAATGAAATATGTATGTATAGATTGCTGGATATTTAAGTCAAAGAGAAGATAAGATTGCAGGAATTTAGCTCTGTGATATATCTCGTCTTCATTTTTTCTCTCTCTCGCGCTCTCTCTCTGTATGATGCATGTTTGTATGTGTATGTGCGCGTGTTTCTCTTCACACATACACATATTTTCTCATCAGTTATTTATTGCTTGAAAGGCAACAGTTTAATTAGGAGACACCCGAAGTGGTAGGAGAATAGAAATAGAAGAGCAAAAAATTGTTGTTTGCAAAAGAACTATCTATGAATATTGATTTAGTCGTACAATAGCATACTCACTACATATATATCTTTTTATACAACTAATTTTCTACTAATAATTCATTTCAATATCTTCTCATCATTTTTCTTTTTTTTTGGAATCTAATTTGCATCTGTTAGTTCTGCTTCTACTATTATTATCATTAGTAGTCCTTTTGCGCACTATACTACTACTACTACTACTCCTACTACTATCACATCGATATTCTATTAGTGTTCCATTGACAGTCACATGCATGCACAAAAAAAATCAGTCATTTATTTAGTTTCCAACAGACTAAAGATTTGTAAGATAGAATTTTTTTTCTAATTTCCGCTCGTTATTCATCTTCATCATCTTGAATCGCATTATTGTCTGCATCTGTTTTTTAGTCTTTCTTCCTTATGCTACGTATATATTTATATATATACATGCATGTGACGCAATCATTTCAGAGAAAAATAGTAAAAAAAGAAAAAGAGAAAAAAATGTAAGAAAAAAAATTAGCTAAGTACCTGTGAGTATATATTATATATATATAATATAGTATTGTCGTTGGTTTTGGTCTAAATACTATCAAATATGTATTTTTTGTCTTCCTGTTTTTTCGCTCATGCGTACCAATGTATATATTTATATCTAGAGCAATGACACAAGTCGAGTTCGATAATCACGATAATAATGAGGGATGCTGCTTAAGGCTGAAGAAGAACAGCCCGGTCGGACGCTAGCTGGATGAAGAGAAAAATGTACCGTGCTCTTCTTCTTCGTTTCTTTTGCTCGTCGCGTTTTTTTGCTATACTCTTCATCTAACACACACACACACACACATACACACACGCATATATATATATATATATTATATATATATATATATAAAGAGAACTTCGACTTTCTCTGCCGCCGTCGTTGATGCTGCTACTGTGAGTTTTTTCATCATTTCTTTATAGCGACAAAGAAGAACAGAAACGAAAGAGAGGGAGAGCAAGAAAGACAGACAGCAAAGAAGATTTTGCCCTCTCGCTCTCGTTCCCTCTCTCTCTCTCTCTCTTTCTTTTTTTCCTGCTATGTTGTTGTTTGTGTGATCCTGATGACGACTGCAACGACAGTGGCAATGTTAGTGGTAGTGATAATATTGATGGTAGTACTCCCCCACACAGATAAATACTAAGATTTTTTCCTTTTGGGGAAAATAGTCTCATTGACCTTGAACTTTTGTCTCACATTAGAGGATTCGAACGAACGCAATTGTTTTTTTCTCTCAATGATTATATATATATGATAAATTGGCTATTAAAAACAGGAGTTTGTAATAAAAACAATCTGGTGCTTCGGCATCCCAAAGCCATAATTCATTATAATCAAACGTAGAGATAAAGAAATCTGTTGATTATACATTATCTAATTATATTTTAAACCAACTAAGTTCTTGATAATAACAAAAAAATCCGAATTATTTATCTAATATCAATAAGTATTTAATGTATAAAATAAAAGAAAATCTACAAGAAAAAAAAACAATAATTCTAATGTAAATATTAATTTATATTTAAAAATAAGAATGAAAACATAACATCATAAAAAAAAAAGAAAGATGAAAGAAAGTAAAAGAAAACAACAATGATATAAAATATAGGAAACTAAATTCTTAAATATAATGTTTAATATGACAAAGACAAACTAATTTCTGTCTTTTCTCCTTATAGTGAATAGATGTTTTCTTGTCACTTGAGTAGATAGAATTACTTGTCTTGTCCAATCCAAAATGATAATTTTGTTGGTATATAGTTGACAGATATAGAAAAAAAAGGAAATCATCAATCATTATTAATTTACTTGAGATTTTACACGACGTATTCTCCTATGTATACATATTTATATACATAGATACTTATTCGTTATTTTTTTTTCTTCTTGTTATTACTAGAGAAAGTGGTTAGTTGTATTGTGATTATTTGATTCAGTCGATTCAATTTGAGTGCAAATATAGTCTTCTTTTGCTTCTGTCTCAAAAGTGATTTCCGCCTTTAGCTATTCAATAACAATAACAATGACAACACAAGAGTTCAATCCTGATAGAGTAAAAGATGAAATACATGAAAGAAGAGGGTGGTATTTGAGATAGTAGTCCATTATTTATTTTTCTGCTTCATTCACCATTGATCGACTCATGTATATGAAAACGCATACTATAACACTATGTTTTTTTTTCCTTTCTCTTTTTTACTACATTGATTGATAGAACAAGAAAGAAGATGTATGATGAGATGATTCTATTTCTAGTTTAGGTAAATAACCATTTTTCCGACGATGGCAAAGGTTATTTTTAACCAAATCTACTATAAATATATATATATATACATAGACATATATGCATAAGATATTCTCATCAATTATAAATGGTTACATTCCATTAGCCTTGACCGGAACATATACACAAAATGGTTAGATTCTATAATCATGATAATATTTATTCGAATATAAAAAAAACTTTTTCTTGTATAATAAATACACACACATATTCATATGATATAAAAATAAAAAGAAAGATAATGATACGGATAGAATTTAATAGATATCATAGATAGAGAATCAAATTACATGTATGTTTTGTAAATAATAATAAAATTTAATTAATCAGTTTAATTTTATCACGACGTACAAATGTTCCATGATTATCAGCACATTCAAAATAGATTTCACCCTTATATGAACCATTATTTTTTCCTAAATTAAAAATTCATTTTTTTTTGAGAGACTTATTAAACATAAAAAATAATAGTTTAACTCACCAACTGCTTCCTCAAGTTCAATTCCATACCAAATACCGTTCTTAATAATAGTCTTTCCAATATAACGAATAATACCAGGTTTATTAACTATAGAAACACCAGTATTGACAATGACTTGAGAATCAATTGAATAATTTTCATTCTCATTATCATTGGCGGCGCAGGCCTATTTTTTAGGAGAGACAATAAAATTTTAAATTTTCTCTTCATTCTTCAATACAAATTAATATGAATGCAATAACTTTCTATTTCCTACTCTCGCCGCCAATGCTCATTATCAAGTTTTAACTCTGATGGTAATTTCATAGGTGAAATTAGTAGTATAGGATATTCTATCGCCTCAATCTACTATAGATTTTATCTGTTCGTTATTAATAAATGATACTATACTTAATAGTGAATCATTAAATAAGTATCAAAAACTTTGAATAAATCTATTCGATAATTATTCACAATTTATCTAAAGTTCTTTGTTTAGTATATTTACATTAGTATTAAATTAGAATAGTTTTTGCTTGAGACAAAAATAACTATACGATAATTTTATGCACTTAGAAAAGATTTTCTTCGACTGTCAAATTATTATTGAAGTGAAACAATGATTAATGAATGGAATATTTGTATTAATATAAGATGTATATATATATATGAAAAAAAAAACTAACCTCATTTTCTCCAAATGGTAAACTTGATACACTTGTCACTTTTCGTATTTTTTGTTGTTTAACACAATTTTCTTCTAATAAAACTTGCTAAAATTATCTATATAGTTTCTATATATTTATAATCGAATTAAATTTACTTGTCTTAAATTATCACGTAATAGAAGTGAATCAATACTTGAAGCATATTGAACACATTTTTCAATATAATTTTGTGAAAGATAGTCAGGATCCAATTGATTTTGATCTTCAATTTCATAGAAACTCTTTGGTAGAGTCGATATTATTTCATAAAAAACACTTGTTCGTTTCGATGTTTCCTACAAATAACGAAGAAAATAAAGTTTTATTTACAATAAAAACATAATTTTTACATAGCCGAGAATATTTTTAAACATTTTAGTTGGCAACCATCCTTCTTGTTTACTAATTATAACAGCAATACGTTTACGTAAAACAACTTTCATTGGAACTGGTTCACTAATCATTACAATTATCTTGACAATCAAATAAACAATTGTACCATCAGGTGTAACTTGATTCCTATTATTTATTCAATAAAATTTTATAAAAATTTCATAAAATAAAATTACATTGTCGTTGATAGATCCCATCGAGCAATAGCACGAGTCTAAAAATATTTTCAATTATATTCAATTTACAATATATGTATTTATTAACTGAATTCGATCTATTTTGAACTAATGGTAGTTCACACATATCATTCATGTTTTCGTCAGATAATTCTATTTGATCACCCACTATTTCTGTTGATTTATTCAATGTAAAAGGATCTAGATTTAACAATATAAGTGGGAGACGTTCTTCAGCTGATATTGGTGGATTCCAAGTAATTGAAGCACCTACAAAAGTATATGTATTTAGTTATAGGATGCGTAATTTTATCGATCAAATGATAGACTTTATATAGTGACGATTTACAATGAAAGATACATTTTTTCTGTAGATGAAAACAATCACTCTGATGTATTTTATGACATAGATCTTGATAATTCTATTTTTCTTATAATATTGACTATAAATAGAAATAGGTTTCTTTCAACTATATGATTTTTTGAAAAAGCGGTAATATTATTAATAAATAAGAAAAGGAAATTATTCAATTCTCTTTGTTTTCTACTTGAATAATTTTTTGTGATTAAAGGAAAAAATATAATTCTTTTAAAAACTCATTTAAATTATTTACCCGGTATTCCACTACCCACTGGAGGAACTAGAGCAATATTATGTTCTATAGCTAATTGTTCGAGTTTTTCAAGCAAAATAGTTCCCATTTGAATATCAGCTTGACTTTCATCTAAATAATAACAATAATATATACATATATTAAAGAAATTTTTTGTTATACTTGTTTTTTCACTGAGATATTTTATCTGAGATTTAATATGACGTCTACGTTTATTAATTGAATCTAACCATTCATCTTTTATGTATTGTAAATCTTTATCTTGATATGAATCTAATTGAATTGGAGCATCGATTCTTCGTTTACTAATTGAACCAATTTCAACAGATTGTATAGTAGAAATTGATAATGGTATAGAATTTTCTTTAGGAAGTACTCGTAAGTCTATCACAAGACGTTTTGGTTCGTCCTAATCAAAATATATTCAAATATAATAGGATATATGATTTTATTTTTATTACAAAACCTGTTTTAAACGATAAATTCCTCCACTAGTAGTTCCTTCTACGTGCTCAGCATCAATAGGTTGCCATTGTTTTGAAACATCATCGAATTCATGTATTTCAACAGCACATTGTATATAACTTCTCTTATGTTTCCATTGTCTATTGATTTCTTGAGTTTTGATATCAAATTGATTGATTGTATTATTTTCTACTATAGGATTTAATTGTAATTTTGATTTATATTGATAATAAACTTCGATTGATATACAGTTATCTCGATGTGTTGATAGAAAATCATTCGTTATTGGAAATGTAAACTCCTTTTGAATAACAAAAAAACAAGATTAGAATAGATTTATGATTTACTTCGAGTTATACTTTTTCATGAATAAATGAAAATGTATTCGGTTTTCGTTCGATTTCATCATCATCGAATGGTTTTACTGAAACAACTGTCTGATCAATCACCGCGTTCATTAATGTATATCGACACATGACATTATCAGTATCAGATGGAGGTAAACCACGTGCTTCTTTTATTGAAAACTATTACATATAAGCTAAATTAGTTTTCCGTTTTTCCTTCACGATATACATACTTTTACTGTCATTTGATCATTTGTACCATTAGAGAATGAAATTGATTCATCAATACCTTCGTCTTGAAGACTATATTCACCGGCACTAACATTACTAAGACTTTGTTCATCCATATCAGCACTAATTCCTTCACTCATACTTCTATAGACTGTCGTTGTAGTATTTACTTGAAAATCATTTATTTTATTCATGGAAAATGATCCGATTCCATCAAGAGTAATATTCAATGAACCAGATGTCTGTCAATAAAATACATCAAATTGAAATATTTCATAAAAGCATGCGTAAGATCATAAAACTATATATCGGTTTTGTTAATTAAGGAAAAATTGCATTTACGGGTTTCGCTCTCAAAATAGCAAGAATCAACAACTGAAAATGCTATTTATTAACTTTTGACGGATTCTTTAGAAGTCATATATGTAAGTGAAAGGTATGATGTTCAGTTGGCTTTGAAAAAACTATGAGCGATATAGACATGTTCATTATAGTTTCAATATAAATTACATTAAATGGTTCTTCATGTCACTTTCTATGAATTAGAACCGTAGTACAAATATTTTACATTCATTTAACTATTAGAGAGATGCCATAATATTTCTAACTATACTATTTGATGATAGGCGTGATATACATATACTACATTGAGTTCTTCTCAAAATCTGGAGTGAAATATGTATTAAAACAATTACAAATAGTTTCTAGAAAAGTGTTATATATAACTGATTATCTATAAGTTTGTCATACGTTGAAACAATGTTGGCAATGTACCCTTATCAAATAAATATCTGTCTTTTCGCTTCGATATATTTTATACTTTCAAAGCAAACTTCGTTTTTTGTATATAAGTATATGAAATCTTATTTTAACACATTGAACAGGATGCAGTATTCATGAACAGGTAATTTCTAAAAGATAAATCTAATGATCTTCTCCGATTTATTCATCATTTTCTCCTTTTGTAACGCCTCATAATGAATCATTATTTGCGATGTTCTCTTTCTTCCTACACGTGGTATGTATGAGATAAGGAAGCGAAACTTCAAGTTGTTTCTATGTATAAAAGCGACTGAAATTCTAGAAATATTTTATATTTCGTGAAAAGAGCCGATACAGAAGATACTGTTGGTTTACTGAGAGAATTGAGCTTTTTGTATAATGGTTTTTATTCGATGAATCTGGGATCTGAAGAAATCATGGATTCATCAAAGAAGTATCATCTATTTTAGAGCATAATTATATAATCGATTGATATCGGCATTGTATCACCAATAAAATTATTCTCCTTATGAATCGCAAAATTAATCGGTATGCGAAGCAATCCTTGCAAACCTATGAGATCAGCAGACGATCAATATTCTCTCGATGAAATCAACCACAGATGAAGAGATACGGTTGGTACAAATGCCAAAGCTAAGCTACTACTGGAACAATATGGATTCGAAATTTTGGTATTTTTTAAATAACGATAAAAAAAATCGAACTAGGATAGCCTGTTCAAGTTCAAACTGCTCTTGTTAGATTTCCATCTATATATATATGATTGGATCGATTATTACTATCGATGAAGCTTTAGTACTATAGCTAAGCAGGTTTTTTGTTCAAATAATATATTTCTAGAGAAGCGCAGAAGAGTGGGTAGGTGAGGGTGTAACTTAAGTTGAATTTCAATTGATTGCTTATTTTAGTAATAATTTCTAAAACTATAATTTAATAGTATATTACCTCGCCTTTTGTATTAATAATCGGCACTGTGTAATCGACTTTTGAATTGTAAAATAACGGTTTTAAGTAGATATTAGCAACCCCAATAAGAGTTTTAGATGTTTCATTATAAAATACATTCTTTTGTTTTAATTCTTTTACTAAGAAATTATTCTAAATGAAAATGAACACAAACGTTTTTTTTATATATTAAAAAATATCTTTACTTTATTTTCAGATTTTTTCCATCTATCATAAATATCTTTCATTGTACTTAGTCTACATTCAAATTCTTCTATATTCCATACATCTATTACTGAATTTTGTCGTTTGACTTGAACAACTAGTTCATAGAAGTTACACGTTTTCTCGGAAGATATATATTTAGATACACGCTCATTCGATTTCAAATATGAAACAGGTATTTGTAATATAACATTATAGTCTATACAGCATTGTAGTTCATTTGATATTTTATTTGCTTCATATACAAGTATATAAATTCGTTTAAATTCCTGTTTGAGATGAGTAATAGACGTTTGTAATTGTTCATCATCATTTAAAAATTTATTTAATAAATAATATTGAGAAAATGATGACTCAAATTCAGAAACTTTAGCGTCTACAATTGATGGCAATTTATTTAAACAAATTAATCGCTTTAGAAGAGAATCAATTTCTTTCAGATAAATATTAGATATTTCTATAAAAATAAAAAAAATTCATTAAAAATCAATATTCATTTTTTTACTTACTCAGATTGAAAATTGATTCCTCAGCTATTGTATTTGATGATAATTGATTTAATATCTGATCATTCTGTGTATCGTTTAACGATGAATCCATTTTCTATAGTGCAATTACCTTAAAGTATAATCAGTATAAAATCTATACACTTATTATTTTAATCAATCAATGCATATATAACCTAGACGAGTCTAAAGGTTGCTAACTTGGGTTTTCCCCCTAAAAAAATGCTATATTCGCATGCAATCATAAAAATTTATAGAAAAAAGTACATATTACGCAATTCTTTTGGTATTATTTTTCATTCTTCCTAATAATATTTAAAAAGGTTGGTCTATGCAGGTAACCAATAATAAAAATTTAAATGATTCATGTACTTTTTTTAACCTATGTTTACCTGTAGATAATTTTTTTTTTATTTTTTACTTTGTAATATTTTATATTTTTTAAAAACGACGGTTAACTTTGATATAATATCTAGTAGTTTTTATATTGTAAAAAAATAATGGCTACAAATTCATTTCAAGCACGTGCAATTTATGATTTTGTTGGTGAAAATTCACAGGAACTTAGTTTTAATGCAGGTGAGATACTTTTTATAGATTCAACTACTGCGGGGCAACAATGGTGGTAAGATAAAATCATTGTTTTTTTTGTTTTTGTTTTTAAAAAATGAAAAAATTAGGTATGCGCAAAATTCTGCTGGACAAGCTGGTTCTATTCCAGCAAATTATGTAGAACAAATCTATGATACTACACAAGAACCAGCACAGGAGCCACCAGCACCTGCAAATACATATGAGGATATGAATTTTGGTATGATGAATATTAATTCGTATGTTCAACCACCATCACAAACAAACGTTCAACCACTAATGGAAGAACAATCACAACTACATACCAATTTGGATTCGGATTTTAATTGGCCATCAGCTGAACCGACTTCAGTACAAACGAATCAAGCAAATGTAAGTTATTTATTATTCTAAGATGTTGTCATATATTTATTTTCATTACCATATTTACAGCACTCGAATGAGCGAGGAATTAGTTTTCAGAGTTCTTTTGATTCATCATCATCATCACTAGCAACTAATCAAAATACCTTCAATGCTACACCTGATCAATATATAACAGTAATAGATCCTTCACCATCAATAGAATCAGTTCCGGCAACACTTATAAATCCTTTTTCTATGCAAAATACAGCATCTAATCAACAACAAGATTTATGGTATACTGATTACTCAGGATCATCGCAAGTTGTTACAACAACAAATCCTCCGTCATCATCGAATGTATTATCTCCATTTGGTTATACACAATCAATGCCTTCGCAACAACAAAATTATGATACTAGTTTTATGTTTCCACCAACAACATCACTAGATGAAAATTTGTATGAAATACCTAAGCCATTCATACCATCTACTTTTACAAATCAATCAACTATAATACAATCAACACCTTTTATTCCACCTTCACCTTCAGACAATCTTATGTCTCCAGTATCTCCAGTAATTCCAACACCCTCAAAACTAAATACAGAAAATAGTCTCGTTTCGCCATCGCCCAAACCCAAATCAGAAAAATCAAATTTTTTTACGCTAAGACGTCAAAAAACAAAACCTGAAGTAGACACACGACATTCATTAGTTGAAAGTCAGTCAGAGGTTAGCTGTTAGAAATAATTTATTGCTAAATATCTAAGCTTAATCAAACTCCTTATGACTACTTTATTTTTGCTACTGCTTATTTTTGATATTTCATTATTAATATTCGTATAAAAGTCATGTCTTTTATTTTATAGACAGTATCACATTCAACAAAAGAAGAATTTGATTCGGATCTGGAAACTTCGATATCAAAAGAACAAAATACAGTAAGAATAAATTTCTTTTACCAATTTATTTATTGTTTATACATTGAAAGATAATAGAAACATATAGAACGTAAGTGATAGTTTAGTACTTATAACACTTTATAATAACTAATATGGTTAGTTGGCAACATATACTTCTTCATCTTATATAACAAAACGTATTTGCCTAGTTTCGCTTTCACTAAAAACTCCTCACATTATTATTTTTTTGTGTCGAAGATAAAAAAACTTTATTTTCCTTTAGACATTAAATAGACAATCAACTCCTGGTGCTGACACGAAAGCTCCTACACGACCAAGGTTTATCGCTTCATAATATACTATATATATGTTAAATCATTTATCTTGACTTTAGACTTTTTGATAAACATGGTATAGATAATTACATATTACATGGAAGTAAAGCTAAAGTAGATGAACGTGTTGACATTGGTGTAAGTGATATGATTAAATAATTCTATTTAATTTCTGCTTATTCATTTTAAGTTTGATGAAAAATCTGGTTATGTTTATTGGTTACCTAATGGTAAAACTCCACCATTTAGTTGTAAAATTGAAGATTCAGCAAAAGGAACGAAATTAGGTGGATTAAAATCATTTACGGAATATAAAATACATGCACAAGTAAAAGATTTATTTTATCTTTTTCGTTGATAAATCGTTCGATATTCTTATTTAGATTTCTAACGGTCGAGTTGTTAGCCGACGTTATAAACAATTCGAATGGTTACATGAACAACTTGTTAATAAATTTCGTTTTATTTGTGTTCCACCATTACCTGGAAAACAAATAGCGGGTATAAATAAACTTTTCATTTGAAAAAAAACATATTTATTCAAATTATCCATTAGGTCGATTTGAAAATGAATTTATTGAAGAACGTCGACGACAACTTGAATTATGGCTTAATCGTATTTGTCATCATCCTGTACTTTGTGCATCATTTCCTGTTCAACATTTTGTTACATGTGAACTCACTGAAAAAAATAATAAAGTACGTCAATAATCATACGAGAAACTTATTGAATACATATTCATATTTTAGGATTGGAAAGCAGGTAAACGAAAAAGTGAAAAAGATGAATTACGTGAAGCAGCATGGCTTCATTGTGTTACACATACACAGTCAAATTTAACTGAAGCACAAATGTAATTATATATACTTAGAGATATTTTATATCTATTTTATTTAGTGCAACACAAATCGATGCATTTGCACAACAACAACCAGGTCTTGAAACACATTTAAAAAATCTTAATCAAGGTTTAATCAAATATCTTGAAAGACATTCTGAAATTTATAAACCTGATATGCAACGTCTTGGAGAACTTTTCTCTAAAGTTTTTATAGCTTTACAAACAGACGCAAGCACAATCGGTTATTATTCAAATGAAATTTTTGTTTTCTTCAAATCTTGCGCGTATTTGATTTTTAGGGAATCAGGAACTTTCAGTTTCAGTATCGAAAATCAGTGCTTCATTTCAAGGAATAGCTGAATTATATAAAACAAAAGTATATAGAATATAATTCTTTTATTATTACTATTCACCTTCATCATGCTTATTTACTTAGGGAAGTGAAAGTGTTCGAAATTTTAACGAACGTATTCAAGAATATATTGGTCTTTTAGCTTGTTTTCCATTAATATTAAATATTCAACGAGTAAATGAATATAATTTTACCTTTTTTTATTCATATTGTTTATTTTAGAGTGCGTCCGAATGTATTAAAAGTGTACAACAACGTGGTCCAACAGCAACACCAGATTTTAGTGGTGCAATACATCGTGGTCAAGTTTTTAACTATGTTGTATTAGCTGAAATAAATTTTTTTCAAAAAGACAAAGTTAATGATTTAAATTTGTATTTAAAAACACTTTTACACGAACAAATTCAATTCTATGAAAATGTAAAGTTATTTTATTTGAATTCGTATGTTCTATATTTTTTTAATCTATAGATCACAGTTGAATTACGTGCTGCAGCAGCAACATTTGATTAAATAAATACACAACGATCAGAAATGATTTGAATGATTTTTTTGTTCTTCTTTAATTGGTGATTTAATATTCGATTCTGTGATTTATAATTTGTGAATATTTAATTCATTGTTTTTATTTTTTCTTTTATTAAAAAAAAAATAACAAAACCTCTCTATGTAAATGAGAGACAGAATAACTGAATACAAAAATATATTTTATGATACAGTTCGAAAACCAGGCGAACGACCAAATGGTAATTTCGATGAACGATGATGAGAATTCTTGATTGATATTGATAATGATGAGATTCGATCAGTTGGATCAAAATCATTCGGTGTTGTACTCATTATCATCGATGTTAAAATATCATCACTATCATCAATATCTTGTTGCTAAAATAATAATAAAATTCATTAACTTCAATACTAAGGCTAAAAATAAACAACAGTGTGAGTATTCAGTTCTTATCTCATGTACACCCTGAGGTTACAATTTAACGTACGATTTTCATATTCTCCTTCTCGTAGAGAAGAGTCTAGCAAGAATAAATTGTTTGTTTGTTTGATTGATTGATTGATTGTCTGTCCGCAGGGTCAAAAAAACATCGAAAACTGATTTTTCACGATTTTCAATTGTTTTTCTAGTAAATGTGAAGAGGATGCATTTCTACGAGAAAGAGCTAAGTGAGCCCTCGAACGAGCGTTACTTGTAATCTTACTGCTAGACTTGGGAGTATTTTAAACTAATAGAAGCCTTTAAAATAATCGCTGCTTATGGATATGAGATTTTACTTACATTCCTATCATCTAAATCTTTGGTAGTATTTAAATCTTCATTTTCATCTCGATAATCAATATAAATAGGTCGAATAAATATTGATGAACGTTTTAATACATAAGGATCAAATGGAAAATATGAATGAAGAATATTTGATGGTAGTAATGGTGATGTATTATTATGATGATCATCTATTGAAAATAATTCTGGTAGTGAATAACGATTATTGGTTTCAATAATTGAATAACAAAAAACAATTTGATAATTTCTATTATATAGAAAATGAAAGAAAAAGATTTAATTTTAAAATTCTTTATTTGTATTACCTTGCTAATTGAGCAAATCGAAGAGTTATAGCAGGTAGACAAAATTTTAATGGATTTAATTCTGAAGAAATAATACGGCTAAGTCGCCATTGTATTATTGTCTGAATACCTATTTATTTCTTCGATTAAAAAACAAATAGAAAATAAAGACTTTTTTTATTACCATCAGATAATCGAACGATTTCTTGATGTCGATAAATAAATATATAAAGAACTGCTTGACAAATAGCATAAAATGGTAAGTGACGATTTGGATTTGAATTTCCACTATTTCTTTCCAATGTATTAATATATACATGTAACCAATCAACCATTGATTGTGTTATAGCTAATACCGATCTATATAATTAGTTATAGAAAAGAAACGAGAAAAGAAATAATTTTATACTTAATTGAAATATAATTAGCTCGAGCCATTAAACTACATAAATAACAAATAGCTGCTTGTCGAAATGTCATAGAAACTGTTGGCGAGACAAATATTTTCCAGCAATTATTCATAAATTCATCACTGAAATTCTAGGATATTAACGAAACAGAAAAAAACGAATATTTATTAATTTTATTGTTTTAAATGAACTACGAATGATTCTAGTGGAAGAATTCTGGACACAGTCTTGAGAGTGTGGATGTGTGTGTGAGTGAAGAAGAGATACCCTCGTACCCACATCCTCGCTTAGAATCGTTCATCTCCACCCGCTAGACTATACTACTATCAGCAAAAAAACATAACGAGCAATCAATTTAACTTACTGTATGAAAACTACAAATATAAAACATCAGAAATTGTACATGAGACGAATCATGTGTTGGTAAAATGAGTTTATTAAAAATATTTAATAAATCTTTAAATAATAATTTTGTTTGTTCATAATTAAATTTTCCTAAATAAATCAATGAATATCTTTCATATATTTTTTCGTCTTAAATATTTACCATTTTTCATCGATATATTTGTTATATATTCAAACATACTATACATAAGACAATCGAGTTTATCAGCTTGATCATGTTTCATTTGATTCGTATCATGTTGTTGTTGTTCAAGTGAGAAGACAAGTTCATTTTCGATATAATATCTTTCACTATGAAGAATATCTTGTCGTGATGCATGAACCTTTAGAATTGATAAACAATTAGAACGAACAAAACGATCTTTTTCGATTTACTTACATCCATACGAATTAATTTTGAAAGAATTATCTCAAGAAAACGTAATCTTTCAATTGATAAATAAGATAATAATCGCAGTAAATTTTTAATATATATTATCTGAATATCTTTATCTTTTGTCATAAATGGAAACTGATGATCAGCAATTGAACATAGAAGATTCGATGCTCTAAGCAAATTAAATATTTATATTTTACTCTTCTATTAATAAATCAAAAACATACAATGGTACAATAAGAACTAATTGTTGTAATGTTTCATGTGCAAAATCATGTATTGAAGTTTCTTAAAATAAAAGTGGAAAAATTCTCATTATGAATTAAATAACTATTTACCAGGTATAGCAAATAATGTAAATAGAAAATTGAGATAACGTTCTGTATGATTTGTATTACTTGATATAAGTGTTATCTGAAAACTACTAAATGCATCAAGTACTACTTTTGATTGTTTTGTCCAATTGATTTGAAACTAAAATAAATTTCGTATTAAAAAAAAATATTATGCTAAATTCAAACTTGAAGAAAATCAAGAAATTGTTCATTCATATTTTCGAACAAATCAACATTATCACGTAATTCATCAAATAATTCAACTAAATATATTTCCTAAAAGATTTAATTATTTAAAAAAAACCAAGAAACATATGTTTTATTTACATTTGTTTGATTGTCTTTAATGGTAGTTATTAAATTGTTATATAAATATTTTTGTCCCTTAGAAATCAAATTTTTATATTAGGAAAAAATATTTTCAATGAACACATACTCGATTAAATTGATCAAACGCTTCTTGAATTTGATCAATAGTAATAGTTGTATGAAGCATTTCTTAAACAATATAAAAAAGAAAAAATAGTACAAGATAACAAACGTTTAATTGCATTTGGTAGTATCCCGAGTTTCTTTTCTCCAGTATAATAACGTTTGAAATTGTAGAGTCCTTCGAAACTGTGCAACGGATCTCAGAACCTCAATTGAATGGAATATAAAGATATAATATTTTCAGGATGTTCTACTTTATTATAGAATAATGGCAAACATATGTTGTAATTCGAAATTTGGGTATTTTTCCTTTATTATCCTATTCACGGAATATAATTACTTAGAAAGAAACGAAAGGTACATAATTTTGTCTCTACTATGTGCAAAATACTTGTTACCAATCAGTTTTGTGTTAAAACTTATATAAGAATTTAATAACTTCTTTAAAATTAAATCTTTTACATTTAAAAGTAAGTACATTCATAAAAGCGTTGATATAAAATGGGTAATTATTTGAATTTTTAAATTATTTTTATATTTGAATCAAAGCTTTGATCTTTCTAGAAGATATTATAATTCTTTGATATTAAGTGTTCAAATAATTGGTAATTAATTACTAATAAATGATTTTATATTAAATTTCTGAATAAGTAAGACTCTTGAATGAAAATAATTGGCCTTCTTTTATCCAATCATAAAAATGCACCGAAGACGTATTTATTTTCAAGTTAAAAATGTCTATATAATATATTTTCTATTCTAAAAAACATTCTAGTTAGTCATTGTGTTGTTTTTGTATTATTCATTATCTATCCTTGTCATTTGAAGATGCCCGTACCAAGGACGACATACATAAGTTGTATAATCAATAAATCGTCTGTTTTTTCTATTTAGTTCAATTAATTAAAAAATCAAAACAATGGATTCATCTGATGATCTTCTTGATGAACGTAAACAACGAAAATTAGCACAAATGTCAAGACGTGATGAAGAACGTAAATTAGATCTTCAAACAAAACAAGACGAACGAAAATTAACAACATCAACGAATGTTGGACGAAAATTTTTCGAACAAGAATATCCTCAAATGAAAAGTGAAGTTGAAGATTTATTTAGTAAACTATCCGTAAATCATGATGCAAATTCAATTCAAGAATTAGCTGATCGTTTACAGAAAATGGAAAAATTTATTACGGAACATGTTGATATATTAAGTTCACGTGATATTGCTAATGCACAAAGTAAAATCGAATTTATCTTTTTTGTCGAATTAATTTGTTTTTTTTGAAATCGTTTTAGGTGATGTTATGAAACTTCGTACTCAATTAAATTCTTTACAAGATCGTAGTCTTTCAACAACACATCGTGTTGATTTTACAAAATCGAATGATGAAAATTCCAAACAAGAACAAGAAATATCAAATTTAGTAACGCCTTCATCCAATATAATTGTATCATCAAATACAATAAATATTTCAAATAAAAATAATGAATTAATACGTTTCGAATCTTCTGAACTTAATGGAAAAGATGTTGCAATTGAAAATTTAAAACAATGTGAAATATTTCTTAAAGGTATTCCATCATCATTACAAATTAAAAATCTTCATGCATGTATACTTATTGTTGGTCCATGTTCACGTTCTGTAATGATTGATCAATGTCAACAATGTGAATTTGCTTTAGCATCTCAACAATTACGTATTCATACAAGTACAGAATGTGATTTTTATGTTCATATAACAGCTCATCCAATTATTGAAGATTGTAATAATTTAAGATTTGCACCTTATAATGTTAAATATAATTCAAAAGATGAACATGTTAAAGAAAGTGGTTTATTATGGACAAAAGATTATTGGAATGATGTACGAGATTTTAATCATATGATACCTGGAATGGTTTCACCAAATTGGGAAATAATTGCAGAAGAAGAAAGAAAAGAATGGTCATTGGATTAACAATTAGTTTGTTTAATTTTCTTTTTTTTCTCTTTTTCTTTTTACATTCCATTTGTGATAAAAGATGAAAAGTATATTTAGAAAGTAAATACAAGAAAAACAAAATTTATTTTTCATCTTTCATCATTATTACTATACTATCACAATTTCTTTGATCTTCTTTTTTCTTTTTCAAATTTGCGTTCTGTACACTTGTTCTATTTGTTTTCTTTTTAATGTGTCAATACTATATCATTCAACTATGAAGAATCTCGATTTCCCTATCTATATATTACAGACCAATTTTGATTTGAAACAAAAACAGAACCCATAATTTTGCATAATTAAGAACAATGATAATATATACTTTTTTTTTCATATGTTTTTAGACAAATAATTGTATTTATAATGATTGAGTCTTCACAACATTCCGATGAATATGATAAAGTAGCAATACTTGATGCCGGTTCACAATATGCTAAAGTTATTGATCGTCGAGTACGTGAACTTGCAGTTTATTCTGAACTTGTTCCATTACAAACATCTGTTGATGAATTAATTTCACGAAATTACAAAGCTATAATTATATCCGGTAGTCCTGGCTCAGTAAATGATCCAACTCCAGTGTATTATGATCCAAAATTATTTGAATGTAATTTACCTATATTAGGTATTTGTTATGGATTACAAATGTTAAATAAACAACGTGGTGGAACAATTGTAAGACAAGCTGTAAGAGAAGATGGACAATTTCAAGTTGAACTTAACATAACAGATTGTCCACTCTTTAAAAACATGAATAAACTAGAAAATGTTCTATTAACACATGGTGATAGTATTGAAAAACTTGGAGACAATTTATTAGCAGTTGGTAAAAGTGAATCATTTACTGTGGCGTGTGCAGATAAAGACAAACCTATTTATGGTCTACAATTTCATCCAGAGGTAAACTAATACTATATACATACTAGAACAGAATTTTTCCTCTAGTAGCCATCATTTATTCTGATTGTTTGTATTTCGATATATATAATCTACTCGATTATTTCGCAAAGTAAATTTCGCTCTACGAACTAATGCATTGAAACATTTGCTTATGTTTTAAACTGAATTAATTATCATTGAAATATAATTTATATAAATTGTTATGTTAGTTTTCATTTAATTGACTTCTTAGAAATTATAAAGACATCTTTAGTATGTATACTTAGATAGAATTATTCTGTCTAGGAAGGAAAATTAGACAATATTTCAATGTAGTCTGATGCAATCAAGTCTCACTTGTGAGGTTTTGAGTATAATAGACTTCCGTTAACAGTGGCAGTATTATGTGTATAATTAAGATCAAAAATTGATTATTGATATATTTTTGTTTTAGGTCGATCTAACCGATAATGGTATGCAAATATTTAAAAATTTTCTTTTTGATATTGCTCATTGTCGTGCAACATTTACCATGGGAAGTCGAATTGAAGAAGCATTCACTAGTATTCGATCATTTGTCAAAGAACAAAATGTTTTTGTTCTATGCAGTGGTGGTGTTGATAGTTCAGTATGTGCTGCTCTATTAACACGTGCATTACCTGCTGAACAAGTTAAAATTATTAGTATTGATAACGGATTTTTACGTGAAAATGAAGGTGTAGAAATTCGTCAAACATTATCACAATTTGCAGCTGTTAATTATGTTGATGCAACACAACGTTTTTCTCAAGCTAAAACATTTGTACGTACAAAAACATCACCAACATTAACAAATGAATCACTAGCAAATGTACAACGACGTGCATCAATGTCATCGAATTTTTTAAGTTTATATGATGCTGATGTTTTACTTGAAGAAACTTTACCATTAAATGAAGAAATTGATCCTGAACATAAACGTAAAATAATTGGTGATACATTTGTTAAAGTTGTTCAAGAATTTTTACGTGAAAATAATTTTACATTTGATGATATTATTTTAGCACAAGGTACATTAAGACCTGATTTAATTGAAAGTGCATCACATTTAGCATGTCAAAGTGGTCATGCTGATGCAATTAAAACACATCATAATGATTCACCTATGGTACGTGAATTACGTAAACGTAATCGTGTTATTGAACCATTAAAAGATTTTCATAAAGATGAAGTTAGACAAATTGGTTTAACGTTAGGTCTTCATCATGATGTTGTTTTTCGACATCCATTTCCTGGGCCTGGTTTAGCTATACGTATTTTATGTGCTGATGAACCATACATGCCAAATGAACAATTCTCTCAAACATCAACTTTATTACGAACAATTGTTACGTATTCAACAATGGTCGAAAAACAATATGCACTTTTACCAACATTAGATAAAATTTTTACAGAAAATGAAAAAATTCTTCTAAAAACATTAACATCACCTGATCAACATGATTATACATCTGTCGTATTACCCGTAAGTTTATTTGAAAGAATTGAGTTAATTTATTTTGATCCTAATTGATATTAATGACAATGATCATTAGTTGATGAGGACAAATTTTTCTAGGTCTTGAAATTTCATTATTAGATAAATGAAAAAGATAACATTATATTTCTATGTGTATAGATTCGTAGTGTTGGAGTTCAAGGTGATGCTCGTACGTATAGTTTTGCTGCAGCTATTAGTTCAAATGATGAAAAACCAAATTGGAATGAATTATTTATTCTTGCTCGATTGATAACAAAAGCATGTCATCATATTAATCGAGTTGTTTATATTCTTGTAAATATAATTTTTAGTTTTATTATTTTTATATATATATTGAATTTTTGTTTTTAAGGGTAAAAAAATTCTTGATGCAGAAATTACTCAAGTAACACGAACATCATTAACACAAGATATTGTTGATAAAGCTCGTGCATGTGATTATCATGCTATGATGATAATGAAAAATCATAAAGCATATAGTGCAATAAGTCAAATGCCAGTTGTATTAATTCCAATACAATTTGATAGACAAATTTATTTAAATCATCATGAAGAAATTAATAATAATAGTAACGAACCAATTGATGAAAGAATTATTCCACTTACACGTTTACGATCAATAGCTAGTAGTTTTCAACATTCCGTTGTGTTACGTACATTTCTTACGAAAGATTTTATGACGGGAAGACCGGCTGTACCTGGTGAAACATTTCCTCTTGAAATGCTTGATGAAATGTGTCAGACAATTAAAACAAATGTACCTGGTATAAGTCGAGTTTTATATGATTTAACTTCGAAACCACCAGGTAAAACAAAAACTAAATATAAAGATTTTATTTATTATTTTCTTTTCGTTTCTTTTAGCAACAACTGAGTGGGAATAAACTTCTTTAAACATAACAGTTCATTATTATGTTGTATGTATTTTGTTATTTTGTCCGTGAGAACGTTCAACGTTTTGTTTTTTTCTTTTTTTTTGTTGTTTATTTGAAAAAAAATAAAAGATAGATGTTATTAATGTTACGAATATTAGGAAAATTAATTTTAATTATCTAAACATATTACGCCAATATTTACGACCAATAATTAAGAAAAGACCAAATTCTTCACTAGGTGTTTTATTTGGATAAGTATGATGACGTTGATGAGCTCGTTGAATTTGTTTTAAATAAATACTTGTTGTCTTATTCCAACTTAAATATCGTTGATGAATAAGTCCATCATGTATTATAAAATAGAGAAAACCATAGAATGTGACACCAAAACCTATAGCAAGATGTATTGATGAAGGTGTAGACCAACCGATATAAAGTAATATAATAGAAATCAATGAAAATATTAAACTAAATATATCATTAAGTTCGAAAGTTGAATGAAGAGTTCGATTATGATGTGTCTTATGAATAAACCAGAGAACTCCATGAAAAATATATTTATGTAAAAACCAGGATAATAGTTCCATGAAAATAGCTGTTGTTAGTATAATACCTATGTTATATAATAGCAACATACTTACTTACCTTGACGTGCGAAAAAATAATATGTGACACAGAAATACTTTACTAGTATTACGAAGGTAATATAGACTACAGAATAGACAATAATGTTTGGTGGCATATTTAACCCTTTATGTAACAACGGGGCCCATAAGCCCCGCTTTTTTAGAATTTGACAAATTCTGAATAAATTACGAATGAAAAACAATATCGAAGTACACTTGCCATTGTGGCATAAAGGACAAGTAGATGCTTGTATTCGCGCGGTATTTATCATTTTAATAACCTTTTAAGTACCAGCGTGCCGTAGGGGGGTACAGGTATTAATCGAAAATGACTTCGAAGGTTCTTTAAAAAATTTCAGTGAAAATATTCACAACATACAATATACATGTTAAATATAAAGTCCCAACAAAGTTTCATCCATTGTCTGAGCCATGGTACGAAAAGGGTTAATGGAGTCCCTATTACGTTCATTGCAACTACTTTGACATTTACCGTCGTCTTCATATATATATGAATCTTAATCAAATTTTGTATTTTTTAAATTATGCTTATAACTTGCTGAATTTTTGTCTACTTCTTCATATATATCTTCATCAATAATACTCGCTCCAAAATCATTATTAATATTTATATCAGCATTATATTCGAGCAAAGGTTCAACAAGTGCAATATTACCATGATATTAGCTTCATGCTCTAACAACCGTTTTGCCACAGCATATTGTCCAAAATGACATGCATATTAAAATAAATTTGTACCAATAAAATCAATCACATCTTTTGATTTCTCATCGAAATAATAATAAAATTACTAATTTACATCTTTTCTTGTCGTTTCAATCATGTATACATGATTATGATTTCCTAGTTTACTACTTTCTTCTTCAAAATCTAATATACGAGATTCTCATAGCCTTTTTTACTAGCACGATGTAATAAGGTTTGATGTTTTGTTAAACCACTCTTAAGAAACCAATTAAGTTCATTTGCAAATATGCGTGCTTTTTATATGCTTCATCTTTAGTTGTATTATTACCTGAACTTCTTATTCGATAATCAGCTTCTGCATTACTATCTTTAAAATTATGAAGTATATCCACCCTTTGTTCTAAATCATAATGTTCACGTTTATCAAAATCTGATAACGTTTCACACACACGATAAATACATCACATTTACCTTTCCTTGTTAAGTTTATGCAGTGAATAATCCTTCCGTCTTTTAATATCACTTCATAATAATAATAAAAAGTTCTGTTTTTCGATTACTAACACGTATCTTTCTCGAATATAAAACATTTTCATTTCTCGAACTTTATTCCAAACAATAAAAAATATACAATATACAATAAACAGGAATATTCGTTTTAATTTTTTATTGTTTCTATTTCGTTGACTAGTCTTTTATAATTCGAATCAAAATCACTTTTAGTAAAATCAATATATAATTTAGTTCCAAGAAGTAAACCTAACCATCCATCTGGTTTAAATTTCGATTGTAATAATATTGGTACAAAAGGTTTCTTTAATCGATAAGCATATTCAGCTTCACTTTGACAATTAGGTGATTGTTTATATTTTTCCGTCATACATATTATGATAACACATGATTGTTCAACTGCATGTGCCATACAATCTAATGTACTTCCATGCATATCATCAATATCCATCCAAGTTCGATAACCAGAATTTCGAAGATTTTGACAAATTTTTTGAACAATTTCTTTTGTATCATGATTATAACTAAACATAATATGTTGAGATGAATTTGATACAATTGGTTCATTAATTGTATTCGTCATTGTTTGTCTTAATTGCCAAAGTATACCTTTAGCTGCTTGTTGTATCATTTCATTTGGATTTGTTTCTGCTAATTGTACTAATAAAGCAAAATATTTATCATGACTATGAATTTTTGTTGCACATGTATATTCAAATGATAAAAACCATATAGATTGAAGTATAATTTGTATTTCTTCTTGTTGTTCAATTGATAAATGAAATTGACGAAGTATTTCAAATAATAATTCAATATTTTCATCTTGTTTACCAATACGTTTTTGAAATTGTTTATGTGTACATAATTTTTTTAAACAATTAACTAAACTAAATAATGAGATTTGATTACATAAATGATAATTCGAACTTAAATATGCTTGACGTATTGAAAAAAATAATTGTTCACATAAATGATGACATGCATTATCAGATTCAAGTTCTTTTTGTGTAAGTAAATTTGAATAAAGTAAACAAGAGATAAGACGTATTTGTTGCATATCAGATTTAAAAAGTGGTCGACATATTTTATTTATTATAACATTTATATCAAGTATCTCGTGATTTAATGTTGATATGTTATAAAGGATTGATAGACATGATGTTATAACATTATTATGTAATTGTTTTAAAATCATTTGACCTTCACCAAGAGTAGAATTTTGTATAAGAATGGATGTATAATTAATTATAGAGTGAATTAAACTAAATCGATTCATTTCTTGTGCAAGAAGATCAGTTTCGACATTTTCATTTGTTAATAAATTACTTAAACATTTAACAAGATATAATAGAGGAACTGTTGTTCCACATTCGATAAGAGCATCGAATAGATATTTAAATGTAGATGCAAATGAACAACTATGAATTTCGATTCCAGGATGTAAAACGAATTCACCAACTAAATTAAGCATATGTGTAAAAACAAATACTCGATCATTTGAATCTGTTTGTGAACGTGCTGTTTCATCAATAATACATTGTACAAAATAATCTGTATTTTTTGTTGATAATAATGGTACAATAATCGAACGATAAAAATCAGTATGATTAACAAGATAAACGGAAAAACGTTGAATTGGAGCATATAATAAAAAAAATGTTAAAATTTGATTAATTAATAATGATGAGGTAACTAATGAAGATTCGAGAAGATAGATAACAAGTCGAGCACTATAATCAATTATTGATAAAGATTCATGTATTGCTGATTTTCTACGGTTATGAAAATTGAAACAAGATACAACAGATGATGAATGTGATTTATGTACAGATGAAGTAGAAAATAATTCATTAAGAAAATCTTCTCGATTTTTACAACTAAGAGAATATTGTTCAAGACATGAATATATTGCTAAATGTAAATCTTGACTAAACGAAGAAGAAAAGAAAACAATTGCTTCTAATAAAATAATTATATCTCTATGCGTTTACCTGATAGATTTTGTTAAACAAAAATCAGTATCATCTTTCAACCATTGAAGAATTGAACGCATAATTGTTACGCCTTGCTCATTTACTGCATATTTCGCATCTAATTTACACAAACATTTGAATAATTGACATACTATTTGAGCAAGTTGTTGTTCATACATTTTGCCTTTTGCCTTCCATAATGTTGTTCGATCAATGGAAGAAATAATTATTTGAATAATATCACTTAAAGTTTGTAATGAATAAGAAAAAGTTGATTTTCTTGTTTCTATTAATGAAATGAGATGTTCTAATTCTTCAATCGAATTTCTTGTATGATTTTGATAATCACGAATTTTAAAACGTGAATATTTTGTAAGTATCTGTTGTATTGATTCGTCTATCACCATTATTTTTAAGGGTATACTGTTCGAATGTATAGTTATTTGCATATACTCTTTCATGATTACTCATACAAGTCAAAGAACGAATACAAGGAAGATGAAGAAAGAGAAGAAAAATGTAATTTTAGTTTTTTTTTCTTTTTTCGTTCGTTCGTTCTATTACACATCTCATCAATGAAACAAAATGTGAACTTATAACATGTAGTTACCCTCGACAAAAAGATGGTATCAGCTTGAATGTTAAGAAATAAATGAGAAAGAAAAAATTTATATTCATTAGTCATCACTATTTCGAAATAAAAGAGTGTAAAGGTGACAAAGTATGTTGTGATCTGATAAATAAACTATACCATAAAAGTCAGAATATTCATGAATGGTTGATTTTTTACATTTTTCATGTATCGCGGTGTTCAATAGAATAGAAAACACAAAATGATGTAACATTCATATTTAATTGAGTTTCAGTTTATAACGAGCAAAAAAAAAAAGTTGATCTAAGCGCTTCATAAATGTCTTTAATTTCAATGTTCTTGAAACTTTTCAACATGACCATGGTAATGAATATTAATGTACATATTTATTTTTGAATTAAATACGTTAATGTTTTATCCTATTGAATTTACCTACGAACTGTACAGGTATCTATTATCAAGGCCATAGTTAGGTTTTGACATAAGTTAGATTTAAATATACTAATTATTTACTATCAGTATAGTTTACATATTCAAAAAAATTCCTTTTTTATTGTTTTAAAAGATATTAGTAGGATGTATACAGTGAATTTATTGTTCAAAAAAAAAATTCATTGTTTTAAGTTGGTTAACAAAATGCGCAGTTTATAGACAATACATTTTAAGCTCGATTCATATATACTATAGCAATACTTTCTTGTAGTAATAAATCAATAAAAAAAATTAATCTCAGTTTTTAATTCAGTCATTTATATATTCTTATTCTTATAGTATAATAATCTTATGAAAATATTTTTTTGTTGTTACATATCATCAAAAACATTTCGGAAATGTGTTTTTAAATATATCAACAGATTATCACTTGACACGTCTAATATTAGAATAAACGTCAATAATACTCCATTATTATTTCAGGTCAAACTATACTTCTTAAAGTATGTTGCCATTCATTTTTCCATAATCCAACGACATCTATGATGAAAAAATTCTCTATTAAATACTCGTAAACATTAATTTTTCATGAGAATTTTGAAATATTTTTTTCATTAATTACTAATTTTCCTAGATTTTTTTGTCTATTATTTTTCTTTCGAATATTTCTAATCTCAATCATCTATCGATTGCATACACATGTCTTCTTGCTCGGATATAATATATTGTTTATTTATTTTTAACTTACTGATCATGTCACAAATAAATTTTCCTTTCAGATTCTTATTTATTTCTTCTTCTTCTTCCATTAATTCATCTTCTTTCAATTGTTGTTTTCTCTCGATGTTTTATGTTTGTTTCTGCAAATTTACTTTATTATTCAATCAAAAGATTCAATTCTTTCATCTCATAAATTCTTATTCCAATGGTGTTACCTCATCAGAGTAAAACAATAACAAATCAATATGAATTAAATACGAAAAAACGTCAAACAATCTTAACGAACAGTAAAACTAAAAAGAAACCAAAACAACATTTATTAACTACAAAACCAATACAAATAAAACGAAAGAAATTAACTAAAGTATATTAATTTAAATCTGAAAAAAAGAAAATTTCCTAATGTCTTTTTTTGTTTTCTATAGCGTGTAGATTTAAACGATCCATCAATTAATACAATAACATTACGACGAAGTCGTCGTTTAAATAATAAAAGTAAACAACTAACTACTTCTCTTTCTTCTTCTTCAAATATAAAAACATATCCATTACGTTCACGTTTACAACGTACAAATAATCCTATTTCATTAACAACAAATCCTCGTTTACATTCACAAAAACAAGAACATTTATTATCATCAATGGGTCTTCGAAATGGTAAAATAATAAATTTACGTTCATTTATATCTGATACAACATCAACACAAAATCAAGATCTAACAACATCATCATTACCTTTACTTTCATTTAATCCATTACCCATACATCATCAAACAACATTAACATATTCATCATCATCATCAAATAATACAAATCATAATAATAATAATAATAACAATAATAACAATAACAATAATAATAATGATTTAAATTCATTATTTTATTATTTAAATATTACAAATCATCCATCATTAGATCCAAGTAATTATTTTCCTGTTAAACTTGATATACTTCTTGATCGACCACCTGCATTACGTGAAAAACAAATTGAATATGCATGGAATCATGAAGATCGTTCGATGAATATTTTTGTTAAACATAATGATCCTTGTACATTTCATAGACATGTAAGATAACGAAATATTTCTATCTTATTTATCATCAAGATTTTTTTTATCTATTAGCCTGTAGCACAAAGTACTGATGCCGTTCGATGTAAAAAAGGATTTACAAGTGGCATTCATGTATGGGAAATCGAATGGTATGTTATATTTTATATAGATAATTAAAAATCAAATTATATTTTTTTAGGAATACTAGACAACGTGGTACACATGCCGTCGTTGGTGTTGGTACTTTAAAAGCTCCACTTCATTGTCCTGGTTATCAAGCGCTAGTAGGCATGAATCAAGAATCATGGGGATGGGATTTAGGTCGAAATAAACTTTATCATAAAGGCATTAATAGTGTATATGCATGTACACAATATCCTTCGACAATATCAAATTCATCTGGTTTATTATCTCCAACAACAATGTCATCTGCAATGACTGATCCAGCTGATGCAATTAATAATAATGGTATTGCATATTCAACAAAATCTGATGATTGTTTTATTGTACCAGATAAATTTTTTGTTATTCTTGATATGGAAGAAGGAACATTATCTTATATTGTTGATGGACAATATTTAGGTGTAGCATTCAGTGATCTAAAAGATAAAGGTACACTTTATCCAATGGTTTCATCAGTATGGGGTCATTGTGAAATAACTATGCGTTATATAAATGGTTTAGAACGTAAGTTAAATTCATGTTTTTATATTAACCTTCGGACGCTGTCCTCATTTTTTTGCACGTAAGACGTCATGTGGGTCCAACTGGACCCACATACAATTACGCTAGAATAATCTTGGGGATGGGTGTGGGGTATAGAAAAGCTAATCACACCCACTCTCTTCTTTTTATCTGTAAAAGAACTAAAACTATTGAACTTTTTATACTCGAAGAGTGTTAGAAGTTTCAGGTATAGTTTATTTCCACGAAAACAAATTGAAGATAATTGTCGTGATACAAAATAATTATAAAATCAATTCTATGTGAGGAGATACACCTTCGAGGCAGAAGAGGGCAGATTGAACAAGAAACAAAATCACATATATAACACTAAAGATGTCACGGGGTCCGTGTGGACCCACCTCTTAATTTGTCTCCTGTACGAGGCATCGGAGAAATTTCATATGATCTTCGTGCATTGTTAGAAGAATACCGATCCGAAAACAAAAATCAGCGTTGTGGATCCGAGTGGACCCCCAAAAAGCGCCTGAGGGTTAAAAATCTTCTAAGTTTTTACACTGAACTTTTTTGAAGTTATCACTAAAAATTTTATTATTCATTTTTTTAGCCGAACCACTTCAATTAATGGATACATGTCGTCGAGTAATACGGAAACAATTAGGACGAACTAATTTACATTTAATCAATCATTTACCATTGCCTAATTCTCTTCGAAATTATTTAGTTTATCAATAAATAAAAAAACAATAATTTATTTTCCTTTATTAACGTTTTTCTTTTCTTGTTCTTTCTTTCTTTCTTTCTATAATCACCCTCTATATTACTCTAACAGTGCTCTGTATCATATAGATAGATGTTTTTTTTTATTTGTTTGTTCTCTCATATAAAAAAAAGATCTTTTTTGTGTAATAGCTTGTTCTTTGACGTTTTGCTTGTATATTGTTGTGTGTGTGTGTGTAATGAATTTTCCTTTTTTTTTCAAACTGTATGGCATATGTACATATATATATATATATATAAATGAATGTCGAGCACAATGAATAGATAATTTTATTCTTGCAGATTTTGCTTATGGCATCAAATACATTTTACAATGAAAACAAGCAAGAAAATAAATGAAAATAAAATCATAATATTGTTTTTTGTTTTGTTTTCCGAAATAGAAAACGACAGCCTCTTGGTGATAGTATGCCAAGAAAAAAACAGGAATATAATTATAAACCTTCGCTGTTGAGAATGGCACAAGTAACAAAAACATTTTGGACACAAGCTGAAGCTTTGGAATTTATTACAGAAAAACAAAAAAATAATAATGCAGTAAATGATAATTAAGAGAATAACAAAAAAAATAGATTTGATGAATTCATTCTTTAAATTAGGATGATATACTTTATTTATTCAGTTTTGAATCACAACCAGAAGGAAAACGTCGTTATCAAGTTGCTGATATTGATGTCTTTATTGATGAATATTAGTAAGATTAATATATTCAATTTTGTTTTTGATTCATTGAAAAAATATAAAATAAAAAATAATTTAGTCAATTACCACCTAATCAACGTCATACATATGAAATTATTATTGATAGTAAGTAGAATATAAATAGAGATAAATTGATTATAAATATTGGTATTATAGAAAAACCATCGAAACTTTATTTTGATCTTGAATATGATACTGCTGCTAATCCAACTATTGATGGTCCTAGATTAACTTCGAATTTTATTCAGGTATAAAATTGACATCTGTCTTATCTAAATAATATACTGACGATATTTACTTCCTTAATTAAATCATGATATTTACAAATACTATCAGATAAAAATGGTTTATTTCAGTACAAAGTCTTTTGGGTTCGAGTAAATACTGTGAATTTTTGAAGAGACAATAGTCACATATGGGTTAGCTAAGACGGAGAGGGAAAGCTCAGCCTCTTCGAAGTAAAAGTCCTGTATTTGGATATTTTTGGTATATAGTAATATATGTTTTACTCTAGTTTGTTCTCAATTTTATGCGAAAACGAAGTGATGACTTGGATTATTCGATTAAAGATGTACTTGTTCTTGATTCAACGTATGTAAAATATCCTATGTAAAAATCTAATCTTAATTATATTTTATTTAAGATCAAGAAAAAAATTTAGTCGTCATTTAATTTTTCAAACAAAAGATCCATTTCTTGATAATATAGCAGTTGGTAAATTTGTTAATCTTATCTTAGAAGATATTCATGGTTGTTTAATAAATCATCAATGTTCAGCTGTTATAAATTCTCAAACACAACAATCTCAACATAGTCAATCATATTTTGATTCAACAGTTTTTGCTCGAAATCTTCTTTCAACTCTTGAATCACATATATTACGTTTTGAACATTGTAATTGTATTGATGATTATTCACAACTTAAATTTAAAGATATTATTGAATTTATTGTTAATAAAAATGATGGAAGTGGAGTTACATGGTTTTGTGATATGGGTGAGTAAATAAAGTTAACAGATTTGGGATTTGATCACTCGTTCGATAGTACACTGACTGCATGTTTGAAATACAGCTTCCGTGGTTAAGTGGAAGAACTCTGAGTGAGAGCGGTCTTCTATCTAGAGATGCAGGTATTAACAATTGTACAAGGGGGAAATAGCGGACTTCAAGACTTCAACAAGCGAGACTTCAGTTTTTCGAAAGACTTCAAAGATTTCGGAAGACTTCGATGGACTGCATTAGACTTCATGCCTGAAGTCTCTGTTGTGTACCCCTTGTAGTTGTATTGAAAATATCAGGCTTTTGAACTGTGCTCCGAAAGTCAGGCTATTCTTTGTTTTGATATTTTCGATTAATTTCATAAAGAAAAATATATATATTCTAGGTGTATATACAAAGAATCGAGCATTTCGATTACTTCGATCGAGTAAATTTGATAAACAAGAATGTTTTATTGTTGCACCAGAGAATCAATGGCAACCAATTTTTCGACGTTCACATCCACATTCATGTTCAAAAGAACCAACTGAAGCTGAACGTCAAACATTTATGGCTGCACTTGTTTATTTTAATAAGTAATTATATTCTATTGTTTATATTATTTTTACCAATATTTATCTAGACCTATTCGACGTTTTATTCATGTTGATGATGAAAGTTTTAGCTCAGTTAAATCTTCAATACCACGTAGTCAACAACGTTCAAGTCAATCTACTTATATCACAGATGATATACAAAAATTATCATTAGATTATCCTGAATTAGTTCAATTTATGACAAATATAGCACGTGATAAAAAACCTAATGGAATTGAGACTTGTATGAGTCGATTATATAAAACAAAAGAAGTTCAAAATGATTTTCGATGGGAAATTAGTTTTTTATATACTGGAGATTATAAATATTGTGAAAGAATTAAACGTCATCATAAACAAAATAATATCTAGTAAGTGTTACATTTTTTTGTAATATTATCTGACAGCGTTTTTCCTTTCATTTAGTTTTGTAGTTGATATGCGTAAAGGAACATATCGACAAAAATGTCATGATTCTGATTGTAAGACATTCCAAGGAATAGAAAGAAAATTACCACTAAATGTTACTCCTTGGTTAATAATGCTTGATGAAGAATGGGAAAATGAAGAACCTTGTTCAATGGAAAAGATATGCTAAATTATTTTTATTTGTTATGTATGATTATATTGTAAAGAATGTAGTTATTGATTGTTGAAAGATAAATGAAATTATACACTTGTTTAACTAATTCTCATAAAGTTTACAAACGATCTCTGTGGGGAGGCAAGTGCAAAAATCGTAAATCTCGGGAGAGGCAACCGCAGCAAGATATTTTGATCAACTAGATATCTCGGTGATGTCAAGTAATCCGGAAAAACTTTACTTAAAGTTTATTAATGATAGAAGACATAACAAATAAAAAGTAGAAATATTAGAGACAATCTGATGATTTTATTTCTTTAAAGCCATCAAAAGCGAGAATTCTTCAAGAAGCTTGACACGATCGATGTCGTCGTTGTAGCAGCGAGTATTTAAAGTGTGGATGTGATGCGGTTAAGGGTGCGAGTATGGATATGGATGGGTGTGAGTGGGTGGGTGAGGGTGGATGTATAGGTATAGACTACTCTTCTTCCACATCAACATCCTTACCCACACTCACACTCACATCCACATCACAAAACCTTTCGAGGTGATTTATTTATTTCCCGGATTTACTTTTTCTCCGGATATATTTTTTCCTGGATTTATATTTTCCAGATTGTTTATCTTTCTGATTTCTTATATTCCCGATTTTAAGTTTCCGGATTTTTCTTTTCCGGATTACTTGACATATTCGATACCTCTAGTAATGTATTTATCTCAAATATTTCATTTCTTTCTATATACATATATCTTCCAAAGTTGTGTTATACACATTATTTTTATTCTTCATTTAATTTCTTTTTTAAAAATTCAAGATTGTCTTTGTACAATTGAAGATGAGGATGATTTGTATGTAATGATTGTTGTCCAATTTCAACAGCATATTCATAATATAATAATGCTTGAGAATAATCATTCATAGATTGATATACTAAACCAATATTATTATAACACTTAGCAAACATAGGATGATTTTTAGGAAAAATTTTCTTGCAAATTTCAAGCGTTTTTTGATAATATAAAAGTGATAGTTTATATTCTTCTGTGTGATGTAAAATAACACCAACGTTATTATAAGATGTTGCCAATGAATGATGAGTTGGTGGAAGGATATATTCTTCTATTTCAAGTGCTTTATATTGAAAAAACAGTGCATTCGAATAATCTTTCATATTATTACATACTAATGCAATACTTTTATAACATGTAGCTAATAATGGATGATTTGCTTGAAAATTTTCTTTATAAATATCAAGTGATTTTTTATAGAATGATATCGCTTCTGTATAATGATATTGATTATCTTTAATAACACCTATTTGATGATAAAGATATGCTTTTTCAATATCATTTCCGGGTGATTTTAATAATATATCATATACTTCTTCAGCTGCATTATAATTACCCAATCCAATTAATAAATTTCCTAAACGTGGCCATCCGATTTTTTCTTGTGTTTCTTGTCGTATTTTTTCCGTAAGAATACTCAATTGTTTATCATTATCATTTGTTAATATTAATTCAACTTGCCAAATATCATTATATTCGCCATCATCATCATCATCAACTTGTTTGATATCATTAATACGAAAAATAGTATGCATAGAAAAAAGTATTTCTTGTTCCGAATCTTTATAATAACTATATTTATTAAGTGAAGCAAATGGTGCTGATAAAATTGATGGATTAATAATCATTTTAAATAGAATTCCAATTGATTTCGAATTACTTTTAATAGCATGACGAGTAAAATTTAATGAAATTTTACGTTCTTTTGTTGTTGATAAGAAATTATTGAATGATAATAAACCACCTCTAGTTTTTATTAATTTATCAAAATCAAATTTTGATAAAGTTTGACCACGATAAACAATAAATGATTTTGATTTTCGATGGCGATGATTTAAATATTGTTTTTTATGTAATCTTTCAATATATCGGTGTAGATCTTGTATAAAAAAGCCCATTTTTATAATTGTATCAACTTCTTGATTACGTAATGCTCGATTAAGCATTGAATAAATACAACAATCATATGTATACCACCATATAGGCGTATGATAATGATATTCACGTTCAAATTTATTAATATTTTTTAATTCATGATTATTATCAACATATAATTCTCGACAATAAGATGCTAAATCTTTTCGAAAACGTTGATTATATGTTATTTCGAATATAATTTCTTTTAATATTTGTGTATACATAAATGATGGATCAAGTTGATTAATATCTTGTTTTAATACATCATCATGTGTTGAAACAAAACTCATTGAAATAGAATTTTTATCACAATTTTGTGCTGCTTGTTTTAATGATTCGCAGAGTAATAGAATTTGTGTAAAAGTTCTTTTGATTTTTGACCATTGTTTTGTCCATTGATCGTGATTTGTTTGAGTTTTACAAAAAATATAAATTGAATCAAGTTGAGATATTTCATGAATTGAAGGCACTATAGTTTTACCAAGTGTATCGGAAACAATAAGAAATACTTTTTCATTTTTTATTTCATTTAGAAAATTAATACATTGATGAATATCAGTAAATAGATTTATAGCATTGACAATACGTCGTAAATGAGTTATAGCATCACGATAATCTTCTTTTATTTCGTCAATATCAGAATCTAACCAGACAAGAAGAAAATTTTGAACGATACGACGATTAGATGTGACTGATGTTAGAGATAGATGAGTTTGTTTTGAACCACTTCCACCCATTGAAACTAGTTTTGCATCAATGTCATATAGCTTTCACTCGAAATCATGACAAATGCATATACACAGAATATATCTTTTGAAACTCTATAAGATCTATTAGAAATAATCAAAATATTTACTTCTTGATTTAACTTGAGACTGTAAAAATAGAAGTGTCTATTAGTTCTTTGACTTATATACATCGATAAACGCTATATTATTCAAGTAAAAAGAAAAACATGATTTTGTCTTATATCAATATTACTCGCCGACGTATTTTTTTCTTATCATTATTACGCATATATACTTCAAGTTTGACACCGATAAAGCATTTTTTATCGATTTTTTCTTTCTTATGACTAAAGTTTAAGATCCAGAAATGAAATTCATTGAGTGCAGTGAGGGTGTGGGTGAAGATTTGGGTGAGGGTTTGTCTGTGTTTGCGTGAAGATGTGGGTGAGGGCACGTCTGGGTGTGCGTGAAGGTGTGGGTGAGAGCGTGTTTGGGTGAGGATGTCAGTGAGGGCGTGTCTGGATGCGGGTACGTATGTTGGTTTGAGTGGGTACAAGCGTAGGCGAGGACGTGGGAGAGGGTATAAAAAACAATACGCAGGTCCACACTCTCAATCTGGAGCAGAGTTGAAACCGGACGGATTTTTTCCATCCGGTCCGGTCTGGTGCGGCCGGACTATTTCTGACGTCAAATGTGCAAAACTCCGGCAAAATTATGAATTTATACGAATATTTTTGTCACATGCTCTTTTTCAACTAAAACATGTACGTATGACAATCCCTAACATGATATTTCAAAAAAAATAAATAAAGATTAATTTTGTAAGAAAAAAAATTGAAATACAAATATAGTTTTCTAATTTCATGAACCGGTAAAAAGTCGGTTTTGTTCGGACCGGTTAGATTTTTTGTTCGGTCTTGTCCGGTCCGGCCGGACCGAAACCGGATTGCCGGATCGGTTCCAACTCTGATTTGGAGTTATGCTTACTAAAATAAACTCTATAAAATATCCTAATAATCTCTATAGTTCATATTGAATATATTTATATTTTATCTATTAAGCTATTCATTGAGCAGATTGATTTATTCAAATAATATCTCTTGATATATACAAAAGAAAAAAAGGTAAGTTCAAATATTTGTATTCGATTTTGCATAACGTTTAATTTCTGCAGGTAAAGGTTTTAATTCAACATATTGTTTTAATTCATCATTATTAATTGTCATAATCATTGTATGTTCACCACTTAATGGTTCATCTACAGGAGCATATCGACCGTAATAACGTCGAATAAATCCTCGTTCAATTAATCGAAGAAATGTCTAAAAGAAAACTTTTATGTTATATTTAACTAGTTTTTAAAAAAC
The DNA here is from genome assembly GCA_905250115.1 of Adineta steineri. NCBI lineage: Eukaryota > Metazoa > Rotifera > Eurotatoria > Adinetida > Adinetidae > Adineta > Adineta steineri. The sequence continues at coordinate 202,538 of CAJNOI010000022.1, read as the reverse complement.
AAACCTTTCGAACAACTGCTTTATCATAAAAATATTTATGATTCTTCATAACATATTTTGAATATTCATGATAAACTTGATCAAATGTAAATTTAGTATCTGTTAAAATTCCACTAGTTTTTTCATCATTATCATTATCATCATCATCATCACCACTATCATTTGCACCCGTTATTTGATTTTGTAATTTTTCATCCATACGTTTAATAACATGATTGGTCATTAAAAGTAATAATATTTCTAAATGTGTTAAACAACCATCTAAATATTGATCTGGTCGTGTATCTTCATTAATATTAATATTTGTATCTCGTACATAAGCAAAAATTTTCTGTTCAATATTTGTTAATGAATTAAATAAATCATTTGATATTTGAATATCTTTTTTTATTTTATATGTTTGAAGAATATATTTTGTATATTCGTCAATTGATGGTGATGATAAAATATAATAAATTTGTGAAAAACGTGATTTTAAACGTTTCTCAGGTAATTCAAGACAATCCGAACGATTTGATACAGCAATAGTTAATATTGAATAACTTTTTTTATCTGAATAAACAGCATCAAATAATGTATAAAGAATCGAATTTAATTTTTGATATGTAAAATGTTCGAAATGATCAAGAATAAAAATAAAATAAAATTTTTTATCTTGTTTTTCATTCGCAATTGTTTCAAGTAGAATTTGAACATTATCACATTGATAATCATGATTTAGTTTTGTATGAATATTATATTGAGATGAAATTTCTTGAACAGCATATGATTCAATTGAATGTATTAAACCATTAAGACGAAAAAGAATGACATGATCATGAAGTGTTGGATCATCAGTATGAAGTTTAGTAAATATATGTTCAAGTAATTTCGTTTTACCACATGATGGTGGACCAGCAACAAGTACAGTTTCACTTTTATTCTCAGTAATATGACGACGAATAAATTGAGAAAATTGTTGAAGAAATAAATCAATTGTTGGATTAATGAAAATAGAAGATGATGATGGAATAATTGGTTTCGAAGTTGCACGAGATGGTTGACGTCGTAAACTCATTTTTAATAAAGAGATACAATAGGATATATTTAACAGAAGAAGATCAAGTGTAGCGACATCTATAAAGATTTTTTTAGTAAAGATTGATTTCAAAAGAAATTAAGACTTTTTCGAATGATTGTAACTGATTAAGAATAACGACAAAAAAAAGTTATTTTTAATTGAAAAATTCAATTGGATTTAATGCGTCTTTGTCTGGGAAATATGAAAATGAATCATATTGTCTTTCTTCATAATTCTTGTCTTGTCTTTTTTCATCATCAATATTAATTTGTTTAAAGATGGTGAATGAAAAGCTGATTTTATTTGGTGTAAGTTATATAGTTATTCTATGTGAAAATATATGAAAAGAAGATTCATTTAGATTAATTCTCTTGTCACTGCACCAATTGAACCAATTAAATCAATAGAAGAACTTCGAACTGGTGAACATTTTATTAATATTATCACGCAAATGTAAAGAAAATACTTCTTCTTTTCTTAATTATTTAAATATATTTTATGTATTTAGTGAAGCACAAAAATTTGCTGAATCACGAATTGATATTCTATCATCAAATGAAAGTGTTCAAGAAAAATTTAAATTTATACTCGAATATTTATCAAGTATATATAGTGAACTATTTCTGTTTTCGTTCGAATATATATTTTAAATTTGAAATAGAACAATCAACTTCATCAATAACTGAATGGAATATCAATGAATTAATTCGAGGAAATGATATTTTACTTTCAAAAGTAAATTACTCATTGAAATATTAAATTTATCTTCTTGTTTGTTTTTTCTAGACTGCATTACTTGTTGTATTTGCTGCTCATGCTGATACATATTTCTATTCGAAATCACTTGAAACGGATGAAAATCAACATGAACAATTAGCAGCGCTTTTTGATTTACATATGATTGAAGCAACACAAAATAATCCATATCAATTAAATATTGATGCTTGTTTAAAAGAAGGTTAGGTCTTACTATTCATATTGCAGATAAACTGTATTGTTAATGAAATTTTAGATGCTGCAAGTACACAACCAAAACAAACAACACCAGTTATAAGAAAACGTCGAAATACTCAAATTTGTAGTAAGTTTATATATTTTTATGATTCTCTTTCGCGTAGAGGAGAGTTTAGTAAACATAAATTGTATGTCCGTACTTCGATGATCAGTTGAAAATTCAGTAAAGATATAAAAGGAATTTTTTTATAACGGTAATCGTCGTCGGGAAATACGAATCTGGTGTCATTTCTGTTTGATTATATAAACTAGTAGCTTGGTAGTTGTTTAGTAACGCGAGATCTACGAGAAAGAGTTGAGCGAGTCTTTAGATGAGCGTTATTTGTCATATAAAGGCTACCATTTAAATGGTCAGTAGATAAAACTGATTACCAGTAAATTAAACGAAAAGAAAAGTATAGAAATTAAAATGTGTCATAGTAGCATTCACTTATATTCTATCATATCAATGGATGATAAGTGCCATCTCTTTCGTTCTAATTTTGACATCTCTCAAAAGGGTGGGCGTGAGACCGTATCCTACTCACATGCACGCTCTGGTTTCCTTAAAAACTATATATGTAAGCATGTTGTCGTTATGAGTATACGGTTATACCAGTAACAAAGACAGTTCGAATTTGCGAAAAGAAAAAACGTGGTCGACCAACGAAAGTTAACCCAGCTGTATTGATGCAATAATTTACTGCTCATTCTCTTTCTATTACCAAGGTACACTTTACACTAAGAAAAAATGTTTTCTCCTGACCAGTTAATAAATACCCTTATATAAATTATTTCTTTTGTTTTTCTTAAATATAGATTTAAATGATTCATTAAATAATAACAATCGTTCATCAATTCTCGATCGAAGTTTTACTCGTTCACCAGGAGTAATATATATATATATATATATTTATAATTTCCTTAAAATTCATTTTTGTTAGTCTTTTCAGCAATCTCATGCTGCTGTACTTGCAGCAAATCAACAAGCACGTGTTCTTCAAGAAGATTTATTTAAAGTGCAATATGAATTAGATGATCTTCAACATAAATACGGTGGTCTTGAAAAAAGTTACCATGAATTAAGTAAATATTCTATTTAATAGAATATTTTTTATTCATTTTTAAATTATTTTAGAGGATAAAAATCGTGAATATTCCGAAAAAATTCTTCGACAAACTGATTATGATACAATTAAAGATGAACGTAATAAACTTCGTGAAGATGTTCATCGATATGAAATTGATAATAAACGGTAAAAAGAATATTGGTTTTTCTTTTAATTAATTAATTATTTTATATATACATACAATAGTCTTCAAGGTGTAAAAGAAAATGTTACAGATTTGCAACAACGTTTACAACAATATCAAAAGAAAAATGATGAAATGCATGAAAAAGTTGCTACACTTGAACGAAAAGTAGATTTTATTGATGATTTTGTGAATAAATAATAATATATTATTTTAGTTGCGTGAATCTAAACAACAATGTGATGAATATAGTAAAAAAATTGTTAATCAAAATGCTGATATTCTACTTTTATCATCTGTAAATGAACGTGTAAAAATGTTAGAAATAGAAAATCAACAAATGAAAATAATTAAAGAACAACGTGAAACAGAATTGTTAAGACAAATTCGTCATTTACAAGATGATAAAGAAGAATTACAAAAACAACTTGATGGTAAATATTTTGTTTTTAATAAAATAGAAATGAATGAAAATTTTCTTTTCTTTGTTTCAATTAGAACCAATGACAACTACTGAAACACCATTAATTGTTGCAGAGAAACGAGCTTTAGAAGAAGAATTACATATACTTAAAATGTCATTTTATGATCGACGTGAAGCTGATACTGAAATTGAATCGTTTAAACAAACAATAAAACAATTAGAAGAAAAACTTGAACAATTGAGAAATGAATGTCAAGAACTATATAAACAAAAACATGAATATGCAGAAGAACAAATTGCACGTATGTAATTTGCAAAATATGATACATTGAATATTAGCTACTCTAAGTAAACAGTAGTAATAGAATGCAATGCGTAATTTCAATAAATTGTTCATTAATAAGAAGAAAACAGTTGAATATTCTGGCCTGAATTATAGTGGAGCATTAACTACCGAGGCAGGGCTGTAGTGAACTGGAGTGACGGTGATCCCTAGGAACAAAGAGAGGAATCTGGAATCCTAGAATCTAAAAAGGTTTAATGAAATCCCCGAGACGTGTTTTCGAAATTCCAAAGAATCCTTGGTATCCTTGAAAATCCGGATTCTTCTCTTTCCCTCTTGCGCGGTTCCTTCCCACAATCCTAAAATATTCGCTACAGCACTGGAAGTCAATCATTTCTTTCTCTTTTGTACGTAGACTACGATCGTATCGATTATATTGTCATTGTGACTATACGAACTATAGCATTGAAAAACTATACATGCCAAGTAATGCGTTCTTTCAATATCTGGATAGGAACAATTTTTCTAGTAATATCCAGCATCATTCTTTATTTAACTGTTTTTCTTGGTGACAAGATTGCTTAGGACTTTGTTAGGTAGGCAGAAAACGACGTCGACATCCTGAAACGAAAGACTTTTTATTTGTATGATCAACCCTTTAAAATAAATCTATTATAATTTAATAGAAGATTCTTGTTTGAATTATCTTCTAAATCATTTTGTTTATCTATTAAATTTAGTTCGAAATGAACTTAATGCACAACTTGAAACCTATGAAAATAAACTTTATTCATCAACAAAACTTGTCGAAGAATTGAAACGTGAAAATGCTAAAACAGTAAAATAATATTTCATTAATGAAAGAATCTCTTTTATACATATATATTTTAGACTGATGAATGTAATCTTGTTCGTAGTGAAATCATTTCGTTAAAAAGTAAACTGCACGGGCAAAGTAGTGAACTTAATTCTGAAATTGTTAAATCTTTTGACTTACGACATCAACTTGGTTTACTTAATGAACAAGTTTCATTAAAATCAGCTGAAATTGTTAGTCTTTTAACAAAAATTGATTCATTAAAAGTTGAAATTGATCATATAAAATTTGATCGTGATAATTGTCAAACACGTTTAATTGATTTACAAATGCAATATGATAAATTAACAAATACATGTTCAATGTATGAAAGTAAATTAAATGAACAAGAAGAACGTGAAACTGAACTTAAATTACAAGTACAACATGTACGTGAAATGTATGAAAGTATTATTCAAGAAAAAGTACATTCACAAACAGAATATACCGATGCACAAATGAAAGTTTCAAAAGCTGAACAAGCTTTAAAAGATAAAATTGAAGAAGTAGAAAATGTAAGTTTTAAACGAAAAAAAAATATGTCTGAATTCTTTCTTTCTTTTTTATTTAAGTTAAAAAAAGCAGCAAGATTATTTAATCAAGATATAAAAGAACTTGAAAAATATGGTGAAGATTTACGTGAACATTATGAAAAATCGAAAGTTACACATAAAAAGGTATAAATGAATGTGTAAGAACTTTTGCATGTCAGAAGTAGAATTAAACAGAATACTCGAAAGATTAGTATACTTAATTGGGTGGGTGGGTGGGTGTGGGTACAAATATGGGCAACTCCAACTCCGGAGTTGACGCTTTTTTACTTGGAGTTAAAGTGGAGTTGTGAAAAACGAGATAGAGTTGGGGTGGAGTTGGAGTTGAAATCGCAAACATCGGAGTTGGAGTTGGAGCGGAGTTGTGAGAAACGAGGTAGAGTTGGAGTGGAGTTGCTTACCCCCGGAGTTACCCATCTTTGTGTGGGTGTCAGAGTAAGGTTAATGGAATACCCGCACACACCCACACTCACGCCCACATCCACCCGCACCCACGTCCACCCACACCGACTCACCCTTTATAAAATCTTCCTCTATTTTAGACTGAACAAGAATTAGATGATTTAAAATCTATTCATTCAAAAACATTACATGATTATGATGAATTACAAAAACAAGCTTCAGCTCTTCGATCACGTTGTAATCAATTAGAAAGTGAACGTTTACCTTTAATTGCTCAACTTGAATTTGCTGATAGAAATTTACGACAAGTTAAAAAACAACAACAGCAACAACAACAAACAGCAATGACAACAAGTACAACTGTTCATCATCAACCACCCGCTGTTTTACAATCAATTGAAAATAATAATAAATCAATTTCACGTCTTATTCGTTCACCAAGTCTTGATATGCGTGTTATGCGTCGTACAAGTAAAATACATATTCTTTTAATTATCATAAATATTTTTTTGTATATTTAGATGATAAAATGGATGATACACGTTCATTAGATCATGATGATTTAGCATTACTTTTACATAAAAATCAATCCTACAATAATTTTCCTTTGTAAATAAAATATTTCTTATTAAATAACACTATTTTGTATCTTCTTTATTTTTTAGAAATACTCGTTCAACTGATCTTATAACAAAATATGGTAAAAAGATTCTTTTTTTTAATTATTCTTATTATCTGTTTGTTTTAATAGAAATAGAAAATGAAGATGAACCAATTCATCTTGACTTAGGTCCAATTGATTATGATCGACGTATGACAGAACTACAACGTCGAAATCTTAGTCAACCAAAACATTTACGTACAGCTTATGCACTTGAAACCATGGAACGAGATCCAGATCAATTTTCAGCTAGTTTTATTCGTAAAGGTGGAGCAATTCATGATGAACAATCAGTACGACAAAGAATTATTAATGAAAATAAAAATGGATCTGAAGTAAGAAATTCTTAATTAAATTTCTATTAAAATTATTCGATTTTATTTTATAGACACCAAAAGCATCACGATTTAAGAATCTATTTAATCGTAAATGAAATTTTTCAATTCATATCACAAATGACACATGTACATTTATACAAAAATTTATTCTTTTCCTCTAATTCAAATTAAATGTATGACTTTAGAAAAATATATCTATCTCAGTTAATAAAAATAAAACATGATTATATTGTATTCTTAAAAATAAAAATAATCATGTGAACATATTAAGCTAAATTTATTTCTCCCATTGTATAGAAAAAAAACATCAATCTGAATACAAGAAAAAATGGTTTATAATTGTTCTTTAGTTTTGCGTAAAAACTCATTTAATACTGTTGGATTGGAGGCAAATTGATGGAGATCTTTTCCATTTAAAATAATATCAATATTTGTTTTCTTCTGTGTCATAAGAAGAAGTTCAATTGATTTAAGTGAACGATTCATATCTTGAAATACTTGTTTTAGATCGTTTGAATTCGAAACACTATTTGTTAAACGACTAAGTTTAGTATCCGTGATTTGTCCATGAAAAAATATATATGCGAGAAGAATAATTATTAAAATAAAAATTGTAACACCAAATATTTTATTTGTTGTTGAAGAAGCTTGACGATTAGGTTGATAATGAAGAGTCATAGGTTCCATAACTGATGTTGTTCTTTGATCAACAAAATTAGATACTGGTTGTTCAAGAGATCGATTATTATTATTCGCCATATTTAATAATACGAATGTTATCTATACTATTGTGTAGCGTAATCAATGTTTGAAATGGGTATTATTTTTTTCGTTTATTTCTTCGTAGTATATGTATCTCATAAAAAAAACGTGACTTATTAAATGCTTCTATTTTTCTTCTTACTGATACATAATAAATTATTGCCTAAGATATATGATTCATAACCTTTGCACTTGTACACTGATTGTAAACAAACTGTAATATATTAATCGCATTATTTTATTCGAAACTATTTATTATCAGATTTCGTTTGTTAATACTTCAACAAAAAATATATTTTATCGTTATTCATTAAGGAGTCTGAAATGTTACGGGTTTACATAAATATAAATACCTCAATTAAAATATTGAGTAATATGGCATCGCTCAAAATACGACTATATGATTCAAATATCACTGTAAATCATTTTTGCAAATTTATTAAAATTCTTGTAATTAAAAAGTTTGATATATCACATGAAAAACACTTATTTGATATTAAAGCAAAAAAGAAATAGATATCATTTGAAGGGTGTGACATATAGATTGTTTTAATTGGAATACGACAGTTGATAGGGGCTTCTGCGAAATAAATGTGACTTGTTTTTTATTTGAATAAGGCATTTGAAAATATGATCTGATAGAGGCGTATACATAGGACAATAACTTATTAATTCGATTGTTGAGTAAGCTTTTTATCCTCTATTTGATTTATTTTTAAATGAAATTGAATACTATATGAAAAACAATAACAATCTATGTCATATATAAACCCTCCGAATATCACAGACAAACTCAGTCAAGTTTTGTTCTATATTCAATTGAAAGAATGGTTTCATTATATACTTCCATTATTCTCATTGTTGGTTTAGTCGCACCAATCATCGCACAAAGTTGCTCGGATAACGGTGCAGTAGGTACCTGTAAGGATTCAACAACATGTACAGGTAGAACAGTAAGTGGTTTGTGTCCTGGTGCAGCTAATATTAAATGCTGTATTGCTACTGCATCAGCAGGTTCAAGTGCCGGACTTTGTGGTGGTTATACAGGTGCCATTGTCAGTTCAATTGCTGGTAATGATAATGTTATGTATTCAGTAGTTAAAATAAAAGCTGAACACTTGACTACTCCAAGTTCAGCTTCATTAGCACCAACTGCATCAGACAATACCATGACAACATCAACAGCTTGTGCTTTTGATACTATGGCTACAGCTGCTAAAAATGCTGGTGTATCAGTTAAAATCAGTTCTGGTTTTCGTACAATTGCTCGTCAAGAATATTTCTGGAATTGTTATCAAACAAAATCATGTAACAATGGTAATTTAGCTGCTCGACCAGGTTCATCAAATCATGGCAAAGGTATTGCTCTTGATATAAATACTGATTGTGGTGGACAAACAGGTGCAAAACCAAATTGTGGTGGAAGTGCTGTTTACCAATGGTTGTATAATAATGCTCATAATTACGGATTTACTCGTACAGTTCAAAGTGAACCATGGCATTGGGAATTTCGTGGTATTGGTGTTGCACGTGCTACCTTTGCTTAAAAGATTATTATTGAGAAAAAATCATTTTTTCTTTTGAATGATAATAAAAAAATTGAAATAAAATAACATCACTAGTTCATATATAAAGTCCGACTAAGCAATAATATAAATATGAGCGATTGAGAACATACTTGGTTATTCTATTTTAGAATATTTCACTTACTCAAATATTTTGTCGTTATTATCGCCGAAAGAGAAAGAAAGTATTAGAATATTAATAAACCCAGACAGATCAAATTGCCAATATTTGTACCTAGATTTTGATTAATATATATGAGGAGAACTAAGTACATCGTACGAGTGCGACATCTACAAAAATAATCTTTCAGAATTCTCTCATTTTCTTATATGAATACTGAGTACTCACTATGTCTCTTATGATTCAATTATTATGCGGTTTATCTCTTTGAGGAAAATGATAATTATCGTCTTGAAAACGTTCTCTAGATTCAAATAACTATACGGATGGAGGATGCACCAATCATTATCGATATTGATGACCAATCAGATGCCATGCTTATATACAGGCACTCTGGCATTTTCTAGGTTCTTCTATCACTTTTGATAATATGATAAATACAACGATTTTCCATTAGTTTCAGATTATTCAATCACAATGTTCGTCCAAAAACGAGTATTCAACGCATGTTTAAAACATTTAACACCACGAATTAATCATGAACAATCATCCATAATTCGAGTAAAATTATATTTCTCTCAATTTTTCTCTTTAAATCTCTGATTTTCTAGGCAACTATTCAAGCACAAAGTATTCGTAACAAAAGGTAAATTCTACATTAAATCTATTTAATACAATCTATCAGAAAATTTCTTTAGTGATTCAAAAGATGTGTCAAAAGCTAGTGGAGGTGGAGGTAAAGTTAAAGGTCATATCATTGGTATTGATCTTGGAACAACAAACTCATGTGTTGCTATAATGGAAGGCAAATCACCTAAAGTCCTTGAAAATGCTGAAGGTTTGTAAATATAAAAATAATCAACTTAAAATCTATTAAAATGTGTGTGTTTAGGTATGCGAACAACACCATCAGTAGTTGCATTTTCAAAAGATAATGAACGTCTCGTTGGTATGCCTGCTAAACGTCAAGCAGTAACAAATCCTCAAAATACATTCTATGCAACAAAACGTCTCATAGGAAGAAAATTTAATGATGATGAAGTTAAAAAAGAAATGTAAAATTCAAAGTTTAAAACTCAAAAAAATTTTCATTATTTTATTTCAAATAGGCAAAGTGTCTCATTTAAAATTGTTCGTGCATCAAATGGTGATGCATGGGTTGATGCTAATGGTAAAACATATTCTCCAAGTCAAATCGGTGCTTTTGTTTTAATAAAAATGAAAGAAACAGCTGAGAATTATTATGGTTCACCTGTTAAAAATGCTGTTGTTACTGTTCCAGCCTATTTTAATGATTCACAAAGACAGGTTTGTTTTAAATCGAAATTTTTCGTTATTGTAAAAATTAATTTTAGGCAACAAAAGATGCTGGTCAAATAGCTGGTTTAAATGTTCTTCGTGTTGTTAATGAACCAACAGCAGCTGCACTTGCTTATGGTCTCGAACAAACGAATGATAAAATGTAAAAATAAGAAAAAAATTCTTTATCTACTAAGAAATATATGATTTATTTAGTATTGCTGTCTATGATCTTGGTGGTGGTACATTTGATATTTCAATTCTTGAAATGCAATCAAATGTATTTGAAGTACGTTCAACAAATGGTGATACATTTTTAGGTGGTGAAGATTTTGATAATACTCTATTGAAACATCTTGTCGCTGAATTTAAAAAAGAAGTAAAGAATTTTTCAATATTTATTTAAATAATTTTTTGGATTTTCTTTTTTTGAAAAGAGTGGTATTGATATTACAAAAGATCCACAAGCAATGCAACGTTTAAGAGAAGCTGCTGAAAAAGCTAAATGTGAATTATCATCAGCTGCACAAGTAAGAAGAAATTTTGAAATAAATCAAATTTTGAAATATTTTATCTAGACTGATATTAATTTACCTTATTTAACAATGGATAAATCCGGTCCTAAACATATGAATTATAAAATAACACGTGCTCAATTTGAAAATCTTGTTTCAAATTTAATTAAACGAACAATTGGTAAGAATAACTTATTAAAGTCAATTTTTGATTAAACTGATTTATATATTTTTAGAACCATGTAAAAAAGCCATCAAAGATGCTGATGTTAAAATTGCAGATATTAATGAAGTTATTCTTGTCGGTGGTATGAGTCGAATGCCTAAAGTAAGGACGAATTTAAAGATCAGTCATTCAGATTGAAACGAGTCAAGATTAACCTAGTGACAAAGTGAAACTTACTTTAGTTGATTGAGATATTGTTTTGATCGATGATAAGAAGTAATCATATTTTTATTCTTTGTATTCATAAGGTTCAACAAACTGTTCAAGAAGTGTTTGGTAAAGCTCCAAATAAATCTGTTAATCCTGATGAAGCTGTTGCTATGGGTGCTGCTATTCAAGTAAATTAAATTTTTTATTTAATTTGTTTTATTGTAAAAAAAATATATACATTAGGGTGGTGTTCTTGGTGGTGATGTAACTGATCTTCTTCTACTTGATGTTACACCACTTTCATTGGGTCTTGAAACATTAGGTGGTGTATTTACCAAACTTATTAATCGTAATACAACCATACCAACGAAGAAGAGTCAAGTAAATATTATTAGAAAATTTATCAATCAGCTTGTCTACGGAAGGGGTTGATTCTGTCACGGTCTTTTGTAATGAATGAAAAATCTAATTGATCGTAGATACTAAGTCATTTATGCGTAATAAAGCAAGCAAAGCGTGACGCAATCACATTTCACATGGACAAGTCGCAATTAGAATTACAGGAGAAAAATATTTGGTTTTTCTTAGGTTTTTTCCACTGCAGCTGATGGTCAAACACAAGTGGAAATCAAAGTACATCAAGGTGAACGTGAAATGGCTGCGGATAATAAATTACTCGGACGATTTAATTTAGTATGTTTGAAAAAATCTTTCTATTCCACTAAAAAATTGCTTTCTATTCTTTAGATTGGTATTCCACCTGCACCACGTGGGTAAGAAAATCAAAAAATATAATCGAAACTGAAATCTAGATTTTTGCATTTTAAATTAGTGTTCCACAAATTGAAGTTACATTTGATATTGATGCTAATGGTATTGTACATGTATCTGCTCGTGATCGTGGTACCGGAAAAGAACAACAAAGTAAAACGAAATTTTTTTAATTAATTAATTTTGAGTTTTATTTTGTTTACAGTTGTTATTCAATCAAGTGGTGGTTTAAGTAAAGATGACATTGAAAATATGGTTCGTGCTGCTGAAAAACATTCAGCTGATGATAAAAAACGTCGTGAAATGATCGAAGAAGTTAATCGTATTGAATCAATTTTACATGATACCGAATCCAAAATGGAAGAATATAAAGATCAATTACCAGCTGATGAAGTAAAAAACAACTAAATAAAATTTTATATGAAATTATTATTGTTTTTCATTATAGTATTCAAAATTAAAAGAAGGTGCATCGAAATTACGTGAAAAATTATCAAATAAAGATAGCGAATCAGTACAAAGTGTAAAAGAAGCTGCTGATGAATTTCAAAAGCAAAGTTTGAAATTATTTGAAACTGCTTATAAAAAGGTATGCATCAATTTTTATTTCATTTATGATCAATACTGTTTTTTTTTGCTTTAGATGCAAGCTGATCGTGAAGGTTCGCAATCATCATCATCATCATCGTCCTCATCAGATCAGCAATCGTCATCATCATCGGATCAACAATCATCTGATGAAGATAAAACTAAACAAGATCAACAAAACAAATAAACATGTTTTTCAATAGTTTTTGTTCCTTATAATCGTTTGATTGTTTTTTTTTCTAGTTCTGCATTATAATAAAAAACCAGGTTATTTAATGAAAATGAATTTTTTATTTCATAGAATGAAAATAATTTAAGTATATAGATTTACCCAGTTAATATATGTTATTAGAGAATACAAAAGTTTTTTATCAGCGGCATACGGGGGCATAGCTCAGTGGTAGAGCGATCGCTTCGCATGCGATAGGTCGTGAGTTCAATCCCCACTGCCTCCATTTTTTGTTTTAATTATCATAGATAAAATACAAGATTGAATATTTCGTGGTACTTAATTTTATTTTATACAAAACTAACAAAAAGGAACACTGGTTTTTATCTATCAAGAACAACGGAAAGGAAAGACTAGAATTCAAACACGAATTTGATTATATTCCCAATCAGTGAGCATTTTCCATTGTCGTCCAAATAATATTGTTACAGCATCTTCTACTTGATTATATTGTCGACAATTTTTTTCTAACCATATATGTATAAATTCATTATTATCACCGTTTTCATTAAATAAATATTTACGATATTCATTTCGTAAAATAACACAATTACGACGAAGATAAAATTGTTTAAGATTATTTCTCGTACCATAATAAGCTATAAGAAGACAAGTTGCTGTTGAAATTCGTTCTTTAATTGCTATTGTATGTAAATATCGAAATGTTTTTACAACACCTATATAAGCTGTATCAGCACGTTCTAAAAATGAACGTGGTACATAAACTCGACACATTGATTTTAGATGAGCCTAGAAAAATAGAATTGCAATAAGAATATTGTTTTCTTTGATTCTATTAACATTTCAACTTATGCACTCAATCTTGAATAAAAATTCTACCGAAGAATTTTTGTTTCGATAAGCTTTAGTTAAGATCTTCAATAGTATGAAATAGACTTTTTAGAAGTTACAAAATAATTTATTGAACACAATGATAATAGAAGACAACGCAACTAGTTTTATTTCAATTGTAGTTAGATCTAAGTGTTATCACTGAGATGGTATCTTGAGAAGATATTACACCCTAATACATCCAGGACAGCATTATGATCTGATCTAGGAATCGGATCATAACAGAGAACGTTTCATTCTAGTACAATAATATATGTCCTCTATAAAGTTGGCAAATTATCAGAATGACGTTCTCCAATAAATGAAGTATTTCCTATTACCATGTTCACCAATTGGCGAATTTCTAGTATGAAGTTCGCCAATAAATGATATATTTGCTAGTATCATATTCGCCAATAAAAAATATATTTCCTGTTATCTTGTTCGCTAATTGGCGAAGAGATTTTACCCCGATTAAAAGCTAGACTTGCTCAAAATGTTAAGCATAATTTATTGGCTTATCTTTTCTCCGAAGCTATTAACTACTTATATCGTCTACATACGATATTAAATAAGTAACTAAAAGAAAACAGAGCAGAGTAATTTTGTCCTCTTCATATGAATAATATTCATGTTGTCGACTGACAGTTGACATTGAAGAGCAAATGTCGCGACAACAACTGTCTCGGATGTATCTTTTATGGATTTACGTAATAGCACATCAAAGTCGTTTATGATTGCGATCAAATAAAATCATATACAAAAACGAGACTTAGATGTTAACTTAAATACCTATGTCTCAACTAGCTGATCTTTTAATAGAAGTGATGTAATGGTAACTCGTATCTATTATTTTTGGCTTACTGTCTCTTCACCAACCGTACTAACACACAATTAGTATAAAATGCATGTGACAAATAAATCTAATATTATCAGAATAAACATATTGTAGTCTAAACCCCTCAATATAGTTACCAGGAGCTATTTTTATACATATGTAATCACATAAGGACATTAGCAAAATTCTGGAATCTCTTGTTTTTCACTTACATAAGTTTCCAACGTAGTCTTATATTGTTCCATACAAGTATAAATCGATGTTTTATCAACTTTAATTGAGCATGTATTATAAACAATAGCACGTACAGGTGCTGGACTTCCAGGCCAATATGGTTCACATTTACATTTTCCTTGTGTAATCATTTGAATAAACCATTGTCTTTTATTTTCACGTAAAATAATTTCAATTTCACTCCAAACTGTATCTGGATATCGACACGGTGTAGTTAATTCATCTTGTACAATATTTAAACGATATAAATGAATTAAATGGTTAGCAAACAGAAGTAAAACATTTTCATCCAATGAATGCGAACTAATTGATATTGTATTTAAATTTGAAAATAATCCAACGATGTACAATGGTATAGTATGTGATGTATAATTAAGTATTTCAATATACTGAAGTGTTTCACATGAATGTTCAATAAGTTCATCTAAACATGCACCTATATCAGAATCTGATCCAAGAAAAAGATTATTTAAATGAAAACGTTTTAAACAACGTATCGATGATATAAAACGACGTAATGTTTGTAAAATAACACCACCTGTACCATAATAACGTTTTTTACCACGTATAAATACATTTGATTCTTGATAATAATGATTCATAAATGCATTTTGATTATTTAAATCATTATCATAAGATATTAAAACATAAAATGTAAATGAAAATTCTTCAAGATATCGAAATGGATAATTATTATGATCACGATAGTTAATAAAATTAGTTAACATATTAAGAAAATCACACATATTATTATATTCAATAATCGGTTTAATTATTAATCGTCTTAAATGTTCACCTTTACGTGATAAATAAAATTGAGTACGATATGGATTAAAAATACGTTCCATACCACGATAGAAATGAAATCTTTTACGTGTAAATAATATACCATCAAATGTAAGTGTATACCAAATAACAGGTGAATGAAATGTTTCATACCTAAATGAAATCGATTAGTAAATATCAATAAATAAATCTAATAGGTCTACCATGATCGACAAACTTGAGAACAATTATATCGATAAGAGAGTGAAAGAAAACTGAAGATATCTTCTAATAAAATAGTTGGTAGATCTTCCCAACCCATGATTGTGTGGCTTAACTAGAAGATACATTAGAGGATTAATCTCATTTTATTTTAAACAAAAAAACATGAAGGGAAGATGCATAACAAAAAAAACCTCACACACACACACACATGCTTCCTTACTCTCACGAGAAAAAGAAGCAAATAACGAGAAATGATCTAGAAAAATGAAGAACAAAATTGTTCATAGTTTTCTTTAACTCACACGTTAAGAAAATAAAGGAATGATTTTATGAAGATTGTTTTGATACATTATAATCTTGTTCAGTCATTAAAGAGTTTAAGTTATTTTCTCCATCTTTTAATGATGGAATAAATATTGCTAAATAACCTTCACCTTGTGCTTTTTGTTGTAAAAGTGAAGGTGTTTTTATAATTTCATCATTTACTTCAACCAAACGTCCTTTTATACTTGCACATATAGTAAAATTTTGATTATTTTCACATTTTATACGATAAAGTAATTTATTTGGTTGAACATAATCAGCACCACGTTTTGATTTACCACTCATTGATAGATTAACACTCGCAAGTGATTCAATAGAATCAATTTTCAAGGATTTTTCAATAATTGGATGTCGTTCCGAAAGCATCAAAACACAAATACGATTGGAATGAACAAGTACAAGTGTATCATTATTTAATTCATTATGGACATTTTTACAATAATATTTTGTATAATACCGTTCAATAACACTCGGATATTTTATACGTTTAGCTAATGACATTTTTGCTTGTCTGTCTGAAAAAAAATGATGTAAACATTTTCTTTCATCGTAATAATATTAGTTTTTTTCTGTTATTGGCGCAAGCAATGTACCAATGACATTAAAGAAGAAATTGACTGCAAGCGCAATATTCTCTTTAGATGAGTTTATAGATTAGTTCATTTCGGACCATACTTGTCTTATATTGATATAAATAAATGAATTCTTTTTCTTTAAATGCATGTATTTCATAAAGAAAAAAAAATGTGATAAGTTATCATCTCTTTTCCTACAATCAACAATATATGAATGTTTTGTCATTGCAAGGCGGTATCTGTTTGCGTATAATAGATGAAATTATTATTCTTTCTTTATTTTTGTCTGCTTTCGATAAGAGTAGAATCACTTCGTTTGATAGCCATTGGACATCGCCAGTCAATTGATGCATCTGTAACTTATGAGACATGGTTTAATCAGTTTAATCGTACGGATTTATATGACTTGAAATCACATGACTCTACAATTATTGTTTTTGGTGAATCAACTGGATTTACGGCAGCTTTTATTGGTACACGTGGTCAACATGCTCGTACACAATCAGGAACAATTCAAGATGCATTACTCTCATTAATGCAATCTTATGAAAAACAAATGACATCGTATTTGATAAAATATCCAAATATTTCAATGATAAACGCTCTAGAATTATCTTTGAGTGATGTTATGTGGAGATCATTCAATCAAACGTTTTCATCTTTATCTCGATCACTAAATGCTACTATTGTTTCAGCTACAATAGGTCCAAGACTAATGCGATCAACAGATCCGAAAGATATTGAATTTTATGGTGATCCTGATCTTTATCCAAATCAAACAGAAGTCTATCTACCATTAACAAAAGAAATTTATAATACAGCTCATGTTTATGCACCCAATGGTAGTTTGATTGCTAGTCGTGATAAATGTCATTTAACTCCAGCAGAGATTGAATTATTACAATTAGTACCAGGAAAACTTGAAGATAATCGAGTGATTGAACCGAATAATTTATGTATAGCCATCTGTATAGATGCATTTTATTCAAATGTTTTATCATATCTCGATTCTCAAAATTGTACTATACTCATTCAACCATCATTCAATGCACAAATGTGGGCAGCAAATGTATCCGCTACATCTGCAATATGGCAACCATCGGATTGGGCATACGGACCATTAGGTCTATTTAAAAAAACACAAAATATTCAATTTTCTATCAATCCAATGGTTACAGGAAATTTATTTAGTGATATGATTGTTGATGGACAATCTACAATAAATCAACGTTCATCAAAAGAAAACCAATCACAAAACAAAACTTCTGATCTATATATTGGTCTGGATTGGATTGATGTACAGGACATCGATCAATTTCAAACTCTAGTAATGTCTAAATGGGCGCGAGACGATCCTAGGGATGGAAATTTAACAAAATCCGAAAGACGACAATTACTTCATCAATATGCTCAAGAATTAGCTCCAAATTCAAAATCAACAAATGAAAATAAGTATGCAGACACAGTTATCTGGACTGATGTAATAATTTAGATAATGCTATTAGTATTTAATTTTTTGTAACGATCAAATAAAGAAAAAAACCATGCTTATTTATGTAAACAAGTAGGATTGTATAAAAGATTATTGAAGCTTTATCTAACTGTCTATCCACGTCTATAACCTCAAGATCGTGACGGTGTGAATGAATGAGCGTAGGTATTATATTCATCATACACAACACATCCTCAAAATTATTATTGATCTATAAAGTGGATTAGTGATTCTTACTCATTGTCTATGTGCAATGCGAGTTAAAATATATTTATATAAAGCAACTGAAATTACATCAACAACGATAGAATAAAATGTCAGTAATAAAGCTTTTATACATTCAAGAAATTACTGCTAGAAAAGATGATATAGAATGTAGGTACGAGTCAGAAAATGATTGATAGACAAACAGCAGAGCTGCTTGTAGAAGACAGACGGCTGTCTAACTTGCAGACAGATCTATATCGACTGATATAGTTGTGAATACTATCGATATATATAATAAGAAAAGGATTATACGAGGCCATTCGCGATAGATATACTAATAACAAAGTTTGTATTCAGTATGTTTATATTTCATTGTCGCGAAGATTCACTTATCCCATACATTTTTCTAGCTTTTTTTTGTTTTTCAGTTACACAGTATCAATGTTTCTAAAATATCGTTGCTTCAAACAAAGATATCTTTATTCTATATTTAAAAAATGGTCAATATTGACAAAACTTCTTTCTATTATTTCATGATAAAAAGTGAGAGAATAACCTCTCATAAAATGTCTCTTCACAACATCCTACACAATGATAAAAGTAAGATATTTTATTACATTTATTTCACCATTGTATCTGGTTTATTATCATGGCCGTATCTCTTTATACTAACATGCATATAAATATCGAATGAAAACTATTTATATGTGAATATATATAAGATCAATCATTTCATTATCTGTATGTATATTTTTCTATAATGTTTGCTGCAAGTTGATCCGTATAATGCTTTTATCTTGACTGTCATCCTACAGCAAACTATAACGTCTTATCAATCTTTCTTGATACGAAATGAAGAATATTAATATGATACAATCATATGTTTGTCATTAGTTCTTCTTATGACCGAATCTTTTTTTTTTGCTTTTTAGATATAGAAAGGAAGTCAAATTTATTAACATGGTTGATCAAATAATTTTGGTTATTCTTGCTCTTTTTATTCCACCATTGGCTGTTTTCTTGCATGAAAATGCATTGAACAACAATGTTATAATTAATATTATTTTAACTATTCTATTCTGGGTACCAGGTAAATATGATTATTATTCATAACTCATTCAACAATATCAATCTATATATATATTATTTATTTACCTTTTAGGTTTGATCCATGCTCTTTGGATTATTCTACGTTAAAGCGATCATTTTTCATATAATGAAGAAAAAAAAACAATTAAAATTTGTTCATTCATCTATTTGCATGTAATTCACATTTTACCTAGTACTTTTTAAATTAATAAACTAATAATTGATACTCCGCTTTCTAACAATTTGAATTGTTTTTCTCAATATTAATTTTAAAATTAATTGAAAACTTGCTATCTCAAAGATGCCCATATGAGCGTAAATAATACCACACTACGTAGGTTCTATTTTCACTATGCAACGCATAAAAAGAAAAACAAACGCAAAATGAAATTTTTTACATGGTGATTGTGCAATAAAATTATGAAGAAAAAATATATGTCATATTATAATACATTATTAACTTGTCATCATAGCATGGTTTGCATGTTCGTTCGCTTTTGTTGTGTTTACTTATGAAATGCAAATAAAGTTTGCTTTGGACATTTGATTTTTATATGTTGCATTGATGTTTTTCTTCTTTCATTTTTTTTCTTGATTGTCGCATTGTTATGTGATGAATTGTTGTTAAAAGAAAAGAACGTATAAATCTATACACTAAATGACGAAAGACTGTTTAATAACGGGATGTAAAAAACAAGCAGCAACCTATTGTTACCATTGTTCACAAGATTTGTGCACTACTCACTCTACTGAGCATAAAGAATGGATACAAGATCAACTTTTACCAATTATTAATGATGCGAATACAATGCACGATCACTTTCATCACTGTGATAAAGATCAAACAATGGCTACGCTTCAGTGTCTAACAGATGTACGTGAACAACTCGATCAATGGCGTTCTGATTGTTATCATCACATTGATAGTGTTTACGATCAAGCTCAAAGGCAACTAGCTCTTATTTTAGAAAAACATAATGCAGAATTAACTAAAAAAACAACGCAAAATGTTGAATCACTCAAAACTATACGTCGTGAACTTGGAGAATTACTGAGCGAAGGTAATATAGCATATAGACAGATAGATAAACTGAAAAAACAGATCAATGAAATAAAAAGAAATGAACAAGAACGAATAAATGATCCAGATATTCGTATCATCACTCAAAAACTTGATGTTGAAAAACATGTCGATATTATTTGGAATGTTAAACCAGTGGAGGAAGAGCTACCAAAACAAAGAACTACAAAAACAGCATCATCCTGCATGTAAATATTTTACTATTAAAATTTTCTATTCGAAATGAAAGATATCAAACGTTGATTTTTTCTTAAGACATCATTTTCGATCATATTCATCTACAGATTCGGATGAAGAAAACCGAAAACAACGAACCACGAAGAAACCATACACTAACAAGTAAAATATTCATCTATAGTTATTTGTAGCGATAGAAATAACTAACATTTAATTTATTTTTAAGAAAACCGATTCGCCCATCTATGTCTACATCTCAAAAATCAATCGATAAATGTCGTATATGTTTTATGACATTTCCTAAACGTATGACTCAAAATGATCGAATAAAACATGTAAATGAACACGCAAAATCAATAAGAAAATAAGATATTGTTTATGTGAAACTATTCATTTCAAAACAGTTATTTTTTTTCAAATAATATACTATATTCTTTTCAATTTTCTCAATAACGATTCGTGCAAGAAAGTTTCCACTTTTCTCGATTTCATCTGGAAGCAGAGTGCCTTTGTTGACAAGCAGCAGATTAAAGGTCGTTTTGTCAGAATTTCATATTCATCTCTTTCTCTTCGTTCTTATATCAATCACATCCTCACGATTGTTTTAATCTAGTCATGAATGATAATATTAAAGATCTTTGTCTTTTTGAGTAGAAGAAACATAAAGTAGAGGAATATCGGCGATGAATGGTGAGTATACACATGTAAATCTGAGCGAGTGAATATGAATATAAGCGACTCAGTTTTCGGTTGCGTGCTTCCATCTATATACTCAAGATATGTCTTCCTCTATGATAAAATGCCTAAGAAATATACTATGGCGACATATGTTACAATAAATTTGGTTGCTTTCGTTTATCTGATGAAATAGTCTTGAATATGATTTTATATCGTCAATCACGATAACATATTTATTATGTGTAAAAAGCCAATATGCCTTGTTAAAAATACAAATCGTTTTCTTCTCTATCGACACATTAATTATTATCTATATCGTGTATGTGTATTCTTCTCTTTCACTCTTCTTACTGGTGATAAAGGTAACGCTACATCTTCAGTTTGCCAGTATGACTACAATAAAATAAATGATGTAGCAGTAACGAAACTATTTATTCTCATACATATGTTTTTCGTTCGACGGTAGCGTATAACTATGTTATACAGAAAATGTAGAATTATTTTGTCAAATTTTAGATAACTATTACCATTAGCTCCTAATAGTGATGTCTGAACAAGCTATTCGAATCGCTTCTTGTTGTTTGCACGATCCTGAACACGTTTTTATACAAGTCGCTCAAACAGAACATCGTTTAAAATTAGCTCAAATATGGTCGATACAACCTGGATCAAATGTGCTCGAGATTGGTTGTGGTCAAGGTGACTGCACAGCAGTGCTTGCCTCCCTAGTAGGATCATTAGGTCATGTCACTGGAATTGATCCTGGAGATCTGTCTTATGGTAATTTTCTTTCATGATTATACTTTTTAGGTTATTGTAAAATTTTATAGGAGCACCTTATACTCTTGGACAAGCTCAAGAACATCTAAAGAATTCGCAACTAGGAGCACAAATTACATTTAAACAGACTGAAGTTCAACAATTTCTTTCTGATAATCTATCAATGAAATATGATGTTGCTGTACTAGCGCACTCCATCTGGTATTTCGCTTCTCCAGATATACTACAAGATATCTTACAGGCACTCAAAGGACGTGTTCAACGTGTATGTATAGCTGAATATGCACTTTCGACAACTTCGAACAATGCTTTTCCACATATTCTCTCTGTGTTGGCTCAAAATACACTTTTTCTGAGAGACCCGACTTGGACAACGAATATTCGAACACTTCTTTCTCCAATAGCAATTAGCGAAATAATCAAAAAGATCGGATTTCATTTAGTAACCTCGACCATCCTTACTCCTGCAGAAGATTTACTCGATGGAGAATGGGAAACAAATATTGTCTTGAGTAACGATTTCCTGCAAGCAGTCAATCAAAAAGTAGTTCATATCAATGAGCAGGTGACTGTCTGTGCTATAAGAGATGCAATGATATCAGCCATAGAAACACTAAAGCTACAAAATAAAAAAATTAGCACGATGGATGTATGGACAGCAGTCTTTTCTGTAACAGTATAACTTTTATGCAAACTATATATTTAATAAATCGATTTAACTGACTATGTGGATGTAGTGTAGTGTGAAAGCACTACTTATATCTCTATAAGTTTCACACATTCACTCTGTTAATTTCATAAAATCTGCATGCTCTCTCACAATGCTTTTAAAAATGAAGTACTATAGTCTTATGAGAAGAAATATCTTTAGATCAAGATTTTATTCATTTAAGCAGAATAAAAGTTATAATATATAAGCACATATAGAGCAACAAAATTGAAGAGTCAATCATTGTAGTTTGATTATAGAACTGTTAAATAGCTATTGAATTACATGTTACCGTTAAATTCTAGAAAGAAAAGAAATTCATGGAAATTATCAATAAAAAACACTTTTTATTCGTGAAAAATCACCCGTAGATGGTGGATTCCGATAAGATATGTAAAATCTGAAGAAAACTCGCGCTATCCTATCGTTATTTTTAAGATACATATCTTGAGGGTGTGGGTGTGGGTGTGGGTGTGAGGGTGGAAGTGGGTAATGAATCAGAACAAAACACACATTCACAGTCCTACCCACATTCGCATCCTTCCCAGATCCATATCCTCACCACACCTACACCCATACCCTCACTACATCCTACACCCACACCCAGCACGGTTTTCGATTGTTTTTCAGTAAATACAAAGGGGATGCATTTCTACGAGACAGAGCTAAGCGAGTCCGCGAACGAGCGTTACTTGTGGTTACCAATTCATATGGATACCAGCTTGAGGGTGTAGGTGGGTGTGGGTGTCTTAGTAAGAATAGAAATAACACCTATTCAGACCCACACCCAGACGCACCCCATACCCACACCCATACCCACACCCTCAATTGTTGCCTATGAGATCAATCATATGCAGTTTGTATGGGCTTTCGGTGAAAAATTCATTTGGCAAATTTCTTTCGGCGAAATTCATCTCCGGCGACAAACATTTTCGGCGAATTTTGTTTTGGCGCAATTCATCGTCGACGAAAGTGGGATTTACCCAGTGGATAAATCCCACGGAATAATACATATTCTAGACATATTTGAATTATTTTTACTGAATAAACAATGACATTCTGTTTTTCGCCCTGATTTTTTGCTTCTTCGTACGTCAGTAGTAAAAACAAAAAAACAAAGCGAAGCTTTTATCTGATGTCTGCTAAAAATATGGGTGGGGAGAATAAATAGAGAAGAAAGAAACGAGCTACGAAGCATATTTTTTTCTTCTTTTCATCGTGTCGAGTAAAACTTTAAATAGTACATTTTTATTAAACAGAAAGTACTGTAAACAAAATGTCGTTGAAAAAATTTTTGATCAATCGATATCAAAATCAAAAGTTTCGTCTTAATGGTATAATAAAATCGACACATCTACCACATAAAGCAGAACTACGTCAATGGTTTAGTGATCATATGATTTATGGTCCTGATCAATTACCACCAAAAACAGATTTACGAAGTCACATGGCACCCATCGAGGATCAATCTCAAATTGGTAGTTGGTAAGAATATTTCTTTTCATATTATTTTATTTACTTTTTGATTTTCTTGTGTTCAGTACAGCAAATTCATTAGCTGGTAAAATAACTATATTATATTTCGATTAATATAAATATAAAAGTATTTTATTGCTAGGTGCTTATGAATATTTGTCAAAAAAAGAAAAGAATCATGATAATATCGTAAGTCGTTTATTTATCTATTATAATGGCCGTGTTAAAGCATATAATAACTATGCTGTAACTGATTCGGGATGCCCATTGACATGTGTGATTGAAGCATTGGAAGAATCCGGTGTTTGTCTTGAATCAATTTGGCCATATGATATTTCACAAGTGAATACACGTCCATCTAATGAAGCATATCAAGCAGCAACAGGTCATAAAATAACTCAAGCAATGCAAGTTAATATTGACTTAAATGAAATGAAATCATGTTTAGCACAAGGTTTCCCATTTGTATTCGGATTAAAACTTTATACATCATTTGATCAAGCATCTAAAACTGGTGTTGTACCAATGCCGAGTGAAGACGAAACTAGTCGAGCAACACATGGCAGGTCTGTATTTTATTCAATGTAATAATAAACATACAGATATTTCTTTTTTTCCCTCTTAGTCATGCTATCTGTGCCGTAGGTTATAGTGATCAATCACAATCATTTATTGTTCGAAATTCATGGGGAGAAGATTGGGTAAAGAGTTCTTTTTTTATAATTATGTTTCAATTGCTAATATTATTTTTCTAGGGAGATAAAGGTTATTGTTATATTCCGTATGATTATTTAGCAAATCCAGATTTTTGTTTTGATGTTTGGACTATTCGAAAAGTTGAAACTGAGGATTTAGGTCAAGAGCATTGGGATCAAGATGATTCAACTGATTATCGAGACATGGATGATGGAAGTAATATTGATGATGATCGTACAATTGAAGAAGGTGATCAAGATGATCAAGGTAATAATGAGAATTTTAATTTTAAACAGTTTTTTCTTCGAAAAATTAATTCTAACAGAGACATATGTTTATGAATCATGCATGAAAACAAACATTTTTTTATTAGTAAATTGCTTATCATAACAATAGCGACTATTGTTTGTTCTTTTAATTTAACATATATATTTTTTATGCCGATAAATCTCTTATTTTCTTTTTTTTAAGGAGATTATGACAATTGAACTGATCGTAGCTGGAATGACGACACAATAAAAAACTATTATTCATTTTATAGAAATAGAAAACAAATCATCATTTATAACTCATTTCATTAACTTCTAATAATTACTTATATGTATTATAATCATATAGAAACAAAAGCCTTTTCTCATATTTTATCCAATTATGTCATATTCCGCTTTATTTGTTTGAATAAAAAAATGATTTTAGGATGTGAGTGTATGTTGCGGTATAGGTGAGATCTACCTAATCTCGGTTAATTTTAATGGATGTAATAAAATCATTCGTCGTGTATATGTCAGTGAAATAGTAGGATGTGTGAAAGTGTCATATCACAGGTTATTCATCTCACACATACACTCTCAAGATTCTAATGATCTTTTAGATAAAGTCTATAATAAAATGAATACGTGAGAAATTTCAAATTATTATAGTTATCTGTATTACGGATGTCTTCGAAATAGATAAATAGAAGTATGATAGTTCAATTTTTTATTTTCAGAATTGGATGATATTGAAATGTCTTCAATAGATTTTTCTCATCTATATACAGATACTTGTCAATGCTTTTTATAAGACGAACAATAATTTATGAAACTGACAAGTAAAAATAAATATGTAAATGTCTATCACAGAAGATTGTAACATAACTAAGAGGATGCAAAGCTTTATAAAAGTTCACACCTGATAATTATCCAGTGACAAGTAGGTGAGAATAGTCAAGTAGATGATTGCATTATAGTTAATTTATGCATTTCAAACATCTCATTAGTATGAAAATAAATAATATGTAAAGGAACATTTATGAATTTTATTCATTTTAAAAATATATTAATACTGGATTTTTTTAACTTACCTGAATGTGCATCTTTCTGATAACATTATATGAATCATAGAACATGCATACGCGAAGTCTGTGACTCATGAAAATAAAAAGAAGATAAAAAAGAATAATCAACAAAAAATATAACAATTAAATGTTTCTTTTTCTGTTTATATAATAGAAATAGTTTTAATCTTTTCCTCATTGTTCCAACAAAAAATAATTGTAAATTTATATCATTCTGTAATAATGACTGAAAAAATATAAAATTCTCTTTAGAGATTTTCTGCAAGGACAAATATTTTAAGAACTATTTCTAACAGATTATTTTTTTAAATTGTCAACAATAACCATACTTTAACGTCCTTTTCGTTTGTCGGTAACTGATAAATATCTCTGTTGATACCTGTAACATTTTGCGGCGTATATTTAACAAACATACAAAAACCAAGTAAAATACTGATAAGAACAATCTCGGAAGAAAATTCTAATACTATAAAACAAAACATTATTGTCATTCATTTATAAACATTTCTTCTTGAACTAGCCTACATTATAGCAAACAATGGCGAACAACAAAGCAATAACATCTGTTCAAACCAATACACAAGCTAAGGATAAGCACGTATCAAACTTTACCAGGGATGCAGCTCCAAATCGGCGTATTAACATGCAAAGAATGCAAAATGTCCTCCTTATTTGGTTGGACAACAATATTAATAAAAATAATGCTGATTGTAGTAATACAATCAAACAATTAAAACGTGTAGTTAACAACATAAACACGTTTACAGATGGTAATCAGTGTCTTGAATTTATTCAAACAATTAACAACAACAAAGTGTGCATGATTGTTTCTGGTTCACTTGGACAACATATTGTACCTTGCGTACACAACATGTCGCAAGTAGATACCATTTTTATTTTTTGTAACAATCAAGAATGGCATAAACAATGGGCTAAAGAATGGCCTAAAATAAAAGGTGTCTTCACAGATATAACAGCAATCTGTGAAGCTCTCAAGCAAGCTGCCCACCAATGTGAGCAAAATGCCACATCAATCAGCTTCGTGGCATCAAACAAGAAATTGGATCAATTAGATCCATCATTCATGTATACTCAGATCCTGAAAGAGATCTTATTAACCATCAACTTCGAAGATAAGCATTTGGAAGAATTTATTACCTATTGTCGTGAAGTATATGAAGATGATGAAAATGAATTAAAAAACGTTAATCAACTACAAACAACATACAAAAACAACATACCCATATGGTGGTATACATGGGATGCATTTTTATATCGTATGCTCAATCAAGCATTAAGATTAATGGATGTTGATATGATTATTAGAATGGGTTTCTTTATTAATGATCTACATCGTGATATTCAACGACTTCATTCAGAACAAATTGATGGTCATCAGTCAGGTACAACATTTATAGTTTATCGTGGACAAGGTCTTTCGAAAGAAGATTTCACCGAAATGACAAAAACAAAAGGTGGACTTCTTTCTTTTAATAACTTTTTATCAACTAGTAAAAATCGTAATGTTTCTCTTAAATTTGCACAACAAGCTGCTACAAATCCTGATCTTGTTGGAATTCTATTTGTCATGTCAATTAATTCCGCGCGCTCGACAACTCCATTTGCTTCTGTTAGTGATGTTAGTTATTTTCATACAGATGATGAAGTTCTCTTCTCTATGCATACCATTTTTCGCATTGGAGATATTAAACCAATGGATGGAAATAATCATCTCTATAAAGTGAATTTAATATTGACCAACGACAACGACCAAGATCTTCGTACTCTTACTAATCGTATCAGACAAGAGACCTTTCCAGATTCGACAGGATGGTACAGATTAGGATTATTGCTAAAGAAAATGGGTCAGTTTAACAAGGCTCAAGAAGTTTATGAAGTTTTACTTCATCAAACAACGGATGAGAGTGGCAAAGCACCTATTTATCATCAACTAGGTATGATCAAACGTAATCAAGGAGAATATCAAGAAGCACTTGCATATTATGAAAAATCACTTGCTATAAACCAAAAAACACTTCCTTCCAATCACCTTAAGTTGGGTAATTCCTATAACGAAATCGGTTTGGTATATCGCAACATGGGTAATTATCCAAAAGCACTTTCTTATTATGAGAAAGACCTTGCAATTCAA